>PVKB01001775.1:0-361660 GCA_004027205.1 Ctenodactylus gundi
TCCCGGTGGGTAGTGTGTGGTGAAATAAAACTACTTGCCTCCTCGGGGTGGCAAGAGATGAGGTGAGGAAGCAGCACAGGTTCCACCCTCCTCTTCAAGGGCATAGCTTCCGATGCCCTGAAATCTCCCACTAAACTCTGTCTCTCAAAGGCTCCACCCAACTCCCCATAGTACCTCCCAGATGCAGACTTTTGGAAGATACTAAAGATCCACATTATAGTGGTAACTTATTTGCTGTTGCTGTTTTGTGGCCCTGGGGGTCAAACCCAGAACCTCCTGCATTCTAAGCAAGCACGCTACTGCTAAGATGCATCTCTAGGCCTTGGTCGCAGTAATTCAAAAGGGGGAAGCTATATACCTTGCAAAATGCAAGTATACACTTTTAAAAAAGTAAGTAAGCTCAACAACCATTGTTTAAAGGCATTGTCTAAAAGGAAAAGTGGGTCAATATTTTTGAGCCGCTCCTAACTATCAAACTTAGCTTCAGGTTTTGCAAAAGTGGTTGCACACCATTTGCCGAGCCCTCCTTCTGTGCCTAACACTAAGCCAAGAGAGTGAAATATGGCACCTACTTTGACGAGACTGGCAGGTCCGATTTATAGTCACTAAAGAAATCTCTTTAATTGCCCATTGTGTCTAGAAATAAAGGGAGACAATCACATGAACTGCTTAGCCAATCTACTGTTTCAGAAACATTAGCTATTACTCTCATTGCTATACAAGAAAGCAAAAGAAATATAATGATCTGTACTTTTGTCTTTTGCTTGTTTTCTCCATTCATCACTTCCAGGGCAATGCCTGTAAGGTAATGTTAATGATTGCAGAAGTCTATAAATGCTTTCTTAAGTGTTTGGTGACTGCAGCATCACCTTTTCCACAGGGGGATAAAAATAAGCAGTCGCTCCCCATGGGAAACAACACGCTGATGTTCAGGCATTTTGCAATTCAGATTTTGCGTCATGCTGCCTTCTCAACAGCTCTTTGCACAGCGTCCTCTTCCTGGTTTTGAGAACCCACCGTGAAGGGTGAGGGATTTTCACCTTTCTCTACATCTTGTTGCTGGTGTGAGCTAAGTAGTTCACTGACTTTTCAAGCGGAGAGCAGCCTTAGGCTTCGGGACAATTGGGTTTTGTTTCGCTTATATTTTTGCACTTCAGGGTCACACATTTACAGGAAAATGAACAATTATGGCTGAGGCCCAGATGAAGGCCAGGAAGTGACATGATCTCGAAGCTCCTGGGGCTGTTCCCTCATGCTCTTCCTGTACCATGACAGAGAGTCGCTGTCTGGCAGTGCAGTGGGCTCCGAGGGAGAGCAAGCAATGCGTTGGGGCGACTGCATTGTAAGAACACATTCCATCTTACTTAGCAGGGTCCTCTCAGCAGCAACTCCTTGTGTGACTCTGGCAGCTGACTGCTCCCCTAATGGACAGGGCTTGACCTTGTGAGCAGCTTTCTAAATGTGACTGCACTCTAATCTCAGTCCTCCTGGGGGTCCTGCCTCACTGGGACACCACTCACCACTCCCTCCTTTTCTTTCCCCAGAAGGGATTTCTCCAACAGCTGGGCCATAGCAAGGCCCCTGTGTGGCTACATGGGTGCATTTTTCAGGACTGATGGCCATGGTTGAGGACAGACATGCGTCCTGAGGTGAGGTCCCTTCACCACAGTGAGCACAGAGCTCTTGTAAACTTTGCACTCCCATGCTAGGAGGTATCACTTCAGGTACATCTTTTCTGGGAAAAGATCTGCCATAGAATGACAGTCCTCCCTCTTGTCTAGCACATAAATACGATTTTTTTGTGGGCTGGGGTGTAGCTCAGTGATTAGATCTCTTGCCTAAGAAGTGTGAGATCCCAGTTTGATTTCCCAGAAGCACATAAGGGGATGTGGTGGTGCACACTGTGACCCCAGCACTTGGGAGACTGAGGCAGGAGCATTGCCATGAGTTCTAGGCCAGCCTGGGCTCCGTAGTGAGTTCAGGACAAGCCTGGACTACAGAGCCTGACCTTGTCTTAAAGGAAAACAATCTTTTTGATTCTACAGAAGAATATTTTTATCTTTTCAGCACTGAAGAATCCATTCATCTATAGTAGGAGGAGGCTGAGTATCTTGGGTGGGCTCACAGGGAAGAGAGGATGAGATCAGGAAAGGCCGTACTGCACGGAAAGGGTCTTTACAGAAGACCGCAGGAGTGACAGCTGAACTGGTGAGTTTCAGGCTTCATTTCTCCATAGATGAGCCTGGCTGGCTGTGGGGACATGGTGGAGTGGGCAGAGCTGTGTTCAGCAGAAAAAAACTCTTCAAACTGACTGTCTCAGCAGAAGGCCTGGGCCTAGGTTAGGACAACTGATCTCTTGACTTCTTAGGTCTCTTCCAGAGTTGAAGGTCTCAGAAAATCCCCCCTGATCATTGTGGACTGGTGCACCTCTTAGGGTTCCATGTGCCTCCATCTTTCTTGAAGTCATCATGCTGTGAGTCACTGTGACTGGCTGTCCTCATCCTGGACTCCTGCCCTGTCACCTCAGCCACTGTTCCTCCTGTGTCTTGTCCCCAGAAAGTAGCCTGAATAAAACAAAACAATATATTTATAAAATGTAAGAACGTTATGTGGAGTCTGGAAATTAAGTTTAAACATTAAAATAGTTTTTCAGAAAGCCAACTCAGGATAGTTCACACCATTTTATTGTGCATATTTCCTCATTAAATTCTAATTTCACCTTTATCTTCTCTATACTTGTGTGATCTAACAAAAAGAGGGGAATGTTAGTGACATGCAACTAGAATGTATCAGGATGTAACTTAATTTTGACATTTCCAATTTTGAGTTGAGCAACAGGACAGAAAAAGGTAAGAACGAAGTCAGACATTAATAATGTCACTTGTGCTTCTCCTTTCCTTCCTCTTCTCTGCTCATTTCTGCCCAGGTGGACTGAATCCATCCTCACTGTGACAGCAGAACTGTCAGAATTCAGAGCTGGGGCTCCGCGGCCCAGCACCCGGACTCTGTCCGTATCAGCTCGCCTGCTGGCTGCTGCAGTCACCCAGCCGAGCTCCCTAGCATGCAGCGCTGTGAGATCCACGCAGGCACCTGGTTCTCCTTGGCTCTGCAGTTCGCCTACCTTTAACTTTTTGCAAAGACATGGGAATATATGGGAATGTAATAGATAGTTTAAGACATTCATATAGTACAAACTTTATAGAGAGAATCACATGGATTGGGATCACAAACCTCTGGTGTGAGAGTTGGAAGGAGAGATGTGCTCTGAGGACGGATGTGGCTTGATGTGGGACTTGGCTTGCAGGCCACCCGCTCATTGAGTCTGGGTTCTGAGGCGACCTGCCCGCTGTGCTTGTGGTTACGGACACTTGGTGGGAGCATGGAGTGTTGAGAGGGCCCCAAGGATCCCTGCTCAGATTTTGATCAGAGCCAGTGTTTCTCTGTACTATATAGAACTTTAAGAAAAGAAATTTGATATTTTAAAAATTCTCCAGGTTTCTTTTTAAGAGCTATTCAAATACCAATGGAATGTTTAAAAATAACTGGTATTTGTCACAGATGTCGCCAAATGATCATTGTCATTGGTCAAGTGTGTTGAGAATTCTAAAGGGCCAGGTCAGTTTCTTCAGAGTAAAGATGCTGTCTGTATGCAGACGGATTTACGCCAGAAGGGAGTCTGTTTTCAAAGAGGTCTTCTGAGAGGAGGTCTGCAGATGAAAGAGTTTGAAATCTGGACTGTGTAAATGAGGGACTCCTGGGATCCTGGTCACTTTCCTGGGAAGCTGTGCCCCTAGTCCCAGGAAGCCAGCATCTCTGCCGAGAGGGACCATGCCATCCAATTCCCAGCCCTCCAGGAAGGTCAGAGGCAGAAGTGCCTGGGCCACCGGGTGAGGGTGAGGAAAAGGGTGGCTTGTGCATCTGGTTCCATTCAGACCACTGGGTTTAGGTCCTTGGGCTGCTGAATAATCTGACCATCTGTACTTTGTGTTGATTTATGGGACTGTGAACACTTCACAAAGCACTGTAGTATGTGCTAGAATTGGATTTTTAGACATATGGGGAATATCCAGGGTTCTCTAATATGATAGATGTTTAGAATCTAAGGATTCTTCTTGCCTTAATTTTGTCTTTTCCAACAGCTCCTTACGGGAGAAGGAATAGGTTCTTTCATTTAGATCATTCTTAGATTACAAAGAAGAAGCTGACACTCAGGAACTGTACCCATCTTGTTCAAGCCACGTGATGGACAAGTGACAAAATCAGGCCTAGAAAGCAGTCTCTGGGTTTTATGGTTTAGATAAAAAATGTCTCCCAATGGCTGATGTGCTTGGGGGTGGGACTTTTAGGAGGTGATTATGTCACCAAGTCCTAACCTCATCAGTAAGCCCTGTTAAATTCAATGTTGAATCCACTGATGAGCTTATAGCTGTATGTGCTCTTAGGAGGTGGGGTCTGGTTAAAGGAAGGTCCCCGGAAGCGTGACCTGGAAGGACACACCCTTGTGCTTGGGCCCGTTCTCCCCTGTCGCTCTTCCTCCCTCTCTCTGCTTCCTGGATGCCATGTGGTGAGCAGCTCCCCTGGGCTGTGCCTGTCCACTATGATGTTTCAGTGTCAGAACCAGCCGACCATGGATCTCTGAAACCATGAGCCAAAATAAACCTTTTCTCCTTTAAGTCGTGTATGCCAGGAATTTTTTCCCAGCAATAAAAAGCAGACGACACACCAGACCCTGAGCTCTCTCCATGCCCTTGCTGCCTCACCCCTCAGACACAGGCTATGGTCACGGCTCCCCAAAGCTGCCTGCCCACTCTGAGGGCAGCTGGAGACCCTCTGCGTGCATGTGAAGGAAAATTCAATTACGGACAGTTGGATGAAGACGTAAACAAAGGAGAGAAAGGAACCCGGGGACTCTGTATTCACAGAACGACAAAGCAATATTCTTTGTGTGGTTGAGGCAAGGAGACTGAGAGTGGGTTTTGCAATAGACTTTGAGAAAGGACAGAGCAGATTTCATCAGTTGTCACCTTTGGCCCACTCTCTTGCCACCTGCTGACTTCGAGAAAAGTTTGTCTGAAGATGAGGATTAATGTAATGACTGATTCCATTACTTCTGTTCTTTTTGGAGGAAATTTGATCATGCCGCCCGCACATTCCTTCTCCTCACCTGCTCTGGAAAGCAAATTGAATTCTTTGAAAGAAAATTCAGTCCAGACCAGAACACACACGGAACCGCACCTCCCCTCCAAGCCCTGGGAATGGCAGGGGCTCCCCTCAGTCACAAATACTTCTCCTCTGCTCTGTTTATATCACACGATTTATTCCATTAAGGTCCGATTTCAGGTGCTCAGTGAAGCCCAGATGGCCAGAGGCGGGTCGCCCTGAAGTGCCTGCAAGTAAACAATTTCTTAGAGTAACTTCCGTAAGGAGTCTTCCGGAGTTCATTGGGAGCGTCGCTGGTGGAGCTCCTAACTTTTCAATCTGTGGAATGATCTTTACGGAGTTGGCCCAACTGAGAAAGGGTATCTCCTTGTGGGGCAGTTTCCCAGCCTGTGCAACAGAGAACAAGCTCACTGCTGCTGTGGTGCGGCCTCGAATGCCCCTCCAGCCCTGAGCTCCTGGCACAGGCTGCAGCTGCTCCGCAGCTCAACAACCAAACAGCATCCAAAAGCTGCTTCCCTTTCCAGTAAGATGCTGTTACGTCTTATTGTCTCCGTTGTTTGCTCCCCACCTGAGATCTTTTTCCTTATACACATCACATAATTAATAATCTTTGTTCTAGAAACACTTAGGGCCAGGGGTTTTAAATAAAAGGAACTAATATATTTCATCTTGTGTTGGGCAAACAAGTCTGGAGGTGTGACGCAACATGTCTGAGAACTCTAAAGTAGCAAATGCTGGCGCAGATGGTGGAATCCCAGGGTGGCTCCTGGGCGCCAGAGCCACCTCTGCTTGCAGGGTTTGACCTCAAGCTCTCCTTCCTTCAAGGTCACATTCAATTTCCTCTTCTCTGTGACCCTAACCCTGTAGGGATCTTTCCCATTTTGAATTGCTTCACGGTTGCAGTCCATATAACACACGTGAACTGAGTAGTTCTTGTGTTGTCTGGGAAGAATTTTTCTCCTCTCAACTGATATGTAAGGTCTGTAGGAATTGCGTTATTTATTTATTTTTTGTTCAGAGAAAAACAGGATATATATGCTACATTTTTTTACTGCAAATCCTGGCTGATTTATTAACTGGTTAATTAACACAAGGCTATTGCTGCTACTTATGGAGTCAATGGCATTATACTGTGTGCTCTCAATCCTGGGGGACGAGGCAGACTCTGGGATCTGCACGCTGGAAGTCTTGATCTGCCTGCTAACCTTGAAACTTCTTTTATAGGTCACCTCTGGATTATTCTGTTGACACGCAGCTCCTCTCCCTCTCCTGTGCTTTCTCTAACCAAGTGCTCCAGATTGTCTGACCAGTCACAATCCAGCAAGCTTCTAACGACCACATGCTCTTTGCGCCATGCTGCGTGAAATGCTCTTCCTCAAGTCCTTGTCCCTAAAAGCTGACACTGTCACAGCCTTTGAAGGCAAAATAATGAGAGTCCTGTCCGTGCCATAGAAGTCTTGTGAGCCGAACTGCGGCCTTCATATCTCCCCCACCCCCAAAGCCTAGGTGCTCCCTCCCAGAGAGCCAGGACCTGTCTCCCATATCTTTGCACCTGCTCCACTCCAGTGCCTGACACAATGTTCTAAACTATTGTGCTTTGAAATAATTGTTGAAGGGAAGGGCTAAGTTGGCTTCCATTGTTAAACGAGAAAGCAGAAAGAAATTTACAATGGGGGGTCAGATAAAAATTGCTACTGGCATAGGTTGACCCAAGCACTCATTGCGCATGCCCCACTGAACCACCTTGAGGGATGTGAGAAGCTTCCAAAAATCAGAAGGCCTGCCCTTACTTCTGATCAACTTGGCTGAGAAAAACTGAGCCTTGAGGTGAATTTGCCATGGTGTGAGTGCCCTTGACCTCTAGGAACTTCACAGTCCAGGACTCTTTAAAGGTCCTTAACCTTAATTTTGAACTTGTACTTTTGTGTTCCTATCTTTTAAAGACAAGTTAAAAAAAAAATACATAGACCTCTTGGCCTGTGCAGTTGGGATATGTTCCTAGATTCCAGGTGTGTCTTGGATTTGCTCCTAGCAGACGTAGAAGGACCATGAATCATTCTCTAGAGCCGATGGAATGGGTCTGATCAGCAGGCACAGTTCCGGGGCCCTGCAGAGGACTCCCAGGCACTTTAGTAGATGAGCCCTTTGGACCTACAAACCTATTCTTCCTTTTGTAGTTCCATCAAAGAAGGGTTTGGGGGGAGGTGTAGCACATGCTCCAGGGGGCACTGCCTCAGGAGGACAGGGATGCATGCTAGTGAATGAGTGTGCCACACACAGCGTGCTGAGTTGTGTCACACGCTTGTCCACGTGCTTTCCTGTTTGTTTGGCTCTCTAGTCCTCCCACAAACCCTGGAATGAAGAAGAAGATCAGGGTCACCACTCTGTTGGCAGATGAGGAAGGTGAGTCCCGTGCCAATGGGCCATGGCAAGCCACGGGGCAGCTGACACCAAGGCTGAGGTGGAGCCCGAGTCCCCTTCCCCCACCACCTCGTCTCCTTAGTGGGCCTCAGAGAGAAAAAACCTCATACGCTGTGTGTTGAGAAGAAAGGGACTTTTCTTTACAAAATGTTCCTATCCATTGTCACGGGAGCGGCCCTGCTGGATGGAGGAGACAGTCAGTGCGAGGGGTCGAGGTGTGTGTGACCGGGGCATTGAGTAAGCTGCATAGAAAGATGTATAAGTAAGAAGTGTGGTGCGGTGTAAATGTGTGTATGTGTGCCCACCAGTGTTTAGTACGCAACATAGGAAGTTGTATTGGTAAAAAGTGTGATGGTGTATGTGTGTGTTTGTGTGTGTGAATATGTGTCTATAGGTGTTGAGTGTGCTACACAGGAAGATGTATTGGTAAGAAGTATGCTGTGTATGTGTGTGTTTATGCGTGTGTGTTTGTGTATATGTGTGTGTGTGAATGTGTGTCTATAGGTGTTGAGTGTGCTACACAGGAAGATGTATTGTTAAGAAGTTTGGTGTGTTTACATCCACAGCTATTGAGTGTACTATATTGGAAGATGTATTGATAAGAAGTGTGGTGAGTATGTGTGTATTTACGTGTGTGTGTGTATGTGTGTGTGCCTGCAGGTGTTGAGTATGCTACAGAGAAATATATATTGATAAGAAAGTTATGAAGCAAGTTATGGCAAACCCACACAGAAAAACTTGGGGAGAAGGAGGAATCTCAGAAATTTTGGGGGTGATGGTAATTTGACTTACAGAAACATTTGGTGAATTATTCTGAATGGGCTCAATAGCCTGGATTGAAGGAGGCAGCTGGGGCTTTGGTATTTTTAGCATTTAACACCTATTTAAGATTTTGTTTCCCAATTTAGTGCCCTTCAGTGAAACTAAAGCACTTCCCCCAACTTCGTGCCAAGGTCGCTATGTAAAACAGAAGCCACGAAGGCCATCCTGCCCGAGGATGGCGCGATTCCACCGGAGGCCTACTCCGAGCTCATGCCTCTATTTCCTAGCCAATCCAAGCACTCTGAACCATTTCCTAAGCAGTTTTCACAATCTGCTCACATATAAATAACTCTTAGTATGTGTCTGTGTTGCACTCAAGGTGGTGCTGGGTTCCTTCTGTTTGTCACTATGCACGTGTAACCTACTGAGCCTTAGGCTGGAACTAGGGTTCAAGGCTGGGAACAGACAAATATCAACAGTGTCTTTCCCATCACCAGTTCATATAGTGAAAGTCATACAACCAGCATTTGTGGCAATTATTTCTTCAACTTAGATCTAATTAAGTTGGTGGATTATTTTTGAAAGATACAATCTCAAAAGATACTAGTAAATTCTACTCTCTAATGTATCCTTATGAATACACAGGGTTATACATAGGCAACTGATGCCTATTACTGAATAGAATTGAAGTTAGAACTCAAAGGCTGATTTTTCTCATCCCACATGTTGTACAGAGCCACTAACCTAAACCCACTCTCAAATCGTCGGGAGGCAGGTTTCCTCCATAGCTACCTGGCCTGTACATTTTCATAAATAGATGCACACACCTAAGCTTCAAGCCCAGACAAAACTAGCACTCCCGCACTCCCGCAGGAAACGGGTCACGTGGCCTGTGATGTAGAGGAAGAGGGGAGAGTGTGGCCCGCCCCCGCAGTCTGGAGGAAGCCCGGCCAGCAGGGCTGTTCTTAGATACCGGTGGGGGTGGGGTGGGAGTCACAGAAGGAGATTCTGGAGACCAGAGTAGAACCAGGCGGACTAAAGAGATGAAGGAAGAGAAAAGCCGAGGCACAGGATGAATAGGAAAGATGTGTCAGCTCTAGAGAAGCCTCGGGTTTTATGGAATGCGCCCCATGTAGAAAATAACCGCATTCTGATGTCTCCTCCAGGCTTTTCATAGTGAGGACAGCTGCACCGGGATAGAGAGATCCAAGACCTTGGATGGGGAAGGGTTTCCAGGAGATGTGTGACCTGCATGGGAGGTCTGGGGGTGTGGGTATGGTCTGCACATTATCCTTTGTGACATGACACACAAGGGGAAGGCAGGACCTCCCCCCCACCCCAGGCTGGGTCTTCATTGTGACACTTCATGGAAGCTTGAAGCTGTTCGCATAAGTACTATTGTATTCCAAGGTAGGATGCACAAAGCTGTCCGCAAGAGGTCCTGCTTGTCTTTTAAACCTGTGGTTAGCCAAGGCTGAGCTTTGTGACGCTCAAGAAGGGGTAACGGTGTCGACGTGAGTGTGTGTGCACGTTCGCGCGCACACGCACGCACTCCAGAGGTGGGTCATAAATGTGATAGCAGAGCTTTGTCCTTGAGGGCCAACCTGTCTAACACGAGGCAATGTGAATTTATAGGGCAGAAACAAGGACTGTCACTTTGGTGCTGGAGGGTAGAAACCTGTGTTTATCAGCCACTTTGAGTCTATAGCTAGTCTTAGGAGAGCCTGTTAACCTAAACTCTGGCTTTTCCTTTGTGGGGATTTGCCTTTTCTGTTCAGATGGGTGAAACGGCTACTGGCATATTCTCTCGAGATAGTAGTGTGTGTGAAGAGGGCAGGGGTGTGTCACGGTGTGTATCAGTTTTCCTTCATGTCTATTTTGATGGCCTTTTATTTTTATTTATGGACTGCTGGCATATTTTTATCTCTACAGCCTTTTAGGCTTCTTTTTTGAGAAAAGAGCTTTAGAAAAAAAAAAACCCGAATGATGTGTCAGCTGTGGACATTCTGGTCTAAATTCAAGAATCATTGCTTCAATTTTGCCATTTTTAAAAAAATAGAAATCAACATGGGTCATTTAGTATCTTGCAAGGTATGTGCCAGAAATAATTTCATAATCCTAAGGAATTGCTGCTTCCTACTACTCCCATGCAAGCCTGCATGCAGCTCTTTAAATACACGTCTTTTTATGCTACTTTTTCCTTTCCTTCATGTGTCTTCAGGCATTGGACTTGTGAGTCTCACATGTATTCTTTTTCTTCTAAATTCTGCTGAAACTAATCTCTGTTTCGGGAAGTCCTCCTAGGATGGATAGTCAAGCAGACATGCATGGTTTCATTACAAAATTTGTGCTGTTCTTTTTATTTTGGACAGAGGAGGACCTGACAGAAGTGAGTACGACCTCTATATGAAATGTGAGATATTCTTGAAATCACAATATTGAAGTATCCACACAATGCAGAGAGGATGGCTTGGGATAAGAAATTACTTGCACATCACGGTTCTGTCATTTGTTATAATTACTTGTTGCTAGAAATACTATATCTCCTCGACTAACAACCCCACTTTAAGTTACCATTCAGTGATGAACTTTGAGTTTTGATATCTTTTACACAATTAGACTTATGCTCTAAATATGGAAATCTCATGCAAACAATTTCTCCAAGACCTCTTTTACATTTTCAGTTTTTAAGGAGGGAATTAGACTCATCTATAATTTTGGCCCGACTAGAGCGGGCTCTGATCAAAACTGTAGAATTGGAAAATGCCTCACCGGGGTTATTTCCCAGGTTTCTGGAGCCTGCTTGGATTTTCCTAGACACCCACTGAATGCTACTGTGGGCCCGGCCTTGTCCTATGCCAAGACCCTGCTTTAGCCCATTGTCCCCACCCCTCCTCAACCTCCAGGAGAGCTTATATTTACGCATTCGTTTACCCTGTCACTTGACAACACTTTACTAAGAGGCTACTAGGAACCAGTCACAGCCGTCCTGTAGCTTCCCTTTATCCACGGGGATACACCTCAAGATCTCCAGCAGATGTTGCCTGATGCTAGATAGCAAGTTTTCCCCACGCATATGTACTTGTAATAAAGTTTAATTTATCAATTAGACACAGCAAATGATGAGCAATAACAGTAAAATAGAACGACTGTAACAACATCCTATAATAAAAGTTACGTGAATGTGTTCTCTCTCCTCCTTCTCGCACGATCTTTTTCTGTTGAACTGTATTTTCAGATCATGGTTGAGTGCAAGTTACCAAAACTGTGGAAAGTGAGACCTCCGAGAGGGGGGAGAGCTGCATCTCCTCAGTCTGGGGAGACAAAGGAGGCTGCAGACTGCTCTCTGTTTCTACAATCTGGGTTACTCACTGAAGTCGTGAAGTCATCGCTCCTGTGTCAGACCTGAAGAACAAGGCAGGTTCTCTGAGAAGAGCAAGGAGCAGATGTTCAAGGTGAGGTCGGGAAGAGGGTCAGGAATTGAGGAGCCAAGAAGCCACCTAAAGAATCCAGAGGAAGGCAGCAGAGCTGCTGGCACGACAGTGCAAGGAGAATGAGGGGTGCTGAGTAGATGGACTGATACCTCACAAGTGGTCCTTGACTGTTCTGGCGTGTTTCAAGGGCACCATTTTAAGGGACGTTTGATTGATTGATTGTTACAAGTCATAAGAAAACTTGGATCTCTTCTGTGTAGATTCTTATTGAGAAAAACAAAAACACCGTCTATGATTGACAACTGAAAGTTCAACAATGCACTTGGAAATCTCTTCGGCATGAATTGATTTCCTTTGAATGCATATTTATGTCCTAGCTTGTCAGATTTTTGGAATTTTTAAGATTCTCATGCCAGTTTTGCAAGTGGCCCATCAACTTGGGTTTGCTGTTCCTAGTACCTGGTACCCAAATTCATGCTGTGATGTGGCAGCTGCTTCTCCTCTTTCTCCCTTTCCACCTCCATCTTCTTTTGAGTAGCCTTTCTAGGTCATTCCTTATTTCACTGGTTTTTAGCAGTCACTAAGTACTTCAATGGTTTCCAGTGAGTTTGTTTGACTTCATGTCTCTTTTCTAAACTTATATTCATTATTTTAAATTATTCTGTTTAATAATGTTTAGGTCTTAAGGAATTTCTGTTATGCTTTGGAGTATGTGTGAATATTAATTCCAAATTCCAAATAAATGTATTTATCTCTGTCTGGCATAATGATAGTCCCCAGGAATGGAAAAATGAAATAAAATTTCCATTCCATAAACATATGGACTTTAAATAGTGGGACTTTGCCTGCATTCTCTTATTCCTTATAGGCAGTATTTTTATGTTAATGAGTTTAGAAGGCCAAGGCTAATATTGATAGTACTTGACTTTTTGTAATTCTGGTTTTTGAAAATTCTGAAGTTATCTTCTTAAATTTTGCTGGCTTATTATACTCCGTGTCCCTTTCTCTTTCTCCTTCTCTTTATCTCTCTGGAAGAAAAAGTATATAAAAAAGTTCTCATAACTCGATCAGCTCTAGGTTTATGGTGTTTTGGGACCTTCTAGATATTTAAGTCAGGTAGTTTCTAGATGTGCCCCTACAGATTCTTTGCTGAGTAATTAAGTGGATTTTACAAATGTATTAACGACACTTTTAATGTTAATACGATATTCAATAAAGGCAACTTTACTCTTATCACCTGGTGAGTATTTTCCTAGCTGCTTCTTGAGACTTTGGTGTTTTGCATGCCAGGATAACTGAAAAGCTACATTTGAACAGTATCCAGTGGATAGAAGCTTAATCTTCCACAAACAAATTTACAAGACAGCCAATCAAATGCGATTTTTTTTTTTTTTTTTTTTTTTTTTGCACGACAGAGCTCAGAGCAAAGCACAGAAAACACGTTAGGCATTTTAAACAGCAATGACTATATTTTATTTATTTATTTTTGAGTTCACACTGGTCCTGAATTCACTGTGGAGCCCAGGCTGGCCTTAAACTCACAGAAATCCTCCTGCCTCAGCCTCCCAAGTGCTAGGATTACATGTATGAGCCACCACATCTGGTTTATGTGGTGCCGGGGAATCTAACCCAGGACCTGGAGGTTACTAGGCAAGTACTCTAACCACTGTGTTGTTCATCCAGAAATAACCACACTTTAGAGAGGTGACCACACACACATTTTTTGGAAAGCTTCAATTGATTGCTAAATCAACTGCAGGTGCAGGCTTTAGGGTAGATCTCTGAACAGAAGGCCGCGAGAAATATCTCTGCGTGACCCAGCAGCTGGGTTGTCTGGTGGTCACCATGAGGCCTAGAGTACTCAGAAACAGGCCACCCAAGCTGAGACGCACCCACAGAAGTGGTGATGGACATCAGAAGCAGAAGTAGATTCTTGCCACACCTGGGCCTGCCTTTGAGTACCCAGGAAACTGAAGACAGAGCGCCCGGTCATAGTCCCAGGAAAAGCTCAGATCCTAACACCTGATTGCCTGCAGGTAAAAAGCCCAAGATTATAAGTCTTTCTTTTGCCTTGCCTTCACCTTCAAAATCTCAGAGACAAGAATTAGTCTCAGGACCTTCAGTTGAGAGGAAGTCTGGGAAATGTAGTTTGTAGCCTCTCAGATTCTGTGATACAAGAAAAAGCCCTAGAAAAGAGTTGAGAGGACTACTTTATGCACCCAACCCGATGGGGAAAGGGCATGCCCATGAAATCTTGCAGTGACTCCTGTTCATAGCATCTTCTTCAAGGGGAAGGCCTTCTGAAGTTTCCTTCCTTGGAATTGCCTGACATCAGGGCAATTCCTACCTGGGTCACACATGAATAAGGATGGGTATTGGAGCTCCAGGAAAATCTGGCCTTGCCCAAGAAAGGAAGGGAAAGTAGGGGGTACAGGGACTCCCCAGGATTTAACAAAGCCAAAGTTCACACCAGTTCTCCCAGTGTCAAAGAGGTGCAGGTCATAGTGCTGGCACAATGCAGTAGAGATGAATCTGTGTGAAAGATCTTGCTGATGTGCATCTTGGAGAAGGCAGCTACTCTCTGGATAAGTTAGGTGACTGGTGTGCTTAGCTCCCTAGTAGAGGAGGCATCCAACTGCCCGAGGGGTGTTTTAGTCACTTTTCCGTGACTAAAACTAGGAAAAAAAAAAAAAAAAACTGTGCTAGGAAAAAAATACCTGAGATATACAATTTAAGGAGAGAAGGTTTATTTAGGCACATGATTTTGGAGGCTTCAGGCCATGAGTGGCTGGTCCCAACACAGAAACATCATGGCAAGAGGACATAGAAGAGGAAAGCTGCCCAACTACAGCAATATGGTAAGAAGAGCATAGGAAACAGAGGTGGAGAGAAGTGGACCAAGGAGCAGATGACCTCACCATCCCCTAAACACTCACAGAAGTGTGCTTTGCTGAGCGTCTAGCTGTCTCTCAAGCCAATAGTCAAGGCTAACCATCACATCACAGAGGCAAGATCGAGCCAGGTCTGGGCTCCCTTAGAAGTCACCACAGGCTGAGGGACCAGGACAGGAAGAGGCACATGGGACTTATTGATTCACAAGTCTATCAAACAGAGCCACTTCTTGCTGTTTTGGCCCTGGATAGAGGCTGGATGTGATTCATCATTCATCATAACAGTTTTTGGGTAAAATCTTGTAAGAGAACTCTTGCTTGGTTTCTAATAAGGCCACGCAGCCTCAAGAATCTGAAGAGATTTTGTGGTTTAGTTTATTTTCATAAAAAGACCAAAAAAACCTCTGGGATGCAAATTAATTCTGAGTTTTAGTTTGCTATATAACTTTTGACAACCACATAGCTCTCAAGCTTTTAAATGTGTGTTAACTCAAAGGACCAAGAATTTCTTCAAATTCAAAGAAGCCATTGAGTGCTTGAGGAATTTCATATGGTCTGCTGCTGCCTGTAGATGCTGGCTTCTTCATAGTCAGGAGGGCTGGAAGTGCAGCTCATCTATAATTTTACATATCTTCTTGAAAGCTTTACTAAGTTGTTTTCAAGTATCTCATCCTCAATTCTGTATTATACCTTAATAACGTTCTTGTTTTAAATCGAGAATGCCTTGTAAATAGCTTAGCTGACTTGGACGAAATCTTCACTCAAAAGGTCTTTAATTGAATGAAAGACTATTTTTTGGGGGGGACACAAACAAAAGATTTTTTTTTTCTTTTTGGTAGTGCTGGTGATGGAAACCAGGGCTTCAGGCATGCTAGACGGGTACCCTACCACTGAGACACACTCCCAGGTCCTGGCGAATTTGCAAATTAGAGACTTTATTACCATTTGACCCCTTTTTTCTCCTCTCATATACTTATTCTACCTCTTGGAACTAAAAAGTGCTGAAACATAAAGGAAGTTTTTCTAACAGGCACTCTGGTAGTAGGATGTAGTGGTGCCCTAAGAGGAAGTGTATTTAGACAGTTCTGAACCTGGAACTTAAGAATTGGGGAACTTAGAAAGTGGTATCTAAAGGATGGTTTAACAACTCTGAACCTTCCTTCCTAGGCAAAATAACATGACTTCTGCCTTCTTGTTGTATTTGAAACTGCTCTTTGCTGCCCTCTGACCACAGGTGAATTATTTTCTGCTCTTTTCTCCTTCTGTAGTCTAGGTTCATCCTGAACTCACTATGTAGCTCGGGCTGACCTCAAACTCATGGCAATCCTTCTGCCCCAGCCTCCTGAGTGCTGGGATTACAGGCGTGCACCACTACACCTACCTTATGTGGTACGGAGAAATTGAACCCAGGGCATTGTGCTAGGCAAGCACTTTAACTGCTGAACTACTCTCTAAGCCTCATTTCTGTTTCTTTAGCTGCTCATTTTCAATAAGTGCTGAGCAACTTGGTGAATCATGTTAATTATCATTGAATTGGGGACCATTTAGAGCTTCAGGAATGTGCTTTTTCTAACAGGCATTCCTCATAGCCTTGGGCCAATTTCTGGGCTATGCAGTGGGGACAATATCAGAAGACAATGGCTCTACTAAACAATGATACTCACTGTTGTGCGATGGTCTCTTTGAAATAGATTTTTTATGAGAAGAACCTGAGTCAGTGTGAATGTGTACATACCTCTGTTGATTTGCTTTGTGGGCAGCAGATGGGACGTGCCTTCCCAACAGGGCTGACCAAGGTACCTTTCCCTCACTCCTCAGGTGGAGTCTACTTCTGGGAGTTGTCTGAGTCTGTGTTCTCTATTGGGAAATCGGGGCTGACTGCCGAGTGGACGTGGTTGGCTGGCCCTCCTGCATACAGTCTGCAGAGGAAATACTGAACAAGCCTGCAAGGGAGCTTAGTGCAGTGACTGGTGCATAGTATGTCCTTAATAAATAGTGGCCAGAGGCCTGCGGAAATAGCTCAGTGGGGGTAGCACTGACTGGAATGTGTGAGGCCCTGGTTTCTAAACCAAGCACTGGAAAAAAAAAAAAAAAAAACTTGTGGGCAGAAGAGGCGATGTCCCAGGAACTGTGACACAGACTGGTGACATATATATTATGGAGTAGCAGGAAAATTTGGGAACCTAACAACTTAACAAAAAGTCTTCCAAGTATAAGTGACATTAAATTGAATTAGGTGATAGTTTCCTTTTCAAATGATTTCTTCCACAGGCAAAACCTGGGCTTCTTTTAAGCTGGTAGTTCTATCTTTTCTCCAGTATAAACTTAGTTATTTTACCTCTGAACACAGTAGATGTGAAACATACTTTGGAAAATATAGACAACAAGAGTGGAAGAAAAACACCTTCCAAACTTTGACATCCTTGGGTAAAAATTTATGGTGTTATTATCCTTTCCCCCACTAAAGATCAAGCCTTCGTTTGGTTCTCTCAGGGTCCAGGGGAATTGTTTGCATGGTCGTGGTCTCTGTTCCCTTTGTGCCTACCTCACTATGGTCCTGGGGCATGGGTTTACGAGGGTAACCACTTCTTTTTGCTCCATGGCTACCAACCTGTTGCTAATTTGCTTTGAAATTGTGTTCCATGAATTGTGAGAAACGGGTCCATTTGGGCTTCTGGGATGACGTTCCACGGTGGACAGGGTACCGTCTTCATCTGGGAGCTCAAAGGCATCCTTTGCTGGTCACTGCGTGTTCTGAGAGGGTGGGTGGTCTATTCCCCAAACCTGCCATGCTCAGGAGCTCAGCCTGCCATTGCTGTGTGGGTTTGACCTGCTTTGCTACTTTGTGGCTGTTCAGTGGCCTTTTCCTGCTGGTATTAAAAAAAAAAAAATCACTCTCTCAGAGCTTCTGCTGGAATTGCTGGTGTTTTTTGTTTTACAATAGCTGGAAAAATCCACAGTGGCCTTATACAGGGCCTCAGCGGTCCTTTAGGTGCCTGCTCAGGGTTCAGAGAGAATAAAGATCATTTCAACCCATTCTGGTCATATCAATTCAGAGGGAAATACTGGGAGTGTTAAGCTTGCTCCTGCGGTCAGAATCTGCCGCGACCTTCTGAAATGGCAGATTTTCTGGTCTTGAGTCCCGATACTCTGAAAGGCTGGATCAGAGGGAACGTGTGTGTGCAATGGCAGCACAAGGCAGGCCGGTGCCATTCTGAAGCTCACTGCAGACTTACGGACTGTGGGACTTACTGGCCCTGCTTGTGTGTCCACTTGTTTTAGTTGGTACAACTAGTGGAGCACAGAAGAAAACTCACTGACCCTTTTTCCTGCTAAGACCTCGCTCCTTCACGGTGGAGGCTGATATTGTGCATGCTTCCAAGATGCTTGAGTGATTCTAGGGGGTGGGGTTTGTAACATACAGTCCACAAAATTTTAAAAATGTATTTAATTATTATGATTTTAATTGTACATATTGTTGGATTATAGTGGTAATTTGATACATGTATGCAATGTATAATGATCAAGTTAGAATTTATATCTTCTTAACCTTTAAAAAATAATTATATATTTTATGACATATAGCATAATACTTCCATATATTTTATATGTATGTTTTTCTGTATATACAGTGGACTAATCAAATTGGGCTAATTAGTGCTTTTATCACCTTATTACCTCGTGTTTGGAGAATTTAAGCTCTTCTCTTCTGGTTATTCATAAAATATACAATAAATGATGACCTCCAGCTCTCACACTGTGCTATAGGGCACTAGAACTTGACAAGTGCATCTGACTGTGTTGGCCTGTGGGTTTTTTAAATTTGAGCATTCTGAGTGAACCCTGCCATCCCCGGCCCTTCAGGGAGGAGACTTAAGATCAGAGTCTTGGCCCTGAACTCCAGGCATGTGTGTCAGGGTCTTATGTTGGTTTTCTTGAGGATAAAGGTGATCTTTCTGAGGGATCCCCGGAATACCTGGGCACATAATGCAAGTATCGCACCCTCTGAAGCAGTGTTTTGAGTGGCACTGGCAGGAGGAAGCCTCCTCAGCCAAGACGAACCATCTTTACCTGTGCTTTCCTTCCCCGCTCCCGACAGCACTGCCAGATGCTATGTTGGGATAGCAACACAAAGAGGTCCCCAGATAAGTGGACTCCTGCGCTCTGCAATTCCTTGCTTGGTAGCGCCATTCTGCACCTTAAATGTGTTGTTGTACCTTCGTCTGAAGCAGGCACTAAGGGATATTCTGGACAGATCTGATATGGCCGGCTGTGGAGCCTCTCCCTGCTCCCTGCCCCCCTCCAGCAACATAGTGGTCAGCAGTTGCTTCTTTCCTTACAAAGGAAGGTGACTATTGCGGAGACAGCCAAGGTCTCAGACTAGCAAATGATATGGCTGTTGGAAAAGGAAGCCCAGGTCGGCCCCATCTCCAGCTGGGCTCTGCTATTCCAGGACCTGGTTTTGAACTGGAAAGCAGTTTTGCGGGTTGCAATCAATGGGCAGGACAGAGCCTTCCTATGGCTCAGAGGAATCTGATCACTTAAGTGGTACAAAGTCAGCAGGTGGAGCGTGAGGGTGTGGGGGGTGGGAGGGAGGACTGGGGAGGACAAAACAGAAGGCCTGGGGCTGGGGGAATAGCGGGGCCTGAGAAGCCCTTTGTGTGCTGTAAGGAAAATAGCATTTCCCTACTCTCCTGATGAATTTTCACAGGAGGAGTGTAAATGTTTCTTTTTACCAGAAATTTTAGGGAGTGTGTTCTCTTTCCAAAGGTCAGCTGTAGGTAGAAATAATAACCCAGGCCTTCTTTTATTCAGTGAATGAATGATAAGAAAAGTCATTTCTGTGCCATGATGGTTGGTTGGTATGGGCAGCTGACCCCATGAGTTTCTCTCCGCAGCCTTTGGCATTTCCTGCTGCCCTCCTACCCCTGTGTCGCTCTGTGCCGCCCGACCTAGGGAAGACTGAGTGGCTTTCTTCACTGCGTTTGTCGTGTGGTCTCCAGTGCATCCTCCAGGGGTTGACACGCGTGGCGCCGGCTTGGGGACACCTTCTTACTTTCCCTCACACAAAATTAGCTGCCCAGATCGCAATCGTTTCAATGACATATTGCTCAGGCCTCTGTCATCAGAGATGGTTGTATCACAAAGTGACTTACTTCATAACTAAATATGCCATGGCACATAAGGGGTGGCTACAGGTGTCTTGAGTCTGTGGGCTGCAGAGCCTCTCACGCTGAGTGTTTACTTGCCGAATGAACGGGATCAGTGAGATAAGGGACTTGCATGGGGCAGCGCCGTCACCAGACACTAGAAAGGCATCGCCTGCTTCCCTCGTGATTCTGCGATACACAAGCCCATGAATGGTTTGAGGTGCAAGGATGGTCTCTGCAAGGCCCTCTTTCACCTTGGAAGGACATGTCCCCAAGTCACATGGCAGATGGTGGGCGCTTGCTTCACATGGTCAGTGTAAGCAAGAAGCCCAGGCCCAGGAGAGGAGTGATTCACAGAAGCGCTGGGGCGGCGTGAGTCCCAGTCCCGGGCAGAACCTGCCAGTCTGTGAGGGTACTTCTGTAGTAGACAGCAGATTTAGAAGACACAGCCGCAGACTTTGCTGTTTCTAGATTTGATTTTTAAAGGAAGCAGAATTGGAAAAGCATTGTAAATAAGTCACGAGAAGCAATGCTGGGGTGGTAACACCTGAGAGGGGTTTCTGTTAGTGTCGTTCACGTTGCTTGTCGCCCACGTGGCAAATGGGGTCCCGAGGACCTCAGGTTCCACCAGGTGATGAGTGTATCTGAACAACGGCTTCCACCCAACACCGTCAACTCCAGAATTCATGTTGATTTTGCTGTTTCTAACATAAGCTGTGGCTATTGTTGTAATGTGAGGGTAATAAACAGTAACATACAAGTGGATGTTCCATTTACTTAAATCTTATACACGTCAGCACCTAACTAAGTTAAAAAGGAGGAAAAACAAAGTGACAATGATTAATATCACAAATGACTTGTTTTGCTTATTTTCTACAGTAGTAACTCGATCCTTTTTGTTTAAAATAGACAGATAAATTATACGAGGAAGTGAAAAGGCCTCCTAGCTTTGGTCCTTTCTTGTCCCTCTGCCCCAGCTAGAGAAGTTTTTATTTTCTGTGGAATCAAATGTGCAAATGTTCATTTTTATTCAACAAACCAAGTGTATTTTAGTTTATGAATGTGTTAGTACATACAAGCACGTCAAATTCAATGATCATCGTTCATGTAAACCAGTGATGGAGTGGCTGCTGAAATACGGATCTCCTGCGTCTATAAAGTCAGTCAATTGCTCTTTCTTTTGTGAATTAAGTCTCAGTACGTATTTAATGTTGACAAGTTTTATTTTCTGAGTAAATCAAGAATGACAACAGATTTGGAAACTGACAGGGACCTTGAGAATTGACCAAGGTAATAACCCCTTCTGTTAGGTGTCTGCTGGGCCCCGTGGGGACGCCTCCACACATTTCTTGTTAAGGTAGCACTGGTAGACTTCCCTTAAGATCAGCACGCTGCACTATTATTTCCTTTCTTCTCACATCATCTTTGACAGCAGCACAATTTCGGGTTTCAGTCCCCCGTTTTGGAACTTATTTGATGGCTTGGAATTTTTATTTATTTATTTTTTGAGACAAAGTCTCACTCTGTAGTCCAGGCTGGTTCTGAACTCACAAGGTAGCCCAGATTAGCTTTGGACTTATCGCAGTCCCCCAGCTTCAGCCTCCCAAGTGCTGGGTTTACAGGCGTGTGCCACCACACCCAGCTTATGTGGCACTGGGGAATCGAACTCAGATACTTAGTGCTTGCTGGCGAGTGCTTTAACTGCTGAGCTATTCCTCCAGCCCCGATGACTTGGATTATTGAGGACACTTTGCAATTTTCCCAGAAACTTTGTTATACTCTACAAAAACAGGTCCAGATATCGTCAATTAAATGGTATCACTGTTGCATATGCAAATTGCGGATTTGCCTTAGCAGTGCAAGTGTCAAGAGAGACGCAGTGAATTCGTTGTGAATCCTTTCAAAATGGCAGCTTTCTCATGAATTATATCACCACCACTGGCTTGAAAGAATTTGGTGTTTAGACCTTTGTGTGAGATTTCCTTCCAGTGGGAGTGGCTAGTTACCAGATGTGCTTGACTGTGTTTGTCTTCTCAGAGAATTGTGGTTGGTTAACTGCTATGAATGGATGGATACCTGGAAACAAATACCGCAAGAACACAAATCAACGTAGCCCAGGTTGTTCCTGTCAAAGGAGCTGAGGGGTCTTCACTTGCTGTCCCGCAGGGCTCTGCAGTTTACTTCTCCTAACAAGAAGATCTCCCTTATCTTTATTTATTATAGGCTCATTAAGGCTTTGGGACAAAAACAAATTGTTGAAAAATGATACGTTAGATTAAAAATAATGTTACGTTCTAGAGTAGGTATTGGCAAACTACGGACCACCATTTTGCCTGTCGCTTGTGTTTGCTAATCAGGCTGTTCTGGAACAGCCCTGTCCCTAAGTTTACATCCTGTCTGTGGCTTAGTTTGCTATTACAGCTGAAAGTCATCAATGAAGTGGAGATGGTATAACTTGTAAAGCCTAAACTACTTGTTACGTGGCCCTTTTCTGGTAAACTTTACCCAACTCAGCTTTAGAGCAGCCCTGCTCACTCGAAGTGTCATGTGAGTCATTTATGTCATCTAAAAATTTCCAGGGAGTTCAGTCAAAGTGTCAGTATAAGGGAGTGAACTGAAGCTGGATGTAGTGCTGTAATACCAGCAGCTGGGGGGCTGAGGCAGGACGATTGATGTAAGTTCACAGGCAGCCTGAGCTACACAGTGAGTTCAGGACTATCTTGGACTACAGAGTGAGATTCGAGTCAAAAAAAAGGTACTGGAATTTGTTTTAATAATATTCATTTAACCCGATATACTCAGATGTTAACATTTCAATAAGGAGTCAGTATAAAAATTAACATACTATCTCAGTTTCTGTTCTCATATGAAGATTTAAAATTCAGTGTCCTCTGTCTGCACAAGTCACATGTGGCTGGTGGATTGGCTTGAAGCGTTAACACCTTTATCTTTTGCTTACTGTCCAAAGATTAGCTTGTTCAACACCTTACCAGCATTGTTACTTTTCTTAGCACTGTGGTTTCAGCTCTGAGAGGAAAGAACATTAGAAGCAACGTATGTGGTTCTAGCTTTCTCAAGCTCAACAGTTGGGAGAGGGTTGCCCCAGAATAGGTGAGCCAAACAGACTTTGTGTTTTTGAAACAGGTAGGGCTCCTTCAATGAAGGCAGCAGGACTGCAGAGAGGGGCTCGGCCTCTGGCAAAAGGGCCTGTCCAGCTCAGCTCTTAGGTCCTGCAACTTTCACTTTAGTGACAGGGTACTGGTGCTGGAAACAAATGCTAAACTGGGAGATTCACTCTTGAGCTGAGATTTCCAGCTTAGATTTTGATGTCTGTGAAGCATCGTATTTGGTTTGACTCGTAACTTCTCTCATGTCTGCATCGTGAGTTCTCATTTGGGGAAGAAGTGATGAGACCTTTCCAGTCAGATATACTGGAAGAAAGAAAACAGGCGTTTATTGTAGCTACTTTTATATTGTCAAAAAATTTTTTTTAAATAAGAGCAGTTTATCTTTGTTTGATTTGGCTAAAAAGACAACACAAACTCAACATAAAACTCAAGTGTAGTTAAGACAGACAAAATAATAACAAAACCCAGGAAGGACCTCTTTATGTCAGGGAGATTAGGGCTGGAGAGTGGAGATTCATTCTTAAGCGGTAAAATGTTTCTCCAGAGTCTCTCAGGACCTACACCATGGCCCTGATACCTTGTCTGTGAGTCTAGTGTTCTGGTTCCCTGTGTTGGAAGGTTCTTGGTGCCGCTAGTCACAAATAGTTCTGAAGCACAAAGTTGTTACACTTTAATACTCTTAGTTACTACTTGAGATCTGAGAGCTAAAGAAAGCTCAAGTGCAGCACCAAGATGGGAATTTCTTGTCTCTCTTTGACGTTTTTATGTATTTCCTTCAACTTTATTCTAGAAAGATCACTAAGTGTGTTGATGATCATAATGGGCTAAATTGTATCTAAGTGGAACCGTACAGGAGCTGAAGTGAAGGAAGAGAGGGGAACCAGAGCTTTAGCCTGGGACCACCTGGCAGGGTCTGGCTGATTGGTTTTCATAGGACAGGTGAATGTGGATCATTTTATTGTGTTCTGGACTCACCAAGAGTTTTTTTTTTCCCACTTTATTGGTATGTATAAGTGCAAAGTTTAAGATTTACAATGAAGTTGAGCGTTTTGTGCACATATGTATCTTGTCAAGGGGACAAGGACTTTCCCACTCTCCTTTTGTCCCTCCTCCTACCCAACCATCCCTCCCTCCCCACCCTACCCCCCTGTTTCACTTTGTTTTTTGTTTTAAGTTCCATGGGAGTTGTGCTCTGGGACTCTCATATCAGAGAGAACATTCTATGTTTCGCCTTCTGCTTCTGACTCACTTCACTAAGCATGACGTTCTCAAGTTTCTTCCATTTGCCTGTAAAAACCTCCACACTGTTGGACTTTACAGATGCGTAGTATTCCATTGTGTATAAATACCACAGTTTGTGTGTCCATTAGTCTGTTGATGGGTATTTTGGTGACTTCTATATTTTAGCTATTGTTAGTTGTGCTGCTATGAACATGGCTATACATATATCTCTGTTATGTGTTCTAATGGCCTCTTTTGGGTATATTCCCAGGAGGGGTGTCACTGGATCGAAGGAGATATTTATTTCTAATCTTTTGACAAATCTCTATACTGCTCTCCAAAGTGGTTGTACGAATTTACATTCCCACCAGCAGTGCAGGAGGGTTCCTTTTTACCAGCATTGACTGCTATTTGAATTGTTGATATAGGCCATTCTCTCTGGAGTGAGATGGTATCTTAGCATTGTTTTGATTTGCATTTCTCTTATGGCTAGAAATGTTAGACATCTTTTCATGTATCTATTGGCCATTTGTACTTCTTCATGAGTGAACTGCCTCTTCATTTCTTTTGCCCACTTATCAATAGGATCCTTTATTTTGGTTGGCTTACTTTTCTTCAGCTCCCTGTATATTCTAGTTATGAGCCTCCTACCTGAGATGTTGATGGTGAATATTTTTTCCCAGTCTGTTGGTTCTCTTTTTACAATGTTGATACTTTCCTTTGCTGTGCAGAAACGTTTTAATTTGACAAGATCCCATTTGTTAATAATGGGGATAATTTCTTTTGCTCTTGGTGTGCTGTGAAGGAAGTCTTTGCCTACCCCTATGTCTTTTAGATAGTTGCCTAATTTGTCTTCTAGGAGGTTCAGTGTTCACTTTTGATGTCTAGGTCTTTGATTCACTTTGATTTGATTTTGGTGCATGGTGACAGGTGTGTGACTAGATTCATTCTTCTGCATGTGAATGTCCAGTTTTCCCAGCACCATTTATTGAACAGGCTGTCCTTTTTCCATTGTACGCCTTTGGCCCCTTTGTCGAAGATTAAGTAATTGAGGGTATTTGGGTTTGTCTCTGTGTCTTCAGTTCTGTTCCACTGGTTTGTCTGTCCATTTTTGTGCCAGTACCAAATTGTTTTTAGAACTATGGCTTTATAGTACAGCCTGATGTCTGGAACTGTAATGCCTCCTGCTTTGGTCTTGTTGCTCAGGATTGCTTTGGCTATTCTTGGTCTCTTTTAGCTCCACATGAATTTAAGGATTGTTGTTTCAAGTTCTTTGAAGAAACTTGTAGGTATTTCGATAGGAATTGCATTGAATCTATATATCAGTTTCGGTAGTATAGTCATTTTGACTGTATTTATTTTGCCTATCCAAGAGCAGGGGATGCCTTTCCATTTTCTAACGTCTCCTATAACTTCTTTCTTCAATGTAATGTAATTTTCTTTATATAAGTCCTTCACTTCCTTGGGTAGGTATACTCCTAGGTATTTAATTTTTGCTGAGCTTTTGAGAATGGAATTGTTTTTCTGAGATCTTGCTCAATTCACCAAGAATTTTTAAGGGGTCACAGAACAGTTAAGTTCTCATTCTTAGAATTTTCAAAGGGAGAATTGGAATATTCTGCCTATCTCATGGGATTGTTGTGAGATGCAACAAAGTGAATGAAAATGCACTGCAAACCCCAGACGGATAAAGATATAATAATTAAGTCTGAAGATTGAGTATCTGTCTAGCTGCAGAAGGTCGGCGGACTTTTGTCTTCCATTTATAATTGAGTATATAAAAAAATCCCCTCTAACCTAAATGGTATGAAAACAGGTTATTTTCCTACTAAGTTACAATCTAAAGTTTGTGAATTTCTCTTAACGGTAAAAAGAAAATGTTATACTTAGATATGACCCGTTTTATTAAAGGGGAGACAAAAAGATACAACTTAAGAAAATGGATTTTTGTTTTGAATGTCTTCAACTCAGAGCTGCTGGGAGGTCTGTCCCAGAAAAAGAGGCCTCATTATTTCAAAATAACGGGTTCAGAGAGTGCGTGATGCCATTAGCACTGGAGCGTTGCAATCTGGGCGTGTGTGAACAGTCTGTGCGTTTTGTCATGAAGACCGACGATCTTATGTAACCCTACTAGTACTCTAGTCAGCTTTGGAAAACTTAGGCAATCTGTATTCAGTGTGAAGTCTGGTTACCTACTGAACAAAGAAGAAAAGAAACATTGGAAGCAGTCGCTGTGGAAAAGCACAGAAAATACCTATGTGCTTGCCAGAGTTTTTATCTGAAAGTAGAAAAACAGGGTTTAGAATGTCTATTTATGAAGCAAGGAGGCTTTTAGCTCTGACATCTTCTATTTAACAGGAGATTCTGATTTTTAAACATTTGTTCTGTTGAGTCTCAGAGGTCTCCTGTTGTTGGAAAGATCTTAGCAGTAAAAATATTTTAACAGGTCCCATTATTTAGTAACGAAATACTAGAGGACGTACACGGCATTCATTTAGAAATATTTTTTAAAATAGATCATGGGGAGATGACTTGATGATTCATTTTGAGCTTGGAAATTTTAAATTTAGGAAATACTTTTCTGAGAAGGATTGTTGGGATCATGTTGTGGTGGTCGTAAAGATACACCACAAGGCTCAGATCTGATGGAGGACGCGTAAAGAGAGGCTGAGCATTCCTAAACTGACAGTTCCAAGTCCAGTGTGCTCCGAAATCCAAACCTCCATAGTGGAAAATTCCACATCTGACTTCATATGACAGGTTACAGTCAAAAACAGATGCGCTACTCCGGTACTGCAGGGTGTGCACATTCCCAGCTACTTGGGAGGTTGAGGCAGGAAGATCATTTCAGCTTAGGAGTTTGATTGAGGCCAGCCTGAGCACACTAAAGGATCCTATCTGCGTGTGGAGTTCCTGTGCTGTAACTCCTGGGCAGAACTCAGCCGTTCCCACACACAGAGCTTGGCTCTTTGGAGACGACCTTGGCTTAGGGGTAGCTATTCCTGTACGCCTTCCTGGCCACAGTAACTGGCTTCTCCGGCCCTTGACATAACAATCTTGTAGACCACAGTCGCTGGCCAATTGATGATGACAACCCTGACCCTCAGCGGTGGCCTGTCTCCTTAACCTGTAGCCCACCTGCCTTACTTTCCCAACCTATCAGACGCCTCTGCTTTGTCCTCTTCTGCCCAATCTCTGAGCTACACACAAGCTAAACAGTCCAATCCTGGGCCCTCAAGCTGGCTACTCTACCCACACAGTGTCAAAAGCTGTTCACCTCATAATCCGTCCTCGTTTGCCTCTTTTTTTTTCTTATGCCCCCTTGCCACGGTTCCTCCTTCTTATTCTTTTTTAAAAAATCCCCTTTATTGGGGCTGGAGGAATTGCACAGAGGTTAAAACACTTACTGAGCAAGCACAATGCCTTGAGTTCCATTCACTGACACCACGTAAGCTAGATATGGTGGTGCATGCATGCAATCCAAGCATTTGGGAGGCTGAGGCAGGAGGATTGCCATGAGTCCAAGGCTAGCCTGGACTACATAGTAAGTTCAAGACCAGCTTGGGAGACAAAGAGAGACCTGTCTCAAACAAACAAACAAACAAACAAACAAACAAACAAAAATCCCCTTTACCACTTATGCCTTAGCCCTTATGCCTAAACTGGCCTTATGCCTGGCCCTGCTACCCAGGCTCAGGGTTGTGGGGATAGTAAACTTGTACTCCAGATTTTCTGGCTGCTGGTCATTTATTTTGGTTTCTGCAAGCTCCTTTTTATGACCCAACACTCTAAGAAAATAAAGAAACCCACCAAGCACACAATGCAATAAATAAAAAAACAAAAATCAAACAATGAAAGATCTCAGGCAAGCTAAAAATAGTGTTTAAAAAAAAACCTCTCAGGGCATGTATATATGAAGTATAAATTATCTTCCTGATATGACTTAGGTCCAGGCCCCAAGGTAGCTTACAACGTGCATACAGCTAATTCAAAATTCAAGAAAGAACACCGCGATATGAAACCCTTCTGGTCTCGAGCTTTTCAGACAAGGGCCACTCGGCACAAGTGGACTGGCCCGTGGGTAGGATACGGACCGGCCTGGTGGTCTGTCTTCTCTCTTGTTTCCCACCCTCTCTTTCCTTCTGTTTTAGATATACACACAGAAGTACATTGCACAATTTCTCTTGTGACTATCCATTTTTGCCTATTAAGGACATACCTTAGGCCGAGGTGCAGTTTGTCCTTTAGAGACAGTTTGACTCTTTATTCCTTGCAAATTGTTTTTCTGGAAATTCACCTTCCCATTTTCTTAGTTCTGGGCAGCTGGACATGCCTAAGATCTAAAATATTTTAAAACTTTTGGTACTAGTTCTTTTTGTCTTTTGGTGACTTTCCCCTTCTTAGCTTTAACAGGTTGTGTGATAGGGAGGGCATACAAATGCGTGGTTATTTATACGGCTTGTTATGTTGAAACTTTCATCTAACTGTTTGGGCCTCAATTTCATCCATTCCAAAATATGAGTAATCATATTCCCTTCACAGGAGGTTGAAAATAAGAGGATGGAAACACAGTTGGCCCTGAGAGAATTCATCAAAAACATTTAAAAACGTATGTGTGGTGGTAAGCATTTGACACATTTCTTTAAGTGATTGTTGGACTGCTACGTGGCATTTTCGGATTTAGCTCATCTTTTCTGTTTGCAAGAGTCTTTGCAATGCTGAAAGGACCAGGACCCAAGTTGCCTGCGAACATCTCTGCAGCCCTATGTTACCTCCCTGTGGGGAAGTGGATGGAGGATTCCCTTGATATTAATTTTTTCCCTGGAATAAAAGTGATAAATCATAAATAATTTTAAAAATTAAGTCTTGAATTACCAATATGAAATGCTAGATGTTGGACAATGCTATTTGAGCTATAAGAAACTATCAAAATGGATGCAGGTGAAATTTCCACAAAAAGGGACCTTCTGGCTTACCACCCCCTTCCCAGAGATGAATCGTGCTCGGGAGGTGATACACTGTACCTCACACACTTTCCTGGTAGTGTCAGTTGTAGATTTTCATCCTTGCTATCTAGCAGGGTTCAAGTGGCTCAGGGGTTCAGACATTGCAACTACTTGTATTGACTGAGACTGGAGTGTGGATGGAGGCAGGGTGTAAGGTTAGGATTTATCAAACTTTGCTAGCTTTTAACACAACTGAAAATGCTTGTTTAACTAGGGCATTTGCTGATAAAAGCAACATCATCAAGGCCGTAAGCAGAAGAAATTGTTTTGTACCTAGCATACCCTATACTGAGACTCGTTACAGATAAAGAAAGTCTACAAATTTAGGTATATGTAGAAAACATTTCATGTAAAGTTTTTGTGATTAGATTCTTCTATGGTTTGGATCTTGAGTGTCCCCCCAAAATCTCATGTATTTGGAACTGTGTTATTGGGAGGTGGGACTGGCTGGAAGGGGCAGATATTTCAAGTTTGACCTGGAAACGTTGTGTTAATTTATTGCAACTGGGAAAAGTCCAGGGAATAGCTTTCAGGTGTGTGTTGTTGAATTGTGGGTCCAGATGTGAGAGAGGGGGGCACCCACACTGGGTGTCTGGGGCCAACTGATAGCTTGGATTGAGTAAAGGAAGAAGAAACATTGTTACAACTTCTTTCCGGGAAGGCCCCAGCCTTGCAGGAGTCGGGGAGTCTCCAGACCTCTGCTTGGCTCTCACCTGATTTAGCTTCTGGGGTGAGCAGCTTTCCAGCCTCAGTCTCTGCCACGCGTCTTCACGGTTGCCAGCTGCCCCGTGAATGAAACTTTAAGCTAAAGAAATCTTTCCTGCCTTAAATTGTGGAGGTTGGGTATTATGTCACAGCAATGAGAAAGTGACTAAGACAGAGTCATTAGAAAATAACTGTGAAAAAGGCCTTATTCATTTAGCAAATACATGTTTGTTGTAGGGCAAGTTGTTTGATGTACAGTTGCTTGGTTTTCCTCATTTGTATTTATGGGCATAATTGGGAGGTTCCCTCCTGGAGAGAGGAGCAAGCTCTCCAGACTCAGGGAGTCACAGGAGTACGTAATGCAAGTGGCCAGACGGGGCCCTTAGGGGCAGAAGCCTCACCTGCACCTGTAGCTACTGAGCCCTAGGTGCATCTGGTGGCCTGTGCCCTGGGGCCTGTGTATGGGTGTCATGTCTTGGAGATGTAACTGCACGGAGAGGCCAAGGCAGCAGGAGTGGTTGTAATCTACGCAGCAGTCCTCCGGATGCGGTGGTCGTCCTTGCCACCGCTGACCAGAGGAGGGACTGTCCTGAGAGGAAGGAGTGGGCTCCAAGCAAGAAAGGCCACAGCCACCTGCCAGGAATCCTGCCCAGCCAAGCGATGAGAGAAAAAGGCTGCAGGGAAGGACGCAGTCCTGGTCAGGAAAGAACTGCCGCAGAGAGGCAGGCCCGGAGAGAAGCTGACCTGGCCAGCAAATGAGGGCCTGGGGGCAGGTGGGGTGTCTGCCGGCGTCACCCACGGCTGAGCTGGACTTTCGGTATGGCGACTGCCTTTCAGGTCACTCACAGGCTTGTAAGCAAGCCCTCACCCGGGCTCCCTCGGGCAGCCCCTTATCGGGCCGTAGGAGAGCCTGCGGTGGTGCCCGGGGCCTCACTGGGCCACCCTGTGGGCTTGGTGCCATCCTTCCTTTGCCTGTCTGTGAGCCCCATCTGAAGTGAAAACATGTGGGCCTTCTCGTCTCCCCAGGAAACATTTTCTGTGACACAGTTGGGCTTCTATCATGTGGACAGCCCTAGTAAGTTCTGAAGATTAAAAAAAAATTAATAAAGATAGAATCTCTGCCCTAAAGTAACCAACAGTCGTTAGGGTGACATGCACACTGCTGTGACGAATTCAGTACAGTAGTGGACCCCAGGGACCCATTGGTTGGAGACCATCTGCCCACTGAGGTGTGTGTGTGTGTGTGTGTGTGTGTGTGTGTGTGTGTGTGGGAGGGCGCACTTGTTTTGCAGCAGGTTGTTGGCGGGTGGCTCTGAAATAGCAGGTGCCCCCGCATGAGGTGGGGAGTGAAGCTTTACCTTCTGCCAATCAGCAGCAGAAGCGGGCCCGGATAGGGTGCTGATGGTGGGGCAGAGCTTCGTTGCAGCTGGCCACCTGGGTACCGCTCTTGTGAGCTGGTGGTCTGGTCCTTCCTTACAAGGCAATGCCCCGGGTGCCAGTTTTCAGTTTGCAGCTGTGGGGTTGGGGATACTCACAGTAGAGAAATATTTAAGACGTCAACTACACAGGAGAGACCCAACTAATCAGGGTAGTGGGCAGCCTCTGCCGTGCCTTTTTTGACCCAAGACTGATGCCGATACTGTGAGCATGTAATGTAAGTCAGCGAGAAAAGCTCTGTTGTAGTCACTTTATCACTGCTGTGACAAAATACCCAACACCCCAGTTTGAGGGAGGAAATGTTTATTTAGCTCACGGTTTCAGAAGATCTCTCACACAGTCCATTCATGGGGCAGCGGGCAGTGGTGAAGGCTCATGGCAGACAGGCTGGAGAGCCGCTCACCCCGCTGCAGACAGAAGCCACGTGAGACTCAGGCAAAGGCTAAGGCTTTCCCCGGAAAGAAGTTGTAACAATGTTTCTTCTTCATTACTTCCTTCAAGTTGCCTGCCGTCACGTGTGTTGTCTCACTTCCTGGCCCACAAGGCAACAAGACACAGTTCCAAATAAATGAGGCTTTTGGGGGACGCTTAAGATTCAAACCATAGCAGGCTCCCAGCAGGAAGAGTCCCTACCTGGAAAGATGCACTGTGTAAAAGCAAGGCATAAACGCTTTACACTCACCATGTTCTTCTGAACAATAACAGGGATCAGTGAGAAAAGTTTAGCACAGGTGAGGAAAGTGGATCTGCTTCAGACTAAGCCTCTGTTCTCACTCATCAAGAGTGATGAGTTCATCTATATCGGAGGCGTGGTTCTGCAATGAGGGGCCCAAGCGTGAACAAGACCACGCCTCTCCCAGCAGAAACTCTCCATTTCCTCCTGGGAGGGACAGCCAATACAGCCATGCACAAACAATGCAGTATACTTTTAGACATTAGAAGTGCTTTGGATGACATGGAGTCATGAGCTGGAGAGTGACTTGGGAGATGAATGAGGTCTGCTATCACCAAGATGGCCCCGGAGGACCCTCTGAGGTGATAGCAATGTTAAGTAAGATGTATACAATGAGGACAGAGCATTAGGAACTGAGGTCCCTAGAAAAGGGGCCTCAGGTGTCTAGATAGTAGAAGGATGCTGTTGTGTGCTGGTGGTAGGTGATCCCAGGGGATGCGAGGCAGTGACTCTAGGGAGGTGGATGGGACTGGCTCAGGATAGGGCAAGACCTGCCAGCCACCCTGCCACTGGGAGAATCAGGCCAACCACTGTTCTGGGACATTGCCATGAAGGTGTGCCTGGTACCAAGTATCAAAACCATCATTACTAAGCAACATCTGTGTTTAATGAAGCGTGGATTAGCCTCAGATGTAACGGATAGAGCTAAATCCATCAGAATCTACACCAGTAGATCCACACCATTCTCAAAACAGTCATGGTGTAGGCAATCCTTCCCACCTCAGTAGTACCCTTACATAGAGAAAAGCCTTGTGGTAGCGGTCAATGTGGAAGCCTTCAGGCTTAATTGGCACCTCCCAGAACTCAGGGACCTCACAGAAGAGCGAGATCCTGGGGATGTAGAGAGTTTGTGGCAAGATGACAGAGGCTGCATTCTCTGGTTTTAATATAGCCATAAGTGGTATTTTATAGATTCCTTTTATAGTTGCCATTTAAAAGGCACACACATTCATTTAGGGTTAAAAATGCCTGGAGCAGATAAGCAAATGTCCTGTGAGTCTTTCTGGAATATTCCTGCTGGACAGCATTTTCTTAAGAAAGCAGGATTTTGGAAGATGAGGTTATCAACACCAGATGCCACCATTGCTGAGATGTACTTAGTGGTTATTTGTCTTCCTCCCTCCTTGTGTTCTTCCTGAGTACACCACACACCAACTGGAGCCAAAGCCTAGTAACCGGGATTTGCCGTCTACATCACCAGAGCTGTACCGTCAAGTCACCTTCATGAGGACAGAGTTGTCGTTCCTGGAAAGGTTTTCCTAGGCAAATAACTTCATTATCTGCTATAGGAACCTCAAGAAAGTCAACTGAAAACTTGAATTGTGTTGCTCCCACCTTCTTAAAATTAGTACATGTGTTTCTTATTCACTCAATTATACTGATATATCTCCCTTGATCCACTTCAAAATGCCAGTAAAATGTGGCCTTGATCTTCTGCTGAGATACACCAAAGCACCGTGCCCTCCCCAACAATAGAGAAGTAATAGGGTGGTCTTTTATAACCAGCTTCTGTTGATGACATGTCAGAGTTTGGGGGAGAATTTACCAAGAGAAATGAAATACTTTGGGGAGCCTTCTTTCTGGTACTTGAGACAGATTAAAAAAGTAGAAGAATACAAAGACGACCCACAGTGTAGGAGAAATTGTTTTTCTGGTATGTGATAAAGGGCCAGTATCCAAAAATATGTAACAAAAATCCTGTCAAAACTCAGATAAAGAAAGCAACATAATTACCACAGTAAAAGATGTGACGATCTGGGGATGGCAAATAAGCATAAACGAGATGATTCTTCTGTCATTGGGGAATTGCAACTACAATGAGATTTTGCTTTGCACCTATGGCAGTTGCCCAAATCCCTGCATTAAGAACACTGAATTCTGGAGTGGGTTTAGAGCAACGGGGCTTCTCATTTGTTGCTGGTGGGGATGTGAAATGGTACGGCCACTGTGAAAGGTGCTGGGCGGCTTCTTAACAAAGGCAAACATACTCAAAAGTTTAAGTGATGTAGAAAATAAGTCTCACGAAAATAAACATAGTCTTACTGCTACAGATCAAAACTTTATTTCCCTCAGAATTGATGTGTTTGAGACTTAGTCCTCCAAGATGATGGTGTTGGAAGATGGGGCTTATGGGAGTTCGTAAGGTCATGATGGGGGCTGCTTCTGAGTGGAGTGACTGTAGAAAAGAAACCTGAGAGAATTCCCTGGCCTTTTCCATCGCATGAAGTCACTGAGAAGACAGTATTCTCTGAGAGTAATCGGGGAGCTAGAAGTGAGTGTCATGAGAAAACAAACTGGTGGCATCTTTGTCTTGGCATCCAAGCCTCCAGAACTATGAGAAATACATATTTGTCTTTAAGAAGTCAGTCATCCTTTGGCATTCTGTTTATGCCAGCCCAAACAGGTAAAATATACAATCCAACTATCATGCTTCTTGATATTGTGCATTTGACAAAACCCTATAGATACAGGTATGTACATCACCAAGAGTGAACTCTAGCTAAGGCTAATGTATCAGTACAGGCACTTCAATCATGACCAACGTACCTCACTCCCCGAGGCGTTAGTGGTAAAGGAAATGGCAGTGCTGCTCCTGGGGGCATGAGGCGCCCATGGCAGTGCTGCTCATGGGTTTGGGGATGAGGTGCACACCAAGACCTTCTGGGCTTTCTGCTCAAATTTTCTGCAAACCAGAAATTGCTCAAAAATTACTAATTTAAAAATAAAATTCTACATGGGTACAATAAGGTGAGTGAAGGTGAGGGTATGCATCCTTGGCAACCTTGACGTCTGGTGCTGTGATGGTTCAGACAGTATGGACCCTGGCAGGTGTGCTGAATGACAGGGCAGCTGTTCTCTATACACGGGGACATCGGCAGATCCACTTATGATGGGGCAACATTGTGCCCACCTAACCTTCTCTGTCTCACTTTCAGTGAAGGATTCAGTAAGCAGGATTCAATATGCAATCTTTATTGAAATATGCAGGCTTTGCGTTAGGTGATGTTGCCCAAACAGAGGCTAAGTGAAGCGTCCTGAGCACACCAAGGTAAACAAGGTTAAGCTAGGGTGTGGGAAAGATCAGGTGCACCCAGTACATCTTCAACTATTCTCAGCCCATATTGTAGATTTGGGCAGGATACCACCCCGCTGTAGGTCAAGCAGCCTCTGTCATGGCATTGTAAACATCTTTCCTGACTCAGCTTCAAAGTAAAATTATAGCACACACATCTTTCCTGAAATAAGAATATCTGACCTGATAACTGTGTAGAAAATTTGACATGGTCATGGTTGTTTTTTTTTTTTTTCCTGAAAATATGGGCTGTGATTTCTCTGTCAGGCAGAAAGTGTCAGGAAGATTGCTCTTTGTCGACTTTTAGAAATCTGTATATTTCATTTTGAGATCTTTCTAGAAAAAGTGGGAAAAAAGAGTTTACCAAAAAATGAAAGGTCTAGACTATGCCTCATTTATGCAGTAAAAAATTCCTAGGCTATGTAACAGCACGACTTTTTGTAGTACATAGTAGCTTTCTATATTAGTTTTAGCAAGTTATCAGAGCACTTGGGAGGCAGAATTTTCCCCGAATAGGTAGAAGACACACACAGAAAAGCGAGCTCTGGAGGCACGCTTGTGACGGCGTAATGATAGCCCTGCCTTGGCATTACAGAGTGCAGGGCCACGCAGCACCCAGCTTCAAAGTCGCTTTGTAGTCACAGAAATTTACTGTAATTCCTCAGAAAAAGGACCTTTGAAAATTACATTTAACATATTGTATCCCTATAATCCTTCATGTTTTTGCCTTCCTATAATTTGCGCTGCAGACATTATCCGTTAAAAGCAAATTTTAAAATATAAGATCAAAGTTGATTCAAGTTACGGAGAAAGACAATCTAGATTGGCTCGCATGTTCGGCTGGCCTGTTTCCTTCCTTTGCTTGCTTTTGCAGGATACTCCCTGCCTCAGAGCACTTTAACTCATGGTTAATAGCACAATTATGTTTTCTTTAGTTTTGGCGTCAATGAAGAGCTTTGCATTTACACAGCTAAAGATGACATGAGGCTTTGTCATATGGATCTCAAAAAATGTCCCAGAGGGTTCTTGAGGGGCACACAGAGCTTGGGTCCCTGCTGAGCCTACAGCAGCTGGGCCTTGATCTCTTTTTTTAGGGTTTCATGGGATTTAAGTGTATAGTTCCTTGATTAAACAAACAAAGAGGGGTGAAACCAACTGTCTTAGTTACTTTTTCATTGCTGTGAGTCACTACCGGATATCCACATATTTAGGGGAGGAAAGGTTTATTTTAGTTCACAGTTTCAGAAGGTCACAGTCCATTCAGGGGCAGCTGGCAACAGTGAAAGTACATAGCAGAGGCAGAGATGGAGGCAGCTCCTTGATATTACAAACAGGAAGCCAAGTCAAGGCAAGTTGAGTCTAGTCTTTCAAGGAAGGCCGGAAACAGGTTATATGTCCTTCCAGGTCTCATCTCAGAGATGAGTCCCTCCTAAATCCAGGTGGAGGAGGTGTGGTAAGCTCCCACTACATACCTGTGATCCAATTTACATGCATGTAATCCACCCCTCTGGACTAGGGCCCAATCTGCCAACAGCATATGATTCCATAGACAATCCATGACAAACAAATAGTTTTTGGGACATTCCAGATCCAAACCATGATACCCACAGTGTTGGTAAAGCTTACACACAGACACCAGACCACGTATGTGTGTGTGTGTGTGTGTGTGTGTGTGTGTGTGTGTGTGTGTGTGTGTTTTGCAAAAGATTTCTTATTGTCTCAATTCTTGCTGTCTTAACTCAGAGGCCAAATAAATTTGAACACCATTTTGGGTCAATTTTCTGCTGTTCTAAACTCTCACTGTGTGCTATCTGAAACCCTCAAATCATGTACTTCAGATGACATTGATTCCTTGCTGTCCAAACCCAAGAATGGGCTAGATCAATATTGCATGCAAGCAATACTCTTACCTAGCTGTGCACACTCAGGAACTAATACGGATGACTTGTGTGTGTGTGTGTGTGTGTGTGTGTGTGTGTGTGTGTGTGTGTGTGTGTGTGTAGGTGTCTTAGGTTTTGCTTCAAAATGCTGGAATAGAAATGCTGTGGAAAGTTAAATTTTGCAAGTGTTGTGTCTGAATATTTCAGTTTGGGCAGTTAGAAAAAGAAAAATCCCCATAAAACTTTCCCTAAGCTTACTATTTTAAAAGGTTCAGCCTGGGTTTTTCACTCACAGGGCTCAGGTGAAGGGTAGGGAGCCTGGCTGAGGAGCTGCTGAGACAAGAGTGTGAGTCCTGGCATGGGCGACTCACGTTGATTTTTCTGATATCTTGGTAGGATGTTCAATCTGTCTGTATCTCAGTTTCCAGTTCTATAAAAATGAGCATAATAAATGTCTCTTCTGGGAATGTCATGAGGGGAGCATGGGAGAGTGTACATGGAAATGGTTGTGGCTCAAGGTTAGATGAAGGCTGAGATCTATGGGTTTTTCTTGGTGTCCAGTATAGAGCCACGCATCCTTTGAGAATTGGGTATATGTATGGATATGTGTGATGTCGAGGGATTCTGAACAAAGCACTCAGAGATATGCCATTTTGGAATATGAATTTCATTTTTGAGCTGAAGGCACATGAAAAATAGCAAATGAACCAGGAAATTTTCTGAGCTCCTCTTACCTGACTCCCAAGACATGTCCTTCCACAGAGCTCCATTGCCATTCCCCTACTCCCCACATACATATCCTGGGGCTCAACTACGGGCAAGATGGAATTATCACAAGAGGTGACGTCAGGAGCAGATGCAATACCCAGGAGGGAAATGCTGTCTCATTCCCCCTGGTTCCCACTTGGTCTTCTAAGGTCTTAGTCATCTTTCTTCTGCTTGTATTAAGCTAGTGCAGAAGCTCTCACTACTGTTACAGGTATTCAGTTTTGCTTCCCAATACATAATCTTGAAAATTAACTCATTTGCCTTTCTCTTGCTAATCTGCCTGTTGTAAGTTTATTTTGTAGACCTAGTGAAGGGATCTATGATAGCAAATAGTCATTTTTCTCCCTGACAAATGCTAAGACTGGATGAATTTCAACTGCCCCATCCTGTTCATATTATATCTCAGTGGGTTGTGCAGGTCTGGAGAATGGTAGATAAGTCTCCCTGGTGCTCTTAGCGCTGTGCTCTATCCTCAATGGGAGAATGCAGAGGCCATATGCAACGTTCTGTTTTAATTTGCCTACACTTTATTCCCATGAAATTCCTCCACACGGAAATAAAAGCTAATAGTGACATCATAAAAGAAAGTAACAAAGCATGCCATTTGGCTCAGGGGGAAAAGAAAACCACCAGCAAGTACGTGTGGGATACACTTCCTTCTTACAGCTTCCGGTAGGCTGTCCTCACTGACAAAGGCAATCTTATGACAGGAAGAGGCAGCAGCAGAGCTTCTGAGGATCTGCATTTGGTCAAAGTAAACCCAGCATGGATACCCAGCCTCCCGCCTTGGGCTGCTCACTTGGTGACAGCAGTAAGTGCCAAAGCCATCAAAGGCTAACAATTGTGATCCTGCTGAAATCTGGCCACTGAGCTTTGTTGCACTAATGGCTCTTTTTGCAGTGGTGAGAAGCTTTCTGTTTCAAAGAAAGGAAAGTGAGATTATCCAAAGAAAGTGAAATTCCCAACCAGTTGACACTGTCAGGGCAACATCCTCAGCCACAGTCAGCTAGAAGCCCCAGAAGGGCTCAGCAAGGAAAGGTGTTGATGAGCTCTTGGAAGCTCTTATCTGTGAAAAGCAAGCTCTATTATCATTTTTTTTTCTTGTTACTGGTTATTGAGCCCAGGGCCTTCACAGTAAGCTACATCCCCAGCCCAGTTTTTCAGTTTTGATTTTGAGACAGGGTCTTGCTAAGTTGTTACGTTGCCTGGCTGGGCTTGAACTTGTGACCCCCTTAACTCAGGCTGCTAGAGTGCTGGGATGACAGGCCTGCTGATATAGGCCCGAATTATAGGATTTTTATAGAAAAGCTTGACTATATATTTACCCCTAGCAAACTTCTCCAAATATCAGCCCTTATGTAGAATAAACTGACTTGTAAAGTCTACTTTCTGTCTTTACAGACATCACCAGTGGACTTCGGCCCCTTCGTGGTCCTCAGAGCCCTGCCAAGAATCCTGGACAACTGGTGCCTTCTAGAAACTTGGTGCAAGCGTGAAGCCCCAGCCTCACTTGCCATCTTCAGAGGCATTTCTGTGGAACTCTGAATAGTCTTGGTTTGGCTGGCCATGAAGTTACGGAGATGATCGTTTAAAAATAAAAATGCTTTCTTTGCTTGTGAAATTTCTTTAGAAAATTAAGAATTTTCTTCAGGAGTGTTTTCCCTGTGTAAAATGATTTCTCCAGTTTGTCACTCATGGCTGGTTTGTGTAGCCTGTGTGAGGAAGAAGCTAAGGAGAAACAGAAAGACTTGCTTGAATTTCTCTCGGCTGTCTCACCTCCTTTCAAAGCTTTTCAAGAAAGGAAAGCAATATATTGGATACAGGCATTAAAGCAGTTCCAAAGGCCAGTCATAGCCACAGAATTAAGAGGCCTGACTTTCAATTCAGGTCTGGCAGTCAATAGTTTGCAGCCTCTGCCTTTCCTTTTTGCTTTTTTAACTCGAGTATATTGACGAATTGTCTTGTAATCTTTCTGCACATGCATATTTTCTTGTCTAATCCTCACAAGATAGCTATGAAAAATGTATGTGCTGCTTATTCTGTGGATAACAAAGACAAAGATTCAGAAGAATGTGTAATTTATTTAAGCTTAGCATTAATGGTACGTGAAAAAACCCCAGAAAGCTAAAATATCAATTGAGATTTTAAGATGAAAATATATCGATAGATTACTATACAAAATTCCATCTCAAGGGGTTTAGGTGGCACTTCTCTCCAAGGGCACTCCGGCCTGCGGTCTGGGGATAGCAGAAGAGTGCTCTCTGGACCCACCTGCAAGATGGCTGAGGGTCTGGAAAAGTAAAGGACCTCATGGTGAGCTGAGCCCCAGCAGATATTTGATAATGTGTAGGGACATTTTTCTTTGTCACAAGTAGGCCAGAGCTCAGTATCACTTAGGGGATAGAAGCCAGAAGTGTCCCGACACAACCTATAGAGATTGGGATAGTTCTTCATGACAAAGAATTCTTCTGTCTAAAATGTCAAGTGTAGAAGTTGGGAAACGCTTTATAATTAACTTTGCTTAACTCACAGAATTTAGTTAGTGGAAAATCCCAAGAATCTGAAAATGTGGGGCCTAACTAGGTAATTTGGGTGTCCCAAAGATGAGAGCTTCTCGTGGTCGGGAACCACGGTCTACACCTGGTCACCCCCAGGCTTCTGTGGTGTTATGTAGCACCAGATGTGGACTTGACTTGGCCGAGAGACTGGAGGCCAGTTGGCTTTGGTGCAGGAAACCACTTAGAAAGGGCTGATGAAATGAAGCCTTGGAGGACAGGGAGACAATTGATTTAGAACATAAAATTCCAACTGGCCACCCACCATTTTGGAAGGCCTGGCTTGGAGGCCCTGAGGTCCAGGCTGCATTCCACGTCTCCTTGTTTCCCCAGCCTGTAAAACCATTACAGCTCAAGAAATACTCTGTTCACGGGATGGGTGGGTAAGGCTGTGACTGTCCTGGGTTTATGCATCTTCTGTTGGCTCTATCTGGAGTGCACCTGTGTTCATTCACAACATACAATATTCTGTTCAAAAATATCCCAGAGAAACCACCCCGATCTTAAATAATCTTTACTCCCTTCACATTTTTACATTTCTTCAGGTGGCTTTGTTTATATTTTGTAGTTTCTCTGAGAACTGAAATTGTTACTTATTTATCTGTTTTCCTGTTTGTCTCTCATGGGAATTTAAATTTCACGGGAGGAAAGACTTTGCTTGTTTTGGTCACTGCTTTGTACCATATTGCAATATCCTGATGAGTATTTTTAATTTAAAATAAAAGATTAAAAGTGTGTGGTGTGTATGTGGAAGTGTGTTGTATATGTGCAGTGTGATTGTGTGTGATAGTTCATGCAGCGTATATGTATATGTGCTGTATGCATGTGTGTGTGTGGTGTATTGATATGGAGTATGTGTACACTTAGTGATGTATGTATATTGGTGTATTGATATGGAGTATGTGTACACGTAGTGACGTGTGTATACTGTGTATGTTTGGTGTATGTTTCTGAGAAGTGTATGTGTAATTTGTGGTGTGTTGCGTGAGAGACACATGTATGATTGTGTGTGTATGGCATGCATGTGTTTGTGTGTACTTAAAGGACGACAGAGTTGTACAGTTCCAAGATACAGTAGATTTGAGTAAAGTGAGCAAAATCTGGAAATATTACACTTGTCACTTGATGTCCTGATCAAGCGTCACAAGTTCGTGATCTGGCTTCTTATGAAAGCAGAGAAATGACAAGAACATGACATACCACACAGCACAAGGCTACTAGAGGCCTAGGCTGGACTCATTTTTGTTCAGTCAACGTTAAGCTCAGGACTAGGCAGCATCTGGTCAGGAGTTGCACAAAACTCTACTCAGACCATCTGTTCCAGGAACTAAATAAATAGAAAATGTAAATTTAAAAATAATTAGGAAGACAGCACTTTGGGCCATCACCCATTTAGGAAAGACAAAGAGATCCAGTGTTACGCTCAAAGTATCTCAGTTATTCCTAATTGATCAAAATACCCTGATGTTTATAGCAAATGAGAGAGTGACTCAGAATGAAATGAAGTCAGTGAAATGCCACAAGTTTTTACATCCAAAACAGAGACAAGGCCCATATGTTCAGAAATACTTTTGTCCTTAGGAAATGTTTATGAAAAAAAGAAGATAGGCAGTTTCTCAAAAAAGAGGCTCAAGTGAAATAGTAGTCCAACTCAAATAATAGAAACATTTTTATGAATGCCATTTTATTCATTAATTGCCTCAATGTTTTGTTTGAGGGACCAGACAGCAAACACAGTGAACGAATACAGCAGTTATTTTTATGTGTAAACATTGCTGGAAGTTGAAGTGTTTTCCCAAGGTTTTGCATGATACTCTCCATCTATTGTTGGTGACATGATGCAAGATAAAGAATACCATTGTCTCGGAGTGTGAGATCTCTATGCACACATGTTCAATGGTAGCCATGCATCTATAATCTGCAATTTGTGTAACTCCAGTCATTTGAAGAATGACAGAGCACTAACTAAATGATTTTTTTTAAGTAAGAACCTGTTAGAGCACAGCTAAAAGGCAGAGCACTTATTTAGCATGTAAGGCCCTGGGGTAGATCTCTGAACACCATGGATACATAAGCACATATTTACATAGTAGAAAGCATAGGTTCTGTTAAGACCAGGAAAAGCAGGTGATTAGTGTTTGGCATGGGGCTTTATGTAGCCTAAAACAGCAGCCACTGACACAGTGGGAGAGGTAACACTAGAACCGGCTGTTAGAAAGAGAAGGGATATCCAAAGGGATATCTTATCAGGAGGGTGATCACTTCAGGTAAGGGTGCATTTGAGGGCAAAAAGGGGACACTACAATTAATGCCCTGGACCTCTTGTCTTCTGGAAAACTGAAGAGACTCACAGGTAGCCTCGTTCATAGCTCCCACTCATTCTCATCTCTCGGTGAAACTCTCCACCTTGAATCTGTGCTGGACCTAAACACTAGTTTCTAACAAGAAGAAAACAGAAGGATCATGCAGTGTCATTTCTGAGAATAGATTCTAAAATAATGGTCACTTTCATCTGTCTCCAGCTCTCATTCTCTCTGGATCTCTTGCTCCAGGGCAGCAGGCTCCTATGTTATGAACTCACCTTGGAAGAAGCCCAGGAATCAGGGAGCCCATGTCCTGGCCAATAACCAACACGTTTGGGACAAGCCAATGCCACCTGTGTGAGCTTCTTAGTCACCCTGCCTCCGCTGGGTCCAGAGATGGCCATGGCCCCAGCAAACACCTTGAATGCAGCTTCATGACAACCTTCAGCCAGAAGACCCAGTGGATTAATTTCCAGAAACAAGCAGGTAATAATTATGTGATTTTAAAAGACTCTGCATTTTATAGTGATTGTTTACATATAGCTAACAAACATTGAGACTTTAAAATGTGGTCTTCAATTAACTTGTTTCCACAGGTTGTATGGAAGATGTTTAATAGCAATCAAAAGGGATGTGAACTGGCTCACTGTCTGGGAACAGAGTATCAGCTTTGTGGCCATGCTCTGTGGATGCCCATATGCCTGAGCAAAGATTCTTCGTTTTAAGGAATTGCGGGAGGGTAGATTTGAGTCTGAACTACAGACTTCAGTATCAGCAGGAACTGGGTAGATAATACGAAAGAAAAAAGTGAGCCACGTTTGAGACCATCCGTGGCCACTGGCCACTGACACTTGGTCTCAGAGAGGGAAGACTATGGCAGTCATAGAAAGGCAGCCTGAAGAATGCGAGCCTATTCAAAGAAAGAGCTTTTGCCCGGCATCTACTCACGTCTTTCTTGGTCCACACAGACATGGCCGGTGCACTGCTTTGAACACTCAGAGGGTGGCAGTTGTTACGCAGAATCAGAAGAGGCAGGTACCATTTCTGCTTGATCACTAGCATGGCTTGTCCAGTAGGGGCAAGAGCAAAAATCTGTGGCTTTTCAAATGTTCTGAAGTAATTTTTCTCCTCCCGCCCCTTCCGGTTGTTTCACAAGCTATGTAGCACTTGGCTCAATGCTCAAGGTGAAATGACTTCAAAATAATTTGAAGTTAACACAGCAGGATAATGAATTAGGAAGACAAAAGAACATCACGTGTCTTTCTTTTTCTCTTCTTACTGTCTTGTCTTCTTTCCTTCTTCCCTTCCCCCGCTTCCTTACCTCCTATGTCCTGAATTGGTAACATGGAAGTGTTTTGTTTTGCTTTGCTTTCCCCATGAGATGCTCGTCAGAGGATTTAGGCAGCCACATCAGGGTTCCATTATAAGTGACCAGTTCTTCACCACGTGGAGATTAAGATGGAATTTATTTTTGTACGTTTTATGCCTGATGCGTTTAAGGTGCATAAGGTGCCCTGAGGCCTCGAGGTGAACGCAAGAAATGACAACAATTAAATGAGACCCAACTGTAAAAGTAGAAGCTAAAAGAATCTAAACCAGCATTTGGGAAGGAGGCCAACTTGACTCACCAGGCGGGATGGAAGGGCGGAGACCGGGCTCTAGCGTCGCTACCCCGAGAGGATGAGGGGCCCTGGGATTCACAACTGTGCCTGTGCAAGTTGCCTTCCACTCATTCTACCTCCTTCATTGGGCCAATTGGGAAAGTATGTTGAGGAGATGGCATTGAATGTAGAACTCAGAACGCTATGTTGTCAGTCCAAACTCCCTAGCACATCGGTGTCTCAGTCAGGGTTGGTCCAGGAAGCTGGAGTGATGATTGACTACTTGATGATTGCCTTTGTGTGGTGCCTTTTAGGTTTCAAAGGAAACCTGTAGGCAATATCCCATTGATTCTTTATAAAAAGTCCAATGATGAGTGTTACACTGTCTCTCATTTTAGATGGAAATGTAAGTGCATCCGCTAGGGGTTAAGTTGACAAGGCACCATAACACATCTGCTGAGCACTCATCTACCGGGCACTGGGGTGAACGATGGTGACAGAAGTTCAAGCTCCTGCGTGGCTAGTGATGAACTGTGAGAACTTGGGTGAAATCACAAACTTGGCTGAGCTCGTGTCTTTGTACTGGCAAAAAACAAGGCTAATGCTCACACTTACCTTATAATAACTGAAGCTCCAAGGAAACCGCTTTCTTCATGATGAGGCTATTGATTGACCAAGTGGATTCCAGAGAACCTGTGAAGAGACTGGCGTATTTTTGCCTAGCGGGACTGTTAAGGGGCTGTCTTAGCTCTTTTTTATGGCTACATCTATTATTGTCCTCTATATCTAACCTAACCTTCTCTAACAGATCCTTTCATATGTAACATTGCTACTAAGTAACCCTTATAAGATGTAAAAACCAACCCCTAGCTTCCGACCAACCCGGAGCTGAGCATGCCCTCAGATAACACCTGAGGCCTGTAGCAAGGATTTCCACTGTTTCAGGCTGGCCTGCCTACCTGGTGCTTCCATCAATACTTTCCAATTGTGCTTTGATTTGTGATTTTCTTCTATTCTAAGACTATAAAAACTATATGTAACTGCTGCTCATTGGAAGGTATTATTTGGGAAATCCTGAATACATGTTCATGGGCCTTGGTCACTTATATTTGGCTTCAAAGTAAACCATCTCTTAAATTCTTTAAGTTAAGGTAACTTTTTATTTTTTGAGTTGACACTTATGGCATTGTTATCAAGACCACAAGCCTGGGCTGCAGTAGATTCTCAAGAATTTTCATGTGGCCTGAGAATTTCCCTAGGGATCAGCTGGGGATGGGCATAAGAATTGCAACTGGGTTTTTGACCTCTGTGTCTAGCACCTTTCTGATGACAGAGAATAGATGGAAGGTATAAAAGTCAGCTAAATGAACCTAAAGAAACATAGTCCGTGTCCGTAAGTGGTGACCCACACCTGGTGGAATATGCAGGAAGTGAGTGGGTATAGGGGAGAAAAAGGAATATGCTTTCTTCCATCTTCAGTTCCACCTTAAGCTCATATAGTGAAAGACAGATTATCAAGAGAAAAGCACACACATTTATTTAGTAAGAGTTTTATGTGTATGAGAGCCTGCATGACAAAATGAGGACCCACTCCTGTTTGAAGAATGGACAATCATGTGACAGCACAAAGGAGGTCTGGCCCAAAGGTCACAAACTGGGAAGAATTAGCAAGGCCTGTGTGCTTAGTCTTCCCTCTGCCCTTGTATGTTCAGAAATGGGGATGCTCCTTTCTTCTGTTGATGGGGAGTGTGTTTTTACATGAGGGCTTAGGACCTGCTCAGGGGATGGCAGAAATATGTACGTCCCTGCCTCAGTCGTTTCCTCATATGAAAGGTGACGTATTTTGGGGTGGTGTCTCCCAAACCTCTTCAGCACAATAGAAATTACTCCCTAACAGGTACTATATTGGTAAGCTTTCCTGTTGGGGGACAAAATGCCTGACACACACAATGTATAGGAGGAAAAGGTCTACTTGGCTCAGAGTTTTAGGGGTTTCGGTTCATGGTCAGCTGGCTCATTGCTGTGGGTTTGAGGTAAGGCATCATGGCACAAGGGTGTGGTAGAGCAAAATACTCACCACTAGTATTTAGGAAGAAGCCTGAGAACAAGGGAAGAGGACCAGGGATCTGTCACCTACCTCCTCCAAAAGGGTCCCACTCCTAACAGCATATTCAACTATACATATCAGTAGATCGGTCTGCTGATGAGAATAGTGTTCCATGACCCAGTATCCTCCCTTAGTCCAGTTAAGTTGATAATTAAGTTGAATTCACACAGGTACTATTGTAGTGTTGAGAAGCAACTACAAAGAGGTTTCTTTGATAGCCCAGCTAACAGGTATCATAGTTTGAATATAGTTTGTCCCCTCCAAGACTCATGTTGACATTTGACGGCCACACGGCAGTGTTAGATGGCAGAACTTTTAGGAGTTAATAAATTAATAGGAATAGTTAATGTCTTCATCGTAGACTAGGTTAGACTGGGTTACTGTTCATGGTAGTGAGTAAGTTCTTAGAAACTGATGAAATACTCCGGGAGCAAGTCATTGTGCAGCAGGGATATTCTGTGTATGTTGTTTCTCCTTCATGTGCTTCCATGCTCTTTCACCGTCTGACATGAGCTGAGGCAACATGAGACTTTCACCAGAAGCAAAGCAGATGCTGGTGCTGTGCTTGTGGCTTCTCCGCCTCTGAAATCATGAGCTACACCGACCTCTTTTCTGTCTAATTCATTCCACCTTTGTATTCTGCTGTAGAAACAGATAAGAATAAGATAAGGGACTTTGACTCACGGCTTCAGGTCTTTGGTGCCCTACAGGTTCTCAGGGTATGAGTCATGGAGAGATTCAGAGCGCAACAATAAGTGGGAGATCACTAAACCCAGCATCAGAATTTATGGTTCAGGTCAGGCGGAGTTTGGGTTGAGGCACAACATTCAGTTTTCTGTCAGGGCCGGTGGAGTGCTTGGCTGAGTGTTGGGGACTCTGTCCCCAGGGGCAGTAGAAGATTCAGTTACTGGTGTATGATTTAGGGTCAGTCTCACCTGGGGGTAGCTATCCTTTCTGACCCGGCTAGGAAATCTTGGGCTGCTTATTTTGCCCTGGAGAGTCTTACTTTCCTATCAATAAGTTGGGGGAAAAATAGTAAGAACCTAGCCAGAGAAGACGAAAGCAAAATAATATGAAGATGGAGTACAGCACGATATGTAAGACACAATATGCAAAACACAGCACCTGGTGCTCAGTCAACATCAAGTGACAGCCCATCAGGTGACCTCATGGTATAGGTCATCACTCAGGAGGCTAGGACAAAGGAAGGCAGGGCGGGCCCTTCCTTCTCTGCTTTGAATCATGAAAGTCCTTTTCCTGTGGTGGACCCTGGAGCTGTGTGTGAGCTCCAGGCCTAGGGGCCAAGCCTGGCTTGGGATGATGGCGACTGTCCCTGTGGCCTGGGAGCCCCATTCCTGACTTGGGGGTTCCAGCATGCCCCCAGGACTTTTGTTAACTTAAGGGGCTAAGAACTATGAGTGACATATAAGTTTTCTTTTATCACTTCCATAGGGCCTGGGCTGTGATGTTGAGAGCAAATGGCAGGAGAAAGAGGGAGAGAAAGTAGAGCTTCCAGGAAGCCTGTGACTCTCAGTGCTCGGTTTAAAGGGGGCAGCGGACAATTAGAAGCCACAGGAATGCCAAAACTGACTAATGCAGGACATCTGGAAAACGTGTATTGTGCTATGAACACGGGTTGAGAAGTCAAACATCAGCTATTCATATTTTAAAGAATACTTTCATTTTTAATTGACACATTATATATATATATATATATATATATATATATATATATATATATATATATACACACATATGTGTGTATGTATTTATGGGGAAGAGTATGTCATTTTCATGCATGTATACAAGATGCAACGATCAGATCAGGGTAAGCAGAGTGTTCACTTCAGGTATTTATCATTTCTTTGTTTTTGGAGCATTCAAAATCCTCTTTACTAGCTATATGAAACATCCAGTTAGTGTTTTATTAACCATGGTTATAGTCATTACTCCTAACCAGCTGCTTCTGGTGCCTACTACCATCCTTTTCCCATCCCTCCCTCTTAGACATTTTTCTCCAGATGTATCAGCCACTGTTCTATTTCCTACTTCTTTGAGACAATCTTCTGAGCCTCCACACCTCAGTAAGAATGCACAACACATACACTGGACGTGCAATGTTTGTGTCTGACTTACTTCACTTCATCCAATGTGCTCCAGCTCTGCCTCTGGTGCCGCAAGTGGCAGGATTTCATCCACCTTGCAGTCGAGCAATGCTTCGCTTTGTATTCTTACCACATTTTCTTTTTATCACACTGTCCATGGACACCTGATTTGATTCTGTCTCGGCTGTTGTGAATCCTACTGCGATAAACCTGCAAATGTAGTCATCTTGTTGTAACTCCTTGAATATAACCCAGGAGTGGGGTTGCTCAATATAAGTCACTGAAAAGACACCTGAAGGTTATACCGCAGGACTCACTTGCAATAGGCCTCGGTCTTTCTCTCCTTCTCCCATGATGAGCCAGCAGTTTGGAGGCTCTACTTGACCTCTGTCAGCACAAATCATCATTTAAAGTCCATTAGAATTTGTCTCCTGCTGTTCCCACGTGTGGATTCTTTCTGCTTCTTTAAACCTCACTACTGGAGCATGAGCGGAGCCCAGGCGGGGTTCCCTCCTTGTGGCGCTTATGTTTGTCCATAAATTGGCCCATCTCTCCCATTCACCTGCACTGTCATCAGCATTCATGATGGCCGGTGCTGTTGGTGTTGGAATGCAGCAAATGACTGAAAAGATGGAAATCCGTTTTCCAGCACTCTTGGTTTTTTGCCTTGGAATCATCCACTTAGCACTGGATGTCTTCTTTTGAATTACACTGCCGTTGTTCCATATGGTTGCATCATCAGCAAGATTAGAACTGCTGCTGCTGCATTTATAGCTTGTACCAGTCTTATTGATGAATATGTGGTATGAACCTCTGGTCTGGGCTTGTCATGGTTGTAACTGATATTATTTGGTTGATAATGAACTTACTACAAGCATAAGGCTGCATTAGAGCCAGGTAGATAGGACATGTATTTCATGTGTCTTCTGGATGTGGAAAAAACAAGCTCAATATAGTCATATGCTATTGGAGGACATGAATTCAAGCTTGTGTTTTTGGGTACAGAAAAGAAATTCATTTTTTTCTAAAAAAATTTCCAGAATAACATATGCTGCCTGCACAGAAAGTTATGGCCTGTAGGAAAGTGGTACCCAGGCAAGTTAGGATGAGCAGTTAGGATGCTGGGTAGGGCAGGCCAGCCAGCCTGAGCCCCTGAGCCCCTCACACTTGCCACTGGCTAATTTGGTAGAGCTGTTCTTAACCCTTAGGAGGCTGCAGTTCCAGCATCCAGATCCCAGCATCCAGCCTCCTTTCGTTGCCTCCCTGTTCCCCTCTCCTCTATTACCCGTGTCTCGGGGCAGGGTGGGAGAGGGAGGGGACACTATATAGCAGATGGCACAGGTGCTATCATGGAGACTGACATTGGCTGTGTGTGCTTTACTCTGAATCCTGAAGATAAACAAACTGGGCCTAGACACTCTCTTCCTTGACTGCCCCCTTCCTTCCTTCCTTCCTTCCTTCCTTCCTTCCTTCCTTCCTTCCTTCCTTCCTTCTTTTTCTTTCCAATAACGACTGGATGCCACTGCCCCTTGGTATGTGGGTTCAGTAATTTTTTCCTTCTCTTTTCAGTAATAAACAGCTGAAACAAGAAGGCCTGGGATGGTTTTTATTTTCCTGGGTGGAACCGTGGCTGTAGTGGAGCTCCTATTGTGGGCAATAGGCCCTGTGTGCCTTTGTTCCCTGCAGTTGAAGGAGACCTTCAGATAGTGATGCATGGGGCAGGCACACAGAGGATGGTATGTCATTAGCCGCACCTAATAAACAGATGAGAATGGTTTGCATATTGTACAGTGTCTCTGTGCTACCCTGTCCCCCCTTGCAGCTCCAGCCTGAGTCTGAGTTCCTGAGAGACCCTTTGCATACTTTATGTTACTATAAACTATGGGGCGGGCATCGGTTAACAGATGGGAGGTCAGTGCTTTCTTCCTACTTGTCACTCAGCTGTGGAAAGCTCCCAGGGGACCCTCAATTTCCATGTAGACTAGGTGAGAAGGTTTCTCAGGCTTTAGTATTTCATGCAGTAGTGAAAATTTCAAGAACATTATAGGTACTGATGTATTAGTCAGCTTTTAATTTTGCCTAAAAATAAGAATACTAGGCATATAGAAAGAAAATAAAGCCAGCAAACCAAACTTAGATTAAAAAGAAGTTCCCTCCACCCTATAAATCACTATGTCTTTCATAAAACAAATGACATTTCCACTTCAAAATACTTAAAAAGCTCAGGTCTCTGAATTGTACTCTATGGGTTCTTGAAGTGGATTTATATAGATAAAGTTCTGTATTATGAGTAGCTTTCTATCTTGTGCTTACTTTACCATTTGCTCATTTTATTTTAAAGCCTCTGACGAAGTAGAAACCGAAATACTTGTCAGATTAAATAGACACGTGTAAACATAGGAAAATGCTTATCAAAATAATATTATTGCTCTCTCTGGCTAATGAATCTAAAGAGTTCTTTAGTTTTTTCTTTTTATTTATGTGTCTTCTAAAATTTGTTAAAAACTGTTATTGTGCAAAAGAGTGATATAAACTACGTGAAGTCTTCAAATTAGATTTCTTAGGGGAAAAGGCTGTTACAGAGTATGGCATGAGATAACAGAAACGTCAGCCACACCCACTGCAAGGGATTGGGAGCTTTACAGGGGGCCGCGGCAGAGCCACAGGAGTGGCCCTGGAGTCGCTGTCTGGGCCTCTCTTACCACCACCTCTCCCGTGCCTTGATCACACAGTGCCTGGCTCCTGGGCCCTCTGCTCCCTGGCCTGGGGGCTGGTTTCGGCTTCCGTTCTTGAGAAAGCAAGGTTCTGTTCCGGCCCGTTGCGAGTAGAACCCTTTGTGAGCAGGGCTGGGTGGAGTGGAGTGCTCTCGACTGATAGCGTGGGCCCCTTGGCAGTGGCTGCAGGTGCCCTCTGTTTTTGCCCTTCGGTGCTCTTAAATACATGAGGACATTCAAGGTCCACTATACAGTGTGACAACTGTCCTTTGTAACGATTTGCTGCATACTCAGGAGCCCCTGGAGAGTAGATTTTAGGTGCTCTCAACCCGAAAGGATCAGAATGTGAGTTAAAGTATTTATGAATTAGCTCAATACAGACTTCTTTTTTTTTTTTTTACAATCCACACATCTTTCAAAACACCAGTTTCTATGCCATAAACATAAATCATTGTTATTGTTCAATTAAAAAGTAAAAATTCAAACATTAAAAGTAGAGCTACCATCTAACCTAGCCATCTTACAACTAAGGGTATAACCAAAGAAATGTCAAGGAAAACTTCCCCCCTCCATAGTCACTGAAGCCCTATTCACACTAGCCAAGAATCCAACAAAAACCCATCAGTGTCCATCAGCTGAGGAGTGCATAAAGAAACTGAGGTACGTATACCCGGCGGAATACTATTCGGCAAGGGAAATCCAACACTCACAACAGTACGTGGACCCGGAGATCGTTGTGTTGGGTGGAATACAGCAGGCGGCCAGGCCCGCTGGTGCAGGCTTGTAATCCCAGCACTCTGGGAGGCTGCGGCGGGAGAATCACAAATGTGAGTTCACCCTGAGCAACTTAGCGACTGAGTGAAAACTTGTCTCAGATAAAGAATAAAAAAAGGGGCTGGGAATGTAGGTCAGAGCAAAGGCCCTGCCTGCAAGCCCTGGCATCAGAAAAAGAAACAAGAGAAGTAAACAAGCGAACATGTCAGGTATAGACAGACAAGTACCACGGGACTGATCTGGTAGCAGCGAGAGCCAACGGGCGGGTTCCGGTCACGTGGGAGGATGGAGCTGGAAGGGGAGGGCGGAGCCTCGTACCTAACTAGTTAGAGGAGCGTAGGAGGCTCAGGTGTGCTGTCAAGCAGCCGTGTGGTGAGAGGGGTGACGTAACTCACAAAGCTAGAAGGATTTGGAATATTTTTTGCCAGAAAGAGATGGGAAAGGTTTGAGTAGATACATATATTTAACCTCATATTTGTATTATATAATACATGTATGTGTTGGAACATCAGGGCATCTTATAAAAAAGTGTGTGTGTGTGTGTGTGTGTGTGTGTGTGTGTGTGTGTGAAAATGTAATTTAAACTTAGGCAATACCCAGTGTGGTGAGGCACTGTGCTCACCTGAGCCTGGACGCTGGGGACACAGCCAAGGTGAAGAAGTCTGCTCTTCCATGGTCCCAGCAACAGGCAGGAGGGGAAGACCGTCCTTTTGCCACAGAAGCAGGACTTACTTCCCTCCTTCCCTAACTTCAAGCTCTTGCAAAACTTCCAATAACTCTCTTGTTCTCTCTCTCTCTCTCTCTCTCTCTCTCTCTCTCTCTCTCTCTCTCTGTGTGTGTGTGTGTGTGTGTGTGTGTGTGTGTGTGTGTATGGGTGGGTGTGTGTGTCTATCTCTATCTCTCCCTCTTCCTTTTGTTACTGAGGATTGAACCCAGGGCCTTTGCACTGCACTATGCCCACAGCCCTATTTCCCTTTTTATCTTCAGACAATTCTCACTAGCTTTCCCAGGCCAACTTGCGACCCTCCTGCCTCAGCGTTCTAAGCAGTAAGGTACCCAGGATTAGAGGCGAGCGTCACCCGGCCTGGATGTGCTCTCACCCAAGTCTTGCTTATTGAATCCAGGGCCACCTGACCTATGTCCCATTTCTTTTAATTCTTTCATGTTTATTTTGAGAACAAGTCACGTTACATTCCCCAAGAAGACCCCAAACTTGCAATTTTCCTGCCTCAGCCTCCTAAATCGTTGGGATTTAGCACGTGCCATCGTGCCATGGGGGCTCCCGCCCGCCTTTACTTGCCTGTAGAACCCAGGGTCTCAGGGTCTGGGTCAGGGTCAGGGTCTGGGCGCAGTCTTGTTATGGTATTAGGCCATCCCCTCGCTGGGGCCTTTTGGTTTTCACACGGGAGTTATTTTCTCCAGTTCCATTTATGGGAGAATTAAAATATGCCTCAAACCAGGTGCACAAGAATGGCTCAAATCGAGTTTCGAGAGACTGAGACCGTGGCGCAAAACTCTGGAGCTTGTCCGCCAACCTCTTGGCTGTGTCTCGGTGCTTGCTAGGAACAGTTTTCCAGAGGCCCGAGTGGGCTCTCCAGGCCCAGGAGCTGCACCCTGCATCGCAGGCCGCTGCGTGAAGCGCTGCTATTCTGTCCCCTGTGTCTCTGCATCCCCCAGGATGTTCAGAAGCAAACACCTGGGCTCTCCAGAAGCGCTGGGATATTCACAGGTCTGGGCACATGCCCGGGAGGCTGCAGGAGGCTGGCCACGCTCAGGAGTGACAACAGACACGTACTCGTTAGCTCCCAGTGAGTCTGCCAGCTTGGGGTCTAATGCCTCTGTAGTCCCTGGGATGTGACGCTCTGGTTGCTGTGACAAGGACCTTCACAGAGGAGCGAATGCCACATCTGGATTTTCATACCGGAGCCTCAGATCGCTCACTCAACAGACAGTGCTCCAGGACCTGTGAACAGAGTAGCAGCTGTGCACGGCAAGCTGCCAGGTGTGTCCCGGAGGTTGCCACGCTGCTGGGCAGACAGCAGCCAGGGCTGAGGCAGTTCTGCAACAAGAACCGAATCGGAGAGAACACGTCTAGATGGCAAAAGCCTCACCCGAGCAACTGTTCAGTGGTCTCGAGTAGAATTTATTAAATTGTTTACACACGTTCTTTGCAGACTGTGAAATTCTCAAATTTTGTTTCTTTGCATTTTTTCTTTAGTTGAACTATCAAAGGATAGTGGTATTTATACATAAGGCCTTAGAAAGTTGACTTCTGCTGAACTCGGCTTCCAGCCTGGGGCTGGCCCACCTCTGTGGAGGCTGAGGGCCATCACTTCTGCAAGGGAGAAAAGGAGGCCAAGCCTGTCCAAAGCCGGCACCTCCAAGGCCTGTGCCCAGGGACCTGCCCAGACCTGGGGTCCTTCAAGGCCCTCCCCAGGGGCCAGGCTCATCCCCAGGGGACTTCAGGAGTGCAGCACTGACTAAGAGACGCTAAGGGTCCCTGTACTGTTTCTTCCAGATTTTAAAAAAAGTACATATGCAGCCTTAGAATAAATGCTAAACCTAAAAATGCTTAGCTCCTTGTTTTCCTTTACTGTTCAGAATTAACTATTGTTGTCTAAAGCCAATGGGTGCCTTGTTTTTTAATGAGGCTGAATGCTTTATTTAATGTGCAAGACCTGACGTCACCTTGAAACTTACACAGAAATAGAGAATGTTTCTAGAACCCAAGCTTAACAAAAATAAAATGACTTCTCACCTGGCTTCTCCAAGGCCTAGACATCACCTTAAAAGCTAGCTGCTTTTATGGTACGCACTTAGATAATACAAACATAATAAACCATTTCCATAATCTCATACACACTGGGATACACACACACACACACACACACACACACACACACACACACAGCGAGACAGCATGGAGTTGGGATCCAAGACCAAACGTGCAATTCACTTGTGTCTCATATGTATCTTCTATACTTAGTCTGAAGATAATTTTGTCTAATATTTTTAGTGCATCTTCATTGTGACTGAGACCCATCACACAAGGTAAGGCATGAGATTTGCTACTTGTAGAGTCATATCGTACTTAAAAAGTTGAATTCTGGAATATTTGATATTTCAAAATTTTGGATTAAGGGTACTCAATCTGTACTAGGTCACTAAAGTCCTAAGACAAATTGTCATAAGACCATAATATCTTTCCCAATGGTGGCATTAATTTAATAAATAAGAAAACATTCAAAAATTAAAGGTAAGATCTGGACTTTCTGGGCATTGAAGCGTGTGCTGCCTTCACAAGCTTACGGGAAGCTCCTTGAGGACAGGCCTGCGTTTTGTCTTCTTGAGGTTCCCTGCTGAGGCTGAGGGCACCATTTCCTGCCATGAGGAATGCTGAGGGAATGAGCTCATGTCAGATAGAGCCAAGCTCCAGAGTCAGCCAACAGAGACATCGGGACGATTCACAGCTCACCTTAGCGAGAAGACAGGACCTTGCTGCCTGTGAATTTCTGAGACGTTTTCAGAGGTCCTGTTGTAGAAAGGAGATTAGCAAATGCTCTGCAAAGGAAACCAGACTGAACAATTTGTGCATATTTTTTGCACCTTTTGAAGCAAGAGCACATTCTGAGTGTCTGGAATACTTCAATACTGATTTAATTGGAAACTCATGGGCAACAGTTAGATCTTAACCTCCAAACCATTTTGGAGTAGGGTAGGGGAAAGCCAGAAGACACGTAAGCCCACCTACATATTTTCTCATATTTCATAAAGCTTTTGTTACATTTATGAATCACAGTTTGCTATTATGTTCAATGAAAAAATATGCAGTCTGAAAATGCTCATAAAAACGACCCTAACGTGAATCTTAACATATCTGGCAGAACTTACATTTTTTCAGAGTATGTATCTACCTCTTATATGAGGAACGAATCATGCCCAGTAGTTAGTTAGCTTTTCGTTATTGTAACAAAATACCAGAGATAATATATTTATGGAAAGGAAAAGTTTCTTTTGGCTCATGGTTTTAGAGGTTTTAGCTCATAGTTGGATTTGTGGCTTTTGGGTTATGGCCAGGCAGCTCAATGTGGCAGAGAACATACAATATGCAGAAATTCTTCACTTTTGGGCCAGGGTGTGAATATTCAGTCCCAGTGGCCCCTTCAAGGGCATATCACCAAGGAATGGAGGACTTCCCTCTCGGCTTACCCCTTAAAGGTGCCATCCCCTCTCCTAGCACTGTAGGCAGGGCCACACTTTAGTGCATGGGCTTTTAGGAGACACTACCAAACCATAGAGCATCCAGAGACACCAAATCACTCCAGTTCCATGCAACCAATACTGATCTATTTCACGCGAAGGTCAACTACGAGCCACTCCTCTATTAAGTAATAGGATGTACTTCTTTCCTCCTTCTTCTCTACAAGGACATTGCATCAAGGTGAAAATAGAAATGTGCAAGTTCTGCCATATCCTACATTTGTATACACCAATGCCATCAACACACACACGTGCATGCACGCACGCACACACACACACACACACACACACACACACACACAACTCACAGGAAAAAGTCCTGTGAAGATGCTATTAAGAGACTCTAGAGAGCAGTCTGTTTCAAATTTAAACTTTTCTTCAGCAGTTTATATGTTGTACGAAGTAGCCACTTTTATGCTCTCCTGCCTCTGAAATGCCTCCATGTATTGGTGCTAATGTGGCCTTTGGCAGACACAGTTGTGCATCTATGCGAAAGAGTTTTCCAAACTGACTTTTGCTCTTAAAGTGTCGCAGGCATGATTTTCGACAGTCATTGTGCTCTGGTGGTTAGTCTTGTTGTGAGGTCTTTGCTGCTGTCTTGTGATTCACCTGGAAGTGGGTATCTCTGAGGAGGAGCAAGTCCTTGCTTCCAGCTTTTCAAAGCTCATCTATTAACTCCCCTTGGTAGATAAGACATCGGGAAGTCTGTGGCTCCCGGAAAACTTTATCTGTGATTGTCAGGCACATCCCAGATTCTCTATTTATGAATTACTTTTTCCTACCAAGGTGACAGCAACCATCTTGGAGCCTTCAGATCAGCCTTGAGAATTGGTTTAATCTCTGTCCTGCTGCTTGGAAATCGATGTGAGTCATTGGCATTTTCAAACCTGCAGATTTCAAGAGAGAACGTTTTAGAAATACTTTGACTTCAAAGTAAGAAATACACTTCACTTTTCTGCTCCAAAATTTACCTGGAGCTCTCTTGAAACTCAACATTTGTTGTTTTTTGAGTTCTTAATGATATTCATTTTTTCTGGAGTAAGATGGAGCCTCAATTACAAAACACAATACAAATTTAAAAATTGAAGTTCAAAGATAGAAGGCAACAATGTCAGGAAAAATGGATTTATTCTTCACAAATCCACCTTGGGGAACTCACACCAATGAGATTTTGCTTCATGACTATGGTAATTTACTAAATGATTGGACTAAATTGTTCGTGAGGCCTTGAGGGGTTGTTGCTTGTTCGTTGTTGAACATGAGCACAAGCACGGCCCTCAGGGCAACGTGTCTTGTGATGTAAGCGTAGACAACAGGACAGAGCTTATGGAAGCTCTTCTGTCTGGCAAATGGCTGGGGAATACCAGGAAGGGGGAGATTTGGAAAAATAATGGCACCTCTTGGAACTGAGGTAAAGCACCGCTGCTTAATGGAAGGAAACTATGAAAAAAAAAATAGGCTACAAAACAATGGAAAAGAGGTTCCATAGCTAGTTAGGGGGAAGGCCCAGAGAGGGCCAGGCGGGGTGATGAGCCAGACTTTAGGATATGGGGCCAGCAGAGCCGAGCAGAAAAACGCATGTAAGAAGAGGTTATATGGACAGTACTGCAAGCACTTTTCACATCCCTGTCATGTAAGAGAGACAGATATTTTAGTGAAGTAACCCAAACCAAGGGGTTTGGGATTCCTCCGCCTGTAACAGAACAAAACCCATAAGCAACAAAAACCACATCAAATTAGTACCAACACTCAGAAATATATACTATTCCCATGTCTTCCTTCAGCATGGGAAGCGTGTGTATGGGAAAGGGGCCGTGTGTTGGTGGTGGTTGCATTGAGTTTAACCAACCCAATTGAAAATGATCTTTCCCCCACATTTTTTTTTTATTAGTGTCTGTTAGTAACACAGACTAATGAGTTTCATTTTGGTGGAATTCACAGGGTTCGAAAAACAGAGAAAATACTAATGGAAAAATACATTTTTGGCTTAAAAATTCTTATATATATTCAAAAAATAGCTACTAGATGCTTGACCATTTCAGGGGCACTTTGGGTCCTGGGGTCACATTGAGCGAGTGTGGGCACAGAACCTGCTCTCTGGAGCCTGTCATCAGGGGAGAGGGGTCACCAACACAGAAGACAGGATACAGACAAGCATGGAAGGAAACGTTTTCCACTTTTAAACTTCTCAAAGAAACATATTTTATGTGTAAGTCCTTAGTTTAAAACATTTTCACTTATTTAGTTATAAATAAATTTTGAAGGCCTACCTTGTGCCAGGTGCCCCACTGGGTTCCAAAAGTGATATACCTGGTCTAATCAGATTGCAGAATAATTTGGAGGTTCAGATAATGAAAATGGCAAAGTGTTCTTCCTCCCCCTGTATTGCACATTGAACCCAGGGCCTTGCACACACGAGGCAGACCCACTACCACGCGGCTCGCCACCCAGCCCCATTTCACGCTGTTCCCAGTGCCTCCAGTGGCACGGGTGTCCAGACACCATTATTTGCATTTCACAGATTGTGCATGACTAACTTGCCAGAGATCACGCTGGTACTAAAGAAACTTTCAAAGGCTGTGTATTTCTACTGCACGGTGCCAAACAAGCACGCTCACTCTCTTTGCTTAACAAAAGACTGCCTAACACACGGTGCTTCTGTTGGGAGGAAGATGCTTCGGCACCACTGGCGGTGCTGTGCTGGAGGGGAAGGAGCCTGTGTCCTCCTCCGGCAGCTGACACATAATATCACTTCCGCTCTACCATCTCTGCTATGGTTTGGATCTGGAATGTTGCTCAAGAGCCTCACACATTTGGATATCGTGGAATAACTGAAACTGTGTGTTACTGGGATGTAGGAAGTGGCAGACACTTGGGGTTTTACCTGGTAAGACTGTGTCATTTGTTGAGCTTGGGGTTGCCTAGAGCGGAACTTTCAGATGTTTGTTACTGATCTGTGGCCCAGGCAGTGAGGGCCGGGCATCCATCCTGGGGGCAGAGCCCCAGCTGGCAGCTGGAAGTAATTAAAGGAAGGAAGAGGAAACAGTGTTACTGCTTCTTCCTGGGGAAGCTCTAGCCCTGCCTGAGTCTCTAGATTCTGCTCCTGCTCCACCCCAAGGCCTTGAGCAGCCCTCCAGCCTCTGCTATGTGCCTTCCAGTTGCCAGCTGCCCATGAGTGGACTGTGAGGCCTTCTGAAATTGTGAGCTGGAATAAATCTTTCCTCCCTTAAATTGTGGATGTTGGACATTCTGTCATAGCAACAGATAAGTAGGTAAGGCCATCTCCCTTGGTCCTTGTCTTGTGAAATGCTCGTTTGCTATTGTGTCTGCGGAAGACCTGACCTACCTGCTCCCCCGTTCAATCCGACAGGCCTGAAGGCAATAATCTACATTTACTGGGAGTATTAATGTGGAGATGTCCTTTTCTTTCAGTCATATGCCTTAATTCAGTAGTAATTCAGGCAAGTGTTTTCAGCCCATTTTTAATTGGGATATTTGTTAAGATTTGATCTTTTTATGATACATATTTGAGATGTATAACATGATGTTTTGACTTCAATATGTGTTAAAATGTTTGCTATGATCAAACATAACATATCCACCACTTTCTGCTGTCATCCTTTGTGTGTGCTAGGAGCTTTCAGTGCTCTGTGTCATTCGTAGCAAGAGTCTGACAGTGCACCCGTCCCCAGGCTTGCTCATGCCAGGGTCTGTGGCTTCGTGCCCATGCCGTCTGCCTCTACAGTGCCCTCTGCCCTCGGAAACCACTATGCCACTTGCTGTTTCTTGGTGGTGAAAACGTGTCCGGTCTAGCTTTTCTCGGAAGTGGGATCATGCCCTGTTTATCTTTCTGTGTCTGGCTTACTTCCCAAGGTGACGATATAGACCTGGGCCGTCTGTGGCATTTCGGTGGCAGTGTTCCTTTCTTATGGAGAATGAGTAGCATTTGTTGTGTATGTACGCTGCAACTTCTTCTACTGATAGGCACTCAGGTTGTTTCTGTACTTCGGCTATTCTAAACAGTACCGCAGTGAACACAAAGCCCAGATATCTCCATGAAGTTCCGATTTTATATTCTTGGTTACATAGTCTCAGAGGGATTGCTGGGTCCTGGGGAGCCAGATGCTGTAAAGCAGCCTCTGTATTAGTAAATGGTGCTGTATTCTCCATTGCTAGCATACAGGATCGCCCCTGATGCTTTCTCCACAGTGGCTATCCCAGTTACAGTGTCATCAGCCGTGTTCTCTTAGCGGTTACCTTTCTCTACATTCCCCCAGCAGTTTTCTCAGTTGTGTTCTTGGTGGGAGCCCTTCTAACTGGTGTGAAGCGGTACCTGCTTGTAGTTTTGAGATGCATTTCTCTGGTGATTCGGGCTGCTGAGCATCTTTGCATGTAGCTGCATGTAACTTCTTTGGGAAAATATCTGATCGGGTCCTTTGCTCATCTTCAATACTAATGTCTTTGTTGTTGAGTCATGCGAGTTTCTTACGTGTTTGGAGTGTTAATGGGACACTCACTGGGCCAGCCCGTGCGCTACCTCCTTGGATTGCTTCCTCTGCCGCGAAGGTTTCATTTTGACGTCATCTTTCTCCTCCGCCTTTGCTTTTGTTGCTCCCACGTTTTGTGTGACATCTGAAAAGCCATTTCCAGGGCTCACAGCAAAGGGCTTCTCCCTATGTTTTCTTCCAGGAATTTTACTTTTGGGTTTTACGTTTAGGACTTTAATCCAATTTGAGTTGCTTTTTGCGTATAGTATACGATAAAGGATAAATGCCATGCTGACTTATTACCTTTATTTTATAATAAATCTTCAAATCATGAAATGTGACTCTTCTAACTTGTTTTTCCCCAGTATATGTTTTAGCTATTATAATGGATTTTTGGCACCATATATATATATATATATATATTTTTTTTTTAAGAAGAACTCGTCAATTTCTAGAGAAAAGGTTTGCTGGGATAATGGAGACTATATCAAATCTGTAAATGAACCTGGAGATAATTGGCACTCTGGCAGTACTGGGCAGAGGTTTCAGCCCAGAAACATGCTGTACTTATATGCCTAAATTATTTAGCTATTTTTAAAACATTTCTCTGGGGTATGTTATTACCATTTTAGTATGCTGCTATTGTACCTATTTTGTGAAATGTGTCTCTAGAGTTTTATGTTTGAATTTGATTTTAACTATTATATTTTAACTGTATTTTCATCTTGTTCATGGCTAGTATTTAAAAACATTTCATTGCCAATGTCAGAGGCTCCAGCAGCGTCTCGCAATGCCACTCTCTGTCCTGTGACATTTTACTTGCTCAGTAGAGCAGTTTTTAAAATTGACATTTAGGCATTTTCTAGAGAGATATTTGTATTGCTTTTCTATAAGTAAAGGCAGCTTCACCACCACAGCCTGCCTCTCTACTTGACCTCCACTGTACAGCCTGGAGCACCACGACCTGTACACGAGGCAAGCAGGGGCAGCCTTGTTCTCAGTCTTTCACGACAGAATTTCCAGTTGAATATGACAACAGTTGCTGGCTTCTTGCACATGCCCTTTATCAGATTAAGAGAAATCTCTTCTATTCCTGGTCATTGATGTGTTTTCGTTGTTTGTCCACTTTTGAGATGCTGGGGATTGAACCAAAGGCCTTGTGCATACTGTGCAAATGCTGCACTGCTGAGCTACTCTCCCTGTCCCCAGAGCTTGTTTGTATGAAGTCATAAATAGGTATCAAATGTTCTCCAATTCCTCGTCTGCATCTACTCTGATGACCTTGTGGCTTTCCCTTTTTGGTTTATTCAATATTAAAACACTTATATATTCTTATTTGTGTGTTATACTCCTAGCCAGTCATGATATATTATCATTTTAAACATTTGTTGGTTTGATTTACTAATATTTTATTAAGATTTTTGATTACATGTTCATTAAATGTACTCGTACCCTTTATAAAAGAAGGGATAATGTTTATTTTTTGGTATTAACAGAACATCAGCTTCATAAACCAACCCACGCATGCTTGTTCCTTTCTGATTTTCTGGAGTTGTACAATAATTGGCATGGGTCAATCTTTAATTGATGAAGTTTACCACCTAAGCCACTGGAATTTTAACTTTTATCTTCTTTTTGAAAGATATTTTCACTTTAAAAATCAGAATCATTTCTTTCCTTAAATACTTTTCTGGGTAGGGGGTATATCTCAGAGTTAAGGACACTTGCCCAGCATCCACAGGCTGTGGGTTCAATCCCCCAGCACCACATACAAATTGAAGCTTCTCAGAAGAAATACAAATGACCGACAAGCAGATGAGAAAGTCTTATTTATCACTGGTCCTCAGATAATGCACATTAAAACAACGTTGAGGTTTTATCTCACTGCAGTGAAAATGGCCTACATGAAGTACTCAAAAACAATTGTTGGTGAGGGTGCAGAATAGAAGGAACTCTACTCCACTGCCGGTGGGAATGCAATCTGGTACAGCCATTATGGAAAGCACCTGGAGGTTTCTTAGAAAGCTGAGAGTAGAAATTCCATTTGATCCAGCTACGGCTCTATTGAGCATGTTCCCAGAGGAAATAAAGTCAACATACCAAAAAGACACATGCATATCCATGTGTATAGCAGCACAATTCATAATAGCCAAATCCTGGAAACAACCTATGTGTCCATCAATAGAGAAATGGTGAAGGATGTGCTACCTATACACAGTGAAATACTAGGCAGCCATAAAGAAAGATACATATGAAGCTTTTGAAGAAAAATGGGGCCACCTATTGTCAATTACACACAGTGAGATGGACCAAACACAAAAGATTGACTATAGACTGGTGTCTCACAAAGGGGGGCTGGGGGCTGACAAAGGACAATGGTCAGCTAAGAAAGGGATGAAACTCTCAACGAGGGAGGGGAATGCATAGAAGATCATTGGTCCCCCAAGCCTAGTGTCTCTAACATGTTATAGAAAGTGAAATTCATGTATATACAAATTAAAAATAATAATAGATGAAATGGTAGGATATTAGTCACAGAAAACTAAAATAAAACAAATGGAGTGGGAGGGCATAGAAGGGAAAGTGATACATATGTGCACAAAACACGCAAGCTTATCGTCAGCATTGTGCGTCTCATAGAAACACTAATAAAATGAGAAAAAATTAGCCAGGTGGTATAGTGCTATTTGTCTTCAGTCCCAGGGCCCCGGAGGCTGAGGCAGGAGGACCTGTGAGTCTGAGGCCAGCCTAGGCTACACAGTGATTGCAGGACCAGCCTGGACTGCAGTGAGGGACCCTGTTTTAAAAGAATGAATCTCTGTCCCCACTCCCTTTCCCCATCTTTTCATAACCCAGTTATAAGTGTGTTAGAGTGCACGTTACTTCCGCTTAGGTGACTGGTCTTCTGTACCATTAAAAACTTTTTTCTGTTTATACCCCATTTTGGGGAGTTTCCACGCTGGGTCTCCAATTTTGTTAACCATTTCTTCTTTGGTTCCCAGGTGCTTTTAATCCATCTAGTGTATTTTCATTGGTGTCATTAATACCTAACGTCTTCACTGACATGTCTGTTATATCCTCCCTCTCTGTTAGTTGTGTGGATTCTATCTTTCGCTCATGTAAAATGTAGTTATTGTAGCTATGTTTACATGCTTGTCTGCTACTTTTATCATTGCTGATATTTCTAGTTCTTTTTTTTTCTGGTGATTGAATTTTCTCCTCGTCGTGGGTTATGTTTTTCTTGTTTCTTTGAATGAGGGGTAGTGATTTTTTGAATGATGAACATTGCGCCTTTAATATCTTCAGGCTTTTAAGTATCTGTGAGTTTTGTTAGATCTTGTGGCACATAGTTGTCTATAATCAACTGAATATACTAAGGTTTGTTTTTGTGGTTTGCGGTTTTTGTGGTTTGTTTTTGAATAGTCTTGGGGTGAAACTTGCCCCCAAATCATGAAATACATGACGGAAAGAACTATTAAAAATGTGAGCTAGAATTTGAGGATGTAGGGAAAGCTCAGCCCATCTAGAATGTAAAACCTGCTGCATGTATCGGTGAGCTTCACTGCCACTGAGGTGGAAGCCCCGGTTCCCACAGCACACGGACAGAGGACTTTACTTTGCCTCATGACTCTGGGGGATTCAGTCTGTAGTTTGCTGATTATCATGGCAGAAGCTCTTGGCGGGCAAAGCTGATTTGTTCACGGTGGTTGGGAGCAAAGCAGAGGAACAGTGCCAGAAAGGAAGACCTTGGGAACCACATCTGGTACTGAAAGTCATACCTCCATGACCACCCGAGTACACCCAGAGGCATGCTTTCCTAATCCCGTAGGTGGCTCCTAAGCCAATCAAGTTGACACAATTAGGCTTCCCACCATACCATAATTAAAATCTTCATGGTCAAGCAAGCAGGCTCTTGAGCCAATGCTAAGAGTGTGGCTAAACCGTCTTTACAAGTACTTCATAAAGATTAAAAGCCAGAGTATTTAGTGACACACAATCCTCTTTAATAAAAGGAAATAGATGACTCATATCCCCTTAGAATCCAAAAATACGGATGGCATTATCTAGAAAGATCTACGGAAATCCTCTTGTTTAGCGAAGCAAATCCTTATTACATACTTGGGAGAACCACAAGTTCTATGGGACTGTCATAGGAACAGAGACACTGCCAGCAGGGACTGCAGGAGACAGAGAAGGCAGAAAGAAAGGAAGCTCCAGATCACCCAAGTCACATCAGCAAACACCGCATCGATCAAAGGGACCTGCTTTAAACACACTCCACTTTTCATGGAAAAGGACGGTGCTTCAGAGGCAGAGCCTTGAACCATTGTAAATTATTTTCAGGCCTTGAAAGCACTTGGGGTTTTTATTTTTGTGGAAGGATTTTGAAATCGTTTTGAATCAGTGATCCTTTTTATCCTTCTGTTTTCTCCCCTCATAATCCAGAATAGCTACAACTGTTATTGTATGTTTGCCCCACCATTTTATTTTAGAAGAAGCAGCTTGCTTCTTGAAGTTTATGGCTTTATAGGAAGAAAGAAATTATGCCTCAGACTCATGATCATTTGCAAGCTCATGGGTGACACAAAAGGAAGATGCATCCTAGAAATCCTGCTGACAGAAACTGCGTGCCACCTTCTTGTTCTTGTCTACCCGGCCGGCTATTGCTTTTCTCTCTCGGAACTCAGCTCTCTGGGTGCTATGGAGGAATTTAGTTCTTTTGAGCAGCTGAGATTTAGATGATTTTGGACTTTGATTTAATACTATAATTATTTGAGGTTTGGGGAGACTTTTAAATGTGATGGGTATACTTTGCATGGAACAAATATAGATCATTGGGTATCTAAGATGGACTCTTCAGATATATCCCTGCCCCAATACCTGGAACCTGTGACTATGCCAGTTTACACAAAAAGAAGTGAAGTAAGACTGCCAAGGAAATGAAGATGACAACTCACTTGATTTTAAGGTAGAGGGTGTTATTCTAGGTTATGTGAGTGGGTTCAGTGTCATTCCAAGGTTCATTAAAAGTGCATAAGGGAGGCAGAGGTGTGGGTAAGAGTGATGTAGTGGAGAAAGGACTTGACTTGCCATTGCTGCCTTTGAAGTTGGAGGGAAAGGCCAGGAAGACAGACAACATTCTGCACATGGGACTTAGAAAGGTGAGGAAACAGATGACAGGCAAGTGCTTCACAGTCAGATGCGGTCCTGTTGACGAGGTCATTTTAGCGAAACCAGACCCATGCCTGGCTTCTGATCTACAGAACATTAAGAAAATAAATTTGTGCTGTTTTGAGCCACCAAGGCAAGGTAATTTGTTGTAGTAGCACCAGAAGGCTAACATGTGCGCCAATTATTTTTGCAATAAAAAATTCATCAAAATTGGTTGGGCTGGGGATGTAGCTCCATGGAAGAAAATTTGCTCTGGGCTTGAAAAAATCAAGCAAACAAGACAGGAGAGGTACTGGGGACTGACAGGCCCAAAACTGGGAAGGGAAGTGATGTGACCTAGAGATATTAGCAATCATCACATGCAAGGTTGGTAGAACCAACGGACAAGATTAGAGGTTTTGAACCTGGTGCTGTGGTCTGACCCCACAGATGAGACTTCACACCTCTGAGGAGGCATCTGGCTTTCTCTGAAGGATCTCAATGAGGGTGGGATTGAGGCTATGCACAGAAGCAGCAACTACCAATTGTGGAGTCAAAGGCATGGTTTAGACTGTGGGTCTGTTTCTGAGCCAGGCTGATAGGAAGCAGTGTGTAAAGAAAGGCAAGTCCTTCCCAAAGCACGTGGCCTCTGGTGTCAAGCCCATGTCCTTGCGTGGAGACCACAGTGGAGGGGCGGCAGCTGGCCCCATCCTCAGCATCACAGAGCACAGCCTCATGGGGTGGTTTGGGCAGAGTAGTGATCACTTAGTAATAAGCATAGCTATCTTCCAATTCGGTCTGTGTAGAAGCCATAAAGAAAAAAGTGAACACATACGTGTCTTTTTTTCTTTTTCACTTTATTGGGAAAGTTACAGAAGAGGAAAAAATGAGCATAAGGCTTCTTGTAGTCGGGGGTGGGGGGGCCCGGGAATGTGGGTTTCCTCAGTGCATACATATCTTTAAAATGTACAAATAACTCTGGGAAGCTGAGGCAGGAGGATTATGATTTTGAACCTACCCTGACCTATTTAATGACTAAGTGAAACCCTGTCTCAATGAAAACGAGAGGGCAAATATATGTTTGCGGTCAGGTACCGCATAATGATGTTTTGGTAAATGATGGACCTCATCTCTCATGGTGGAACTATCATTGCAACAGAGTTTAAAAATTCCTGTTGCCTAGTGATATGTCAGCATCACAGCACAACCTGACACACACCGTGTGCAGCAATGCCAATGTAAGCTAGCATACTGCGCTGCCGGCCAGACACAAGCAGAGTGGCACAAGCACTCACACAATGATAGTAAATGACCGTGTTCTGGGTCCATGCAGTTGTCACGCCGTACTGTCTATCACTTTTGGGCGTACTCTTATTTATTAAAATCCATGGCGGTAAAATAATATGCTGTGTTGGGCCAACAGCATTTGTGTTTACTGTCCTTCTGGCTGCATCAAAAGGCCACAGAGAGACTCAACCAGTGGGCTGACACAAAGGTGCTCTCAAATGTCCCTGAGGCAAAAGTGCCTCAGGATGCGTTTCTTAAGTGTTCCCATCGCTAGCACACACACACACAAATGCGTATCAGATCACCTTCCTTCTGTTCTAAACACAACACACACTTAGATGTTTTCCCATTACACTTTGGGCAACAGAAAGTCCCTAGGGAGGTTGCTGGTGCCCTAGTCCTGGCCCCCGCTCATCCTCCAGGGCCCGACCTGATCACTCTTTGCTGCCCACTGCATGCCAACCTCTGTCCACCCTGGAGCCCTTGCTCTCTTTCTCCCTCAGCCCAAAGGCTTCTCCTTCAGTTCCTTATCGGTCTTCCAGCTTTCAATGTCAACGATGCTTTCACTGAATTCCAGATGTAACAAGGTCCCTCTGCTGTCACCTGGGCACATGTTTGCTTTGTAAGAGGCTGTGTTGGCTTGCGGTTGTGTTTTAATTTGTTGAATGACTCATTGCCTGCTGGACTTTAAGCTGACCCCACGAGGCAGGCAGGCAGTTTGGTTCACTCTAGTCAGCCTTGTGCCTAACACAGCACCTGCTTATGACTGTTGGTCAATCATTGATTCGGAAGTGAACGTTATCTGAGTTGCTATTGAGCACCAGTGACACAAGTGCTTGGAGACACCAGATGAATAAGAAGGATTTAATGAACAAACACAAAACAATGGATAGAAGACTGGGAGATGGGGGATGGGCAATGCCACGTGCTGCTTTAGTTTGCTGATTTTGGCTCCTTTGCTGTGAATGCCTTATCGGGTTATTTGCCTTATTTGGCTCTTTGAGTTTTCTGAGGCAGTTGTTACCATTGTGTTTTTAACATCTTGGCGATCCTTACACCGGCAGAAGCCCTGGAATGGGGACAGCCCAGAAATATTCACATGCCCACATCACCCATCTCTAGAAATGTCTATTTTAAGCATCATGAGGTTGTTTTTTCTAAGTATAATTTCAACCTTGTTACTAGAGAGATAGATTTGTATAGGTTGCATTTATTACACTAAGACGTTTGAAAGGGAGAGAGGGAGAGTACGTCTGTTTATAATGTAATAAGAATTTTGAGACAGGGAATGTGCCAGAAACACACAGATTTTGAAAGAGATTCTATGGTGAGTTTGATGCAAATTTTATTTTTCAGAAAGGGGCAAGAGGTTAAAGAGAAAGTAATGAGAGTCCTTAGCAAGTCTGAAGCTGATTTAAGGAAATCCAAAATTTATCCAACCTATTTTTCAGGATTTATAATTAGTTTGTCAGTTCAGTGAGGTTGTTAATTATCTACTGTGACCCTTCATACATTGTGCTGAGGGCTAGAAAACCAGTAAGATCAATGTGTCAGTGAGTGGGTGTCACTTGGTGGAGGAGACGGAAATTCTCATGACTACAGTCAAGGTTGGTTGGCTTCCACAGGAGATGGACGAAGGTGATTATGAGACCCAAAAGAGGAAGTTGCATGTATGGCTAGGAAGCAATGTAACCACCAGCTTCCTTTTCTCCATGGATAAATCAGAAAAGCATTTTCCTTCAAGGAAATAGCAGGCTCCGTATTGACATGGGAAAGCTCTCCTGTTTCGTCCTTATTAATGTACAGATGTTTAGCTCACAGGAATTTGCCTCAGCATTGCCTCCTCTGCCTCACCAGCGGCTTCTGGGAAGATGGGCAATTTCTCCTCCTTTCTTCCCAAAGCCAGGATGCACTGCTGAGCACAGTGCTAAGAGCCCAAGCTCTTTAATTTTCAGCTCTTCAGATGAAAGCTTGGCTGGCTGTTTCCATGACAATGGCCTGTTGGAGAGTCACCTGGCAAAGCCTTATCTATCAGGCACTGCTTCCTGTGACTGTTTTTTTCTTGTTACTTGCTGGAAATAAAATTTGAATGTATACAAAAGATGAAAGCTCTGGGAGCTGGGCCAGTATTATAGGTGTGCTGGGGTGAGGTGGAGAGAGGATGGGACACACGAGAAGGAAAGTGGCTGGGTGGGAGTGTACCCGAGAAGGAGACAGAAGGCAGGTGGACGGCTTCCTAGAGAGGGGTACTTCAAAATGCGTTCCAATGTCCTTCTTAATGCTTTTGCATAGTTCTGCTCTTAGGATATTACATCATTATTATTTTAGAATGGAAATTACGTTTTCTTTTTTCCCCCGTTTTATTGATATGTATACGTGCAAAATTTAAGGTTTACAATGGAGTTGAGCCTTTTATGCACATATGTATCTTGTCAAGATGACAAGGGCTTTCCCACTCTCCATTTGTCCCTTCCCCTACCCTCCACTTCCTCCCTCCTTCCCCACCCGACCCCCCTGTTTCACTTTGTTTTTCATTTTAAGTTCCAGAGGAGTTGTGCTCTGGGTCTCTCATATCAGAGAGACCATTCGATGTTTCACCTTCTGCTTCTGACTCACTTCAGTGAGCATGATGGCCTCAAGTTTCTTCCATTTGCCCGTAAAGCCTCCACACTGCTGGATTTTATAGATGCATGGTATTCCATTGTGTATAAATACCACAGTTTGTGTATCCACTGATCTGTTGATGGGTATTTTGGTGACTTCCATATTTTAGCTATTATTAGTTGTGTTGCTATGAACATGGGTATACAAATATCTCTGTTGTGTGTTGTTTTGACCTCTTTTGGATATATTCCCAAGAGGGGTGTCACTGGGCTGAAGGGGACATTTATTTCTAGTCTTTTGAAAGCTCCCCATACTGCTTTCCAAAGGGGTTGTACAAGTTTACATTCCCACCAGCAGTGCAGGAGGGTTCCTTTCTCCCTGCAGCCACTCCTGCACTGATTACTATTTGACTTGTTGATAGAGGTTATTCTCACTGGGGTGAGATGGTATCTTAGCGTTTTTTGATTTGTGTTCCTCTTACGGCTAGAGATGTTGAACATCTTTTCATGTATCTATTGGCCTTTTGCGTTTCTTCTTGAGTGGACTGTCTCTTCATTTCATTTGCCCTCTTTTCAAGAGGATCCTTTATTTTGGTAGACTTACTTTTCTTCAACTCCTTGTATATTCTAGCTATAAGCTTCTTATCTGAGATGTTGGTGGTAAATATTTTTTTCCCACCTGTTGGTTCTCTTTTTACAACGTTAATAGTTTCCTTTGCTGTGCAGAAACTTTTTAATTTGACAAGATCCCATTTGTTGATAATAAGGATAATTTCTTTTGCTTTGGAAATTACATTTTTTTATACAGCACTTAACTCACATGTTGCCTCAACCCCTACAGACCCACAGTTAAGTTAGTTCCATCAGTCAGTTACATAAGCCACGATTTGGATGTGGCTTTTCCCCTAAAGATTCTTGTGTTGGAATTGTGGTCTTTAGCGTGGTGATGTTAGGAAGTGGTGGGACCTTTCAGGGTTTGGTCCTTTGGTCACTGGGAGATATGCCTTTGGAAGGGAGTAAGTCAGTTCTTTTGAAAACCTGGTTAGTTCCCACACGAAGAGCTCTTATAAAATACCCGGTTTGGTCCCTGCTTGTACTCTGCCTTCCAGCCTTGCCACTTTTTCACATGTGCACCTGTCATTGCGAGTCCATCCACTGTGAATTCTTCACGAGAGCAGAGGTGTTTCCAGTGCTGTGTCCTGGAGACTCCAGAAGTCTGAGGTCAAGAACTATTTTTGGTACTTTATAGTACCTGCCTTAGTTACTTTTTCATTTCTGTGACAAAATACCCATCATTTACAAATTAGGGGAGGAAAAGTTTATTCTGGCTCATAGTTTCAGAAGGTCACAGTCCATTCATGGCTGGCCAGTGACAGTGGAAGTACATGGTGGAGGTAGAGGCAGCTCCTCATGACATTGCAATAGGACGTCAAGTTTCTGAAAGGAAGGGAGGGTCCTGTCCTAATGATCCATCCCTTCTGGGTCCAGCCTGAGTGTTCTCCTTCCAGGTTTAAGCCCCTAACTCACCCCACAGCCTGTAATTTATAATCTGCCACATGCAGGTCTTCTACCACACACCTATAATCTAGTACACACCCATAATTCACCCCCCAGACCAGGCCCCATCTTCTAACAGTATATGGTTCCATAGATAATCCATAACATCCAAGTGCCTGAGACTTTTTGGGGGGCATTCCAGATCCACACCACAATAGAACCATCTTTAGATGTTTCATTATGGGAAGGGAATGGACTAACACTGAAACGGGGAATGCATAACTGTTAGTGTAGATGAAGTTTCAGCACTTAGTGCAGCTTCAGGATTCTGAATTTCAATGTGTCAGCGTAGTTGGATGGTAGGATTACGGGCAGCTGGCCCTCCTGTTGGCGTCCTCCATGTTTTCTATAAAGAGCTGTTTTACATAAGACTCCAGCAAAGTTGGAAGGATCTTAAAAGTCCTCTGCAGCTTCTGCGTCCTCTGGGAGTGGGGGGCTGTTCCTGTAGTGACTTTCCGGAAGTCAGTTCCCTGAGCAGCATGTCCACCAACTATTCCCTCCTTCAAGGAGCACCTCGCTCAGGAGAAACCAGACTTCAGGAAACCAGAGGAGGGGGAGCCTGGGCCTGCCCCACCTTGAGACTGTCTGGTAGTCTAGACGCCTGCTCGGGATACAGTGCACTCACAGTGGGGCCTTCTGAAGGGCTGTGGAAGCTGGTGAAGGGAACAAGGAATTGTCCAGGGCAGGAGGGGTGGGAGACCCTCTCTCTTTGCCCTTCTGTGCTGCATGCTGCTTTAGGCCCCCCTTCCAGGGGCCCGGGACCGCCTTCCTGGCCCCCTCCTTCACAGGCAGGTGGTGAGCCAGGCTCTGTGGGGACAGCCTGGAAGGGGCTCCAGTGGTGGAGGGGCTGGTATGGGCGGGACTGTTTCCTTTGATATGCCTTTGTCTGGCTTCCCCCAGCATCCCACAGTTACTTCGAAAAAGTTAGTCGAGAACAAAACCCAGTAGTGTTACGAATACAGGCTTCTAAGTCAGAGCACGGAGACAGCTGTGCCGCTAGTGCTGGGAGCGCCGAGTCCCTGCGACTCGGCCTTGGTGCCTGACAATTGAGCTGCGTCCCAGAGGTGAGCGGCTCAGAAAGGGAAACACGCGCAGAGCGAAATTAACCCTGGGACTGTGGCGCTCTTCCCTTCGGTGTTCCAGGCGCCCACACCTGCGGGGCGCTGCCTTCGCAGGTCCTCTCCCTGGAGGGGCCGTGCCGCTCCAGGCCCAGCCCTCCCTTCGGACTCCCGGATCCAGGCTGCAAGAGCGGCCGGGGCCTGGCGGAGCTCTGCCTGTCTCTGGCTTGGAGAGCTCCAGACGCTCAGAGGCAGCCCGAAGTTCACTATGACCTTGACGTCTCCTTACTTTTTGTGAGCAGGCAACTTGGGCCACCGTTCACCTGCCTTTCTGCCTCCCACGTGATTGGAGGCACCTGCGGTCAAGCCAGGCTTTCTCCAGGGGCCGAGCTCCTCAGTCACAGCCCAGAGTTTGGTGGGTTACCCTGTGCTGCGTATGATTGGACACTCTTTGAATTTTCTGCTTAAAATAGTCCCACGTCTTCCTGTTGTTGTTAGTTGGAAAGTAACTCTCTAAAATTATCAAGATACCTGGAAACTCTGGCCAGGGCCAGGAGGCAAGAAGTTGGAGGCTGGGTCTGGCCCTGTGTGATTTATGGTGGAAGGGAGACAGGAGACATCCCAGAGAAAAGAGAGAGTGGCCTTGGGGTTGACTGGAGACCCAAACCCAAGCTGCTCCTTGGCTGCTCCAGAATCTGGGCCCAGAGGGCGAGAGAGGGTGTCCTGGTCACTCTGCCTGTCTGAAGAAGGCCCCCCTTGCGACCTTCACACTCTGCTCAGAGTTCAAACCCTTTCCAGCTGCCTCTGTACGCTGGGAGAGCTCTAGGTGCTTCCTTAGTGCTTCTGCGGCTTGTCCCTCTGCCCGCTGGCCCTGTCCTGTCAGCCATGAGGCGTGATCTCCAGTGTCGGTGGCGTCCTCACTCAATCTCAGTTCTTTAGGGCAGCAGGCTGTGTCCATTTCGTGTCACGCCTCCTTGGAATAGTGACTGCCAAATAGTAATTATCATGGCGATGGTGGCAGTAAGGGTAATAAAGGTGACATCAGGACAGATTACATTCGTTGAGTGCCCCTATGGCAAGGGGAAGTGTTAAAGCTTGTGTGAACACTCTCTTTATCCTTGCCAGAATGCTTCACGGGGGGAGGTTGTGCACAGAATCCCACTGCGACCGGGGGCGGGGTGGGTGAGCAGGCCTGGCACCATTTTAAGCTCTGGCAGTTGACTGTTAAATTGATGGAGGAGAAAATGAAGAAAACCAAATCCTGGAAGCCCCAGAGCTGGGCTGGAGGCAAGAAATAGCAGCCCCTCTGCCCGAAACAAAGGGATGATCTTTACTCTGCTTGTAGGTTTTTCCTGAAACATAATTTGTAGCCCCTGAGTAGAGTCTCTCTGGCCGTAGGCAGAGGCCATTGTGGTTGTCCTAGGACACATGCAATTTTGAAGACTTCATGGCCCAGGGCCCCTTCCATCTGGGCTTCTGGTGTCCCAGAAACCTGAGCAAGTTGCGATGTCTCATCTGTCGGAGGGCTGAGCCTCTGAAGAGCCAGCTGCATGCTCTCTTGGCTCTTTGTTCTCAGTAGGCCAAGCCTCCCAGATGCTGTGGTGACACCAGGCGCTAATGAACTTGAAGCAAATAGCACAAAATATGCCAGCAATCTAATTCTGGCTTCCACCTCTGCCAGCTATTTAAGGACAAGATGGATGAGTTAAGGATGCTCTGGCCACTGCTGGGCAGTGGGGGTCCATCTGCTGCCACCACGGATATCCAAAGATCTGGTAGCATAAGTGCCCATGGGCGGGGCCAGTGTCCTTTCACGAGGCACTAAGCCTCCCCAGGTCCTTTCTCTCTACAATGCTGGCTTGCTTATCCACCTACCGACTCACAGGCATGAGACCAAATGTCCAGTGCACACCTTTTTCATGGGTGTAGTTTTTTTCTGAAACGTAACTTGTAGCCCTTGGCTAAAGTCTGTCTGGCCACAGGCTGAGTTTGGTGATTCCATTGGACATTGTACCATGATATAGAAGTGATGGGTGTGTGTGCCCTTCTTGTCAGGATGGCTGGATGTGGGTTTGAGTTCAGAAGCATTGTGTGCAGGGAACTAAAATTTATTTCAAGCCACTTTCCTTCTTGGAGCTGATTTGTGTAATATTAATTGTGTGGGAGTAGTTTTACTAAATTAATAAGGAGGTTACCAATAGTTAACTGGGGATGCTGAAAGGGGACAGGTCACAGATGGTACTACGTCATCTGAACAGGGAGAACATTTTTTCTACTGCAGTCACATATAGAATATTGAAAGGCAACAGGCAATGATACTCAAGATTTCTTTGTTGTCTGTGCATCACGTCAGGTCTGCAGTAAGTTGCTCTGCTGTGGGCTGGTAGGTATCTGGTATTGTGAGCTGGCTGTGACTCTGCCACCGATCTGCCTGGCTTTCTGCCCACAACACTTTGCACCTGAGTCTGCTTGGCTGCAAATCACAAGTGGAGCTCCACAGTTTATTTTGTGAGTAACTCTAGCCCATGGGGCGTTGAGCCTCTAGGAAACCAGCCTGCTGAACATCTTTTGGGTCACTGTCATCTCCATCAGCTTTGGATTTGAAGAGAGCTAGAAATCACCAGAAGATACATTCCATCACAACATATTTGACATTTTTTATTACTTATATACCCATGAAGCATATCTGAAACTGGTGCTAAGAGGGGGTACTATGGTTTGAATATAGCTGTTCTCTCCAAAACTCATGCTGGAGTTTAATTCCCACTGTGAGGCATTAAGCAGCAGTGGGAAATGGACTAATATAGGAAGTTGTGGGTACCCAAGAGTCATGTCACAGGCCTTGTGGCCTGGCTAGCGCTGGGGTAGCACACAAGCTGTGGCATCTGCTGTGGTTCCTGGTCCACCTCATTCAGGGATATGCCGCCCTCCTACCTGTGGCGATGAGGCCAAGCCCAGCAGGCCAGTCGAGGAGCTACTAGCCCCTTGGGTGTTCAGAATGTGACGGCCCTGGGCTGAGGGGTGGAGCTCAGCTGTTAAAGTGCTTGCCTAAGCAAGCACAGGCTCCGGTATGATTTCCTAGTATCATAAAAACTGGTAGGTTTTTTTTTTTTTTTTGTGACGTACCCCTATAATCTCAGCACTCCGGAGGCTGAGGCAAGAGGATTACTGAGAGTTCAGGGCCAGCCTGGACTACATAGTGAATTCAGGACCAGCCTGGGCTACAGAGTGAGTCCTCATCTCAAAACCAAACCAAACCAAACCAAACCCAACCTGGCTGGCCATAAAGGACATGGCCTATGGAAGAAAAAAAGCACATTTAGCAAAGAATCAGTGTAAATAAAGTAATGTGAAACATTCTATTGTGACCTGAGTGGGCAGCTCAGTGGTAGAGTGCTTTTGTAGTATTAGGGTAGCCATAGGTTCAATCTCTAGCTTGCATTAATGATGTTTTATCATGCTCACATATTGAAATGATACTACTCGGCTATATTGGGTTAAATAAAATATATTACTAAAATTAATTTTATCTGTTTCTTTTAACTTACTTTTTAAGTGGCTGCTATAAAATTTGGAGTTACAAGTGTCACATGGTATTTTTAACTGACAGTCCTGATCATGAATCCAGGAGGTGACATTCAGGAGGCCAGTGTGTACAGAAGGCAGAGGCAGCTGGTGACAGCCCTGGGCATGGTATAACCAGGTTTTCCCTGTGAAAAGCCTGGCTGATTTATCAGCTTGCCTTGACTTCAGCTTCCGAGTTTGTCATGTGAGCAATACATTCCCTGTTGTGGTTTGGATCTGGAATGTTCCACAAATATTTGGAAGTTGTGGAGTGCCTATGGATTCCACGTGCTGTGAAGAGGTGGGGCCTGACTGGGAAGAGCAGGTCACTGGGGCTTGACCCAGAAGGGATGGATCACTGGACCATGACCTGGAAGGATAGATGCTAGCTCTGCCCTTACCTTTTTTCTTGGCTTCTGCTATAGTTTGGATGAGGAATATTCCCCCAAAGCCTCATGTATTTGGACATGGTGGGAGGATTAATGTGGAACCATGTACTCCTGGGAGCTAGAGCCTGGCTGGAAGGGGGAGATGCTTGGCGTTTGACTTGGAGGGCTTGTATCAATGCATTAAGATGGGGAGGGGCACGGCGGAGCTTGCAGAAGTGTGGCATTGACCTGTGGGCCGGGAAGCGAGGGAGGAGCGCCCACTCTGAGTTTGGGGGTCCCAACTGGCAGCTTAAAGTAATTAACAGAAGGTTGAAAAAACATTGTTACAGCTTCGTCCTGGGAAAGCTCTGGCCTTTCCTGAGACTGGAAGTATCTATCCATTCCAGCTTCTCTTGCCTTCCATCTACAATGTTGTGAGCAGCTTTCCAGCCTCTGCCATGTGCGTATATGTTTGTTGGCTGCCTGTGAGTGGACTGTGCTAGAGATTCTGAAACTGTGAGCTAAAATAAATCTTTCCCCCCTTAAGTTGTAGATGTTCGGTGTTTTGTCCCAGCAATGAGTAAGTAACTAAGACAGCTTCCTACTGCCTTGTTGTAAGCGGCTTTCCTCTAGCTAGGCCTCCACCACGAGCTCCCTCCACGGTCAGCTCCCATGAATGCACTGAGACCTTCAGAAACTGTGAGCTAAAATAATCCTTTCCTTCCTCAAGTTGTGAATGTCAGGTGTTGTGTCCCAGCAATGAGAAATAACCGAGACATTTTCTAACTGGTTTCTTTGCACTGGCTGGCTATTACAGTGATAGTGACCAATAATTTCAGCACAGGGGACAAATCTCCATTTTGCATTCATCTTTCCATTTGTTGTTCCTGGGCACCACGTCACTACGGGTGGGCAGTTCTGAGCCCCATCTGGACACATCTTGTGAGATCTGGGACACAGTGGGAAGTGACAGAGCAGAGTTGCTTGTGAGGGGGACACAGAACACTGATATCAGAAGTGAGGAGGCATCTGTCTTGGTGGTGAAAGAAATCGAAACTGGGTCAAGAACATCAATGTATAAGCCAAATTTCTAATGGACGCCCAGGAAGAAGACAGAAGGTGGGTGTCAGCACTGCCAGAGAATGATGGGCCTATCCCCAACTGGAAAGCGTGCCAGCGAATAGGGTAGCAAAGGGTAGCATTGTATTGCATTATAAGTATGCCCCCCCACCTTTTTTTTTTGGAAAGTTCATATTGTGTTTTTTTCTTGTGTAACATATGGATCGGGGGCTTCTCTTGCCCTTGAAGATACCATAGCACCCCTGATTGTCACAGACCTCCTGACTCTTGCGGTAAAAATAGGAGGACAAGGAAAGGGAAGTGGAGGGCACTTGCCATATGTTGCTTGGAAGGGGAAAAAAGGGGGGGAAAGGCATGTCTTCACCTTCGGGGAGTAACAGGTCTTGGATTAAGGCTAGAGGCCCCTGTCTCTCATCCCACAGGGGTACCTGTCAGCCTCAGCTTCGTCTTTTGTTGGAGAGGGGAGACCCACTAGTGGGGCTCCTGGAGTGGCACAGCCCAGAGTCGTGTTGTCCGTAGAATTAAAATGAGACCAGAAAAAGCAATGCAGGAAAAGCAGGCGTCAGGAATTTAAAGGAAGAACAACTCTCCAAAATATGATCAGAGAGGAAGTATCAGGTGAGATGTCATATCATTTGAAGATGGAATGCATGACCTGCTAATTGAAAGCTGTGTACAAGAAACATTCGATACCAATACAATTTACTTAGCCAAATTACTGTTGTTAGTGAGCAACAATGACAAAGAATTACCCAGCCTCTACACATTTAATTTTGGTGATTATTATTTACTCATGATTTATGACCTCCAGTGCAAAGCGCAGCTGGAGGGATCACGGAGATGACTCACAATTTCCTAAGGCCAGAGTTTTGTTTTATTTTGCTTTGCCAAAATGATGGTTTTATCAAATCTCCGGGGATGACAGTGGGCTCCTGATATGTGGCTAGCATGAAGTGCATTTGGAGGAAATGCAGGAACACTGAATTATAGCTTTGTTCCTAATGAGAGGTTCAACTTTACCTTTGTTCTTAAATGAGAAGCTCTAACCAGAGGTCTTGAGAAGGATATGAGTCTAATAGTTTCTTTAAGACAGTAGTTGCAGATTACAAAGAGGACATGGTAACACCATGGTGCATTCAAATTGCTCGAAATGATTTCATTGTAGTTTTTTTCCCTGTGGCTTCTAGAAAGGCTATTTGTCCCAGCTCTCTGAAGATGCACATGGCATGTTCTTGGCCTGCACAAAAAACAACGTGCAAAACTGTTATATTTAGGGAGTTAGAGGTCACAGAGGGCCAGACTCTTATTTAGGGAAGCATTCTTATTTTGTATCAGTAATAGGGGCTCAGGTCCTTTTTCCGTTTGAGATGGAGTTGGACTTCTGCGAGACACATGTGCATTCGAATAAAATTTTGTGTCACAATAAATGTATTTAAAGAAAAAAATATTTCTACAGAAAACTTCCAGAAAGAGGAAGTCTACAGTAGATCAGACAAAAACCAAACAGCAGAAATTAGCATGAAGTTAGAATAATTCGGTTGAGAGAAATTAAAAGCAATAATTGGTGTCTCAAGGAATCACAGTCTCAAATTTTCTAAGATTTTCACAGACTGAGTGAGTAAACATTTATTTGTACCCTTTGGGCATCATGATGGGAGCCTAGTCCTCCGACTGGAGATAGCTTAGTTCTTTAAGCAGACCGGTAGATTTTCTTCCACTCAAATAATTCACACAAAGACTCCTATTAATGAGGCAGAGATAGAATATTTTCATTTCCTCCTCTCCATAGTCTCTTTTTGGCCTCCCCCAAATAAACACCAATTTTCAGTCAATGAAGATGCAGTGGACTTGTGTGCAAATGGAGAGCCCAGATAACTCCCCTCAGGTTCCTGTCTTTTCACAGCTTGTCACCAGCTTCCTCTCTCCCCAGCTGTTCCTTCTTGGAGTCCAGGAGCTGGCTTTACTCCAAACAAAGGGTGCCTTTCTCTCTGCAACGTTATGTAGCTGGGGACCCTGAAGCCCACTTCCTACCCCTTTTATAATCTGGAGAATCTTGTTTGCTTCAATTCCTACTTTTTTCGCAGTGGACTTTTCAATAAAATAAATTTGGGTAATGTGAAAAGTGAAATCACTTTTATCCAAAAGTTAAACTGCCTTGCCCTTTTTATGTTCCTGTGTGTCATGTCAAATCTTTAACTCAGTTTGTTTATTGCTACTCCAACTACGTAGGAACGCAAGTTCTCCCGGTCGTTGCTATCAGCTTATCTTGAAGGTGGCAGTTTTCTGGCTTAAACGTGGAAATAGGAACTGGCAGACCTGTGGCTCAAACTTGGTTCTGTGGCAGGGTACATTCTGACCAAATCCAGGTTACTGTCTTTCCTTTGATACTGTATGAAGCTATAAGAATGGCATAGACATAAATAGAATTATATTTTTGAAGAGTTTTGAGCTTTTAGGATAAATGAGATTTAAAAATCTTCAGTAATTCTTGTTACTGCCATTCTAGTGACCCCAAATCGCCGGTTTCCCAAATCTTTGTTTCTTTTTGTGCTAATAGGACAATTGTTTAAGGTAACATTTTTTAAATGCTATGAGATTCCAAGATGTCTTGTGAATTCATGAGAGTTTTACCATTAAGTGTATAGCTACGTGGACTAAGACCAAGTGATATGAACTCTGCCAAGTATTTGAGGCCTAAAGACATGGTTGAGAGGTTTATTCTGTATAACAAAGAGCATCTTCCCCCGTCTTGGCATTCCTCCCGCGCTCCTTGACTCATACCAATGTACCTAGACAGGAAAAATCTAATACATCCTACGCTAGAATTTAACATGACCTTTTCTTTCTCTTCTTCATCCTCATCTTCACAGATACCTGTTCCATTTAGGATAGACCTTGTTTTAAAAAAATCTCTTTATATGGACACCAAACCCCTAATTAATAAAATGTGTGTGAGAAGGAAAGTGGCGTGCTTATAATTTATAGAGTAGGAATTCCTCATTTGGTTCTTTTCAGCTCCCCCTCCTCAGATAACCCCTGCTAAGGCTGAGTATCTAAGGGAAATGTCACACACTTTTTAGCAATTGCCTGTTGTTGGTTGTGATTCTTGAACAGAGAATAGTTCTTAGCTTCTAGGCTTATTTTAGATAAACATGTTTTTTTTTTTTCTTGGCTAAGAAAATAAGCTTGGAAAATGAAAAATAGTTCTAAAACATTTCAAGAATTTTGAATCTAAATTTTAGGTAGGTAATAAATGTATTCTGTAAATATTTAAATAGAAAATACTGGTACAAGATAATGGGAAATATTTCTGGGGCTGGTAGAGAATCTTGGCAATTAGCAGAGACCACTGGACAGATTCTAGTTGAGGGTTACTTCTGACAGGCCTCTCGGTGTGATAGCACCTGATAGTCAAGTGGACTGTGGGGCTCCATCTGTGGAAGAGGCCCAGGCTCCCTAACCGGTACCAGAATTATTGAGTAGCCACCGCTTCTCCCATGTCCCAGAGATGGATTGGGTGAAAGTTTGTGCATAGCTGCCATCAGCTATGGCCAAAGGCCAACCTCTGACCTTGGCCTCCCCCTCTTCACGTTTCTGCCTGGTCAGGCCCCACTGTACAAGCGAGTTTTGCGGTCTGCTTTGTTTTTGAGCCGACTCATATAAGGTCTCTTCACAGCCATGCCTGCGCTGCCACCAGAGCCTTCTTCTCCCTTCTCCTCCCGCTCATTCTTTCTTACTCAGTAGCCCCAGTCAACCGACACACTTGCACTTTGAGTACATTCCTGCATCCCTCTGACTGCAAGAGGCTTCTTTGATGATGATGATGTTTTTAACAAATTATTACCATCTTTATATCCATCTTACTGAAGGTAAGGCACTCGGCATGGCATAGGTACTTAATAAAGTTTGCTGAGTTTTCTTAACATTTGAAACCATTTATAATGTCCCACTCCTAATTCTCTTAGAGATTTATAAATCAAAGTAATGTGTTTTTGACACTTTCTGCCATTTTTGACTCTTCTTTAAATGTAGGCAGTGCCCACTGCAACAATCTAGACCCCACAGTATTGTCACTCTGTGCATTTGTTATGGTGCTTGTGGAGATGTTCTTGTAGTTTGGCCCCGTCTGCTTTCCAGCGGCCGTCAAGGCCAGGTGTCTGGCCTTGGTTTCTGCGCACAATATTTGCCCTGTCTCATTCTGCTCTCTTGCAACACCTACATGCTGCCTGTCACTGTTCTTCAGCCTTTGTCCCCTGTGTTCCACATCTTCCTTAGTAATGTTACCAAGCATCTAGTCCCTTGAGCTAGACGACTTAGAGTGACTCAAGTTCTTTCTTTCCCTAATTTTACCATGCCAAGAAATGAGGTTATTTACTCTGTTGTCTTCCTTAGGCTTCGATTCTCTCCTTCTTCCCTGTTTCTCAACGATTCTTCTCAATGCAGACCACGGTGCCTGTTTTTCTGTATATGACTCACATCTTGAGCCGATGAAGCCTGTAGTGTTTGGACAGGCTCATCAGACCTGCTGGCAGCTGTCCCTGTCCCTGTGCTCACAGGTGCCCACGTGCTCCATCCCCAAAGGCTTTGTCTTCTCTTTGAGCACACCTCTCTTCCTCCTGGCTCCTTGGCTTTGGTCAGCCAATGCCATTGCCACTGAGCATCTCTGGCCTATTCTGGTTGTGCTCATGAGACCCTGAGCAAGTGCTTCTCTATACTGTGTCTCTGGGACTTGTATGGGATCTCCGTGCTGCTTCTGTACACATCCAATGTAGCATGGGCTTGTTGTAATGGAACTATCTGATTACATGGTCATCTCATGGCTAGACTTAGAGTTCTTGTGCTTTAATGATCTTTGCATCTACAGAATGTTCCTAATTAAACATAGATTTCTCCACACGTTTACTGAATGTGTGTGGCATATAAGATCTCTGCCTGAAGACACTGGTAGCATGCCACTCACTGTATCACACCAAGAACACAGTATGAAACATGTCATGGTCAGCTCCGGCTGCAGTAACAAATGACCATAGACTGGGTAGGCTAAGTCACTTTTATTTTATCTCTGGAGGTTAGAGTCTGAGGTAAGGGGGCTGAAATGGTTGGGTTCTGATGGGGATTCCCTTCCTCACATGGGTTTTCCTCAGTGACTGCATGCAAACATGTGCAACCCCCTCCTGCTCAGGGAGAGAGAGAGAGAGAGAGAGAGAGAGAGAGAGAGAGAGAGAGAAAATGAGATAAAACAATCTCAGATTTCTTTTAACAAGGACATGAATCTCATCATAGGCTCCACTCTCAAGGCCCAATCTGACCCTACTCACTTCTCAAAGGTTCATTTCTGAGTGTCATTATATTGGGGATTAGGATTTCAACACATAAGTTTGGCAGGTGGGAGAGACACAACATCCAGTCTACGGCCCCCTGAAGGTTTCTGATCATTTTTGCATGCACCAGACACTGTTATGTGGATTGAAACCAGAGACTGAGTTCTACTCTATACCCATGATTCGGAGACTTCTGCTTTTCAGCTTCCTGTGCCAGATGATATTTGTCTGAGGTATTTATCTGTTTGGTCCTGTCAGGAAGTAAGATGGCATAGGCAAAACCACACTTGAGGTGGTTCTTAAAGAAAGATAATTTTGACTGTTGGAAATGTGGATGAAAGGCCTTTAGCAGCCAGGAAAGAAATCATGTGTGAAAATATGTTGAGGACTGTGAAATGGAAGGCAAAAAATTAATAAAATAGAATACAAGATGGTGCTGGAAGCGAGGTTGTGGCTGCTCACAGCAGGCCACCCCCACTGTGAGAGAGGGCCAAGGAATCACCATCCAGTACCGGTGTTGAGAAGCAGTCTTCACAAGACCTGCTGCATAATGTGTGTTGAGTCTAGTTTATTTAATTGCCATTTCTGTAACTCTCTGAAATTATGAGAGTAGTCAAAATTTTTACTATATTTTAAAAATTGGAGATGCTTGAAAAATCCCCTATCCACGAAAGTAAGTCCCTCTTGAATGTTAATTCAGAACTTTGTTTTCTTAGCACCTAATTACAATGTCTAACTTTCTAAGTAAGGTCTGCTTAGATGGGACCAACCATCCAGAGCCAGCCTGCGTCAGTTATGTATGGGTTGAGTCTTCCTTTGTTCAGCACCCCACCCCCTGAATTCCTAAGGACCCCAGTGGTATTCAGCCTGAAGAAAATGGTGATGAAGTTGTGTAAGGGGACTTACTACCTTCAGAGGCTGGTGGAGAAGGGGATTGTAAACTCTCTGAACAATGAGATCTGATGTTGAATGCCCTTTATCAGCTGCAACTTCTGTAGCACTGTCTGTGGGATATGTGTGCATGCATGCACGCACGTGCATATGGGGGCACACATGTGCCTATCAGTGCATGTTTGTGTGTATGCATTCTGTCCCGTAGAATCACTTGAAGCTTCTCAAGGAAAGCTATTTAATTTGAAGCACACAATTTGTGGAGTGAAAATTAAGTTTAGATACAAAGGCCATGGCAACCTAGATCTTGGCCTGTGATAGAAAGGAGTCGATTGTGATGTGCTTACATCACACAAGTCCATGGGATGTGCTTCCCAGCTTTATGTCTTCCCTGTCCCCACCCCAACTGCATTGTCCATGGGATATCCTGAACTGACTCCGTGGGAGAAAAATTCGTTTTATTAGGATAGTATCAAATAATTTTTCTTAGTGAGAAGATTTCTTACCTTGGGCTAAACCAAAATGCCAAGAAATCTGCTCCAGGAGACCTGGCTACCCATTCCCACTTTCCAGGCAGGAACTGAGGACCTGAATAGAGGATCTCGTGGCCACTCACGCAGAGACTTCGTGGAGATGTGAGGGAGGGGTGTGTGTCTGTGTGTACCTGTGTGTTTCTGTGTTTGTCTGGCTTTGTGTGCTTATATGTGTTTCTATGCAAACCTGCATGTGTCTCTCTGTGAGTATTCATGCATACACATGTGTGTCACTTTTGTATGTTGTATGTGTATCTTACCCGTAGTTTCTATCCATATGTGTATCTGCATATCTGCATGTTAGGGTGTGTGTGTATATGTATTTGTGTGTCTTTATGTTTGAGGTGTGTGTGGTTGCATGTTCCTCTGTGTACATGTGCCTGGGGCTAGTGCATGAAGCGGGGCTGGAAGAGAGCCATCCCCCTTTGATCTATACTCTCAGGGTGAGGGGCTCCCAGCTTGGCAGTTGCGGACAACAGTGAGCATGAACCAGGGTTTAGATGTCACATGGCCCATGCGTTTGGGCCTGCTGGTTTCTGCAATGAAGGCAACATGCTGCTTCTCATGGTAATGACTTTTGGCTTCCTGGGCTGCTCTTCTGTTTTGTTTACTTAGCATAAAGTACTCCATCCATTACAAATATCACTCTCTCTTTTATCTGTTTCATAATATTAAAATAGTTCAATGTGTTTATATTTAGAAATGGGATGTCAAAAACATTTTTATAGCATCTTTCTTTTAATCTTTTTTTAAACGAATTTAAGAGCAGAAAAAATAGCTTCTATGTTATGTTCTGTTTTGTCCATTTCTGGAAGGACAAATTCTATCAAGAATTCTGAAATTTTTGTGTTGGACAGATGTCCAGGGTAAAGAAAAAGGCACGTCACAGCTCTCTCTTCCTACTTTACAGTATAGGTTAATATAATATTAAAATTATGAGGATTATAATTTTTTGCTAGTAATATTTAAGCTTTTAAAAACATTTGATTTTTGAATGATGCCATGTCCTAACACATATTTGGTTTTTGCTTTAACTCCTTGGAGCGTAACTTACCATGCTGTATTAGGACTCTGCACTGATTGTGGCTTTTTAGCCTGGGCTGGACTAGAGGCATACAGGACACCCCAGAAGTGTGAAAAGTGCTTGAGTGAATTAAATCCCCTTGTCGTAGAAACACTTTTCAATGGCCCATTTCTTAAGAACATGGAAGAGAAATGCTCTTAGCTGTTGATAATTTCAGGTTGCTGCTAACAGGAACAATGACCATAGGGAAGGTTTTTTAAAAGATATAAAAAGATGGAAATATTAGAAAAAAATTCTTTCTTGCAAAGGCTCAAAAAGTGAAGATCTTTAAACTTTAATTTGGAAGCAGTGACTCAAACACTTTGAAGAGTATGTAACTATGTAACTTATACACACGCTGGTTATGCCTTGTAGTTTTTGCGTGAGTTTTGGTGGGGAAGTGTTCGCGGCACTTGTTTTGTTCTGTCGTAAGCAAAAGAACCAAGTTAATTTTATGCAAAGATCTAATTATTGCAGTTAAGTTTACTTCATTAATGTATTATGCTTGCCATGGTTTTGTACACTTCTAAATGATGAAAAATAAAAAATGGGGTGACTAGTCACAAGCCTCTGGATGTTCTGTTTCCACTTCCTTTGAGCGGAGGACCTTTGCAGGTTAGATGACATCCCTTCGTTTTGCACCCTCATTTCCATGCATAGATAAGAGCTGTACCAAAAACAAGGAATGAGGTTGTGAAGGACAGGCCTGGAATGACTTTGCTTTCTTCTTTATTTTGGGCTGTATCAGAAAAGTCCTCCCTGGGTCCCTTATGATGCTCAGGGAAGTCATCCAGCCTAACTCTTTCAAGCCCATTTCTCTCACAGAGCCGCTCGGGATGACTCCTCTCTCTTGCCATGCTGTGAGAAGGAGGATGATGGAGAAAATCCCCAGGTACCACCCTCAGGGGTGTCTACCTTGGCAGTGAGACTTCCTCGTCTCTAAGTTGGGTTTGTCTTCAACACTGAAGTTGCAATAGCTCTGGCCTCCTTGGGCTACAGATAAGTTATTTCAAATATGCAGTTCTTGATAATCTGTTGCCTCCCAAAGCCAACTGAGTACTCTTCTGTGTACTGCCTACCTGCAAATCATTCCCAAAGCAAAGTAGGAATCATTGTCATGTCTAGGAGTGGGTCAAATTATTCTACAATTCCCCATTCTAGCTTATTATCCTCTTGTTCATCTTCAGTACCTCTGCCTCTAACTTCGTTATTGTGGGGATCACCATGTATGCTGTCTGTGGACTTGACCTTGTGGGGCATTACAGATGTGTTGAATAATACAGTACCTCTTCAGCTCCTCCTTCAACCCACGTAGACCACAGTGACCGGGTATTTCGAATCTCACCCAATCGATTAAAGTAGTTTTCAGTCTGAAGAATCCTACTAAAATTCACACAGTTTAGTAAGCTCCCCTGCTCAGATGACATGAATGCCTATTAGTTGGTGAAAAGAATTTTCCCTAGCATTCAAAAGAAAATGTCTTCAGATCAGCATTAAAATCTTTTTACAGAGTCAACATTGTGGGATGTCCTAAAACCAGTTTACGTGACCTACCTTCTACATCTACGGCTAGTAGTCCTCCCAGGGATCCAAATGCATGGCAGTGCAGAGCCAATTCTGTCAATTGTCACTATGGCTTATGATATGCACTCATGCTGACATCCCTGCTGTTGACAATCATAACAGATGTCTGATTGCAATGGATCACGGACCTGCCACCATCTTGTTGGAAGCAAGGATTTCACAGACTAAGGAACCGGTTGATGAATCTAGGTATTTGAACAGTGTTCAGTCCGCCATAATTCAGACATAGATTCATGAGGGGGTCAAATTTATTACCAACTGGCCTACAGGGTTCTTTAATGCCGCGGGCGCAGTGCATTTAACGTGTGGGAGTCACGCATAATCTGCAGCTGGGATTGTTCCCTGGCGAGGTGGAGCTGCGCATATGCTTCCAAGGTTGATGGATTTTTGAAAGTGGCTTCAACTCTTCTCTCAGCACCTCTTCTCTCACACTTGACCGAGGCATGCAAAAGAAATCTGCTTAGCTTGACTTTGGGGCATACCCCAACGTCCAGTCTCTTCCGATAGCTCCGGAGCAGGCTTTCAGGGCACAGCACAGCTCATCCGCGTATGCTTATTCTTGTTCCACATTCTTAACTTTCCGTGTGGATCTGTAGTCCTGATGGGCATTTACCTACACAAACATGTCTCTTCCACAGACACAGAAGTGCACACATGCACAGACATATCATACTTCCGCCAAAAATATTGAGAAAATGAGGGAAATATTAAAATACTAACAAGAGCCTGTTGAGTGATAGTAGGGTTATAGTAATTTTTAACTTATGTCTTCCTATTTGAACATTGTTTGAATAACTATAAATCAATTGTTGTCAGAAAATATTATTGAAATTGTTCTGGAGGTCGACATCCATAAATTGTAAAGGATAATACAGATAAAAGAAAGATTTTGTAGAGAGAGAAAGGGGATGTGGGAGGGGGGAGGGTGGGAAGGGAGAAGGAAAGTAAAAACAAACAAAATGTGATATGTACATACACCCATTCCTCAAGCTGAATATAATTTTGATGTGTCACAAACACTAATAAACATAAAGATTTTGAGAAAAAAATAAACGGAGGCGCATCCTCACCCACATATTTTGACCATCTACCACAAAAAAATATCTGCTAGATAGGGGCTGGTGGAGAATGGAAGTTTTACTGTAAGGGACAGGTATTCTAATTTGTATTTTACTGCAATTAAATAGCCATCTGTTTTATGGCATTAAAAACAGATCGAGGGTGACTGACTAAACTTGTATGACACTTTGTGATGCTAAGATGCATTCTAGTTTCAGAGAAATTAAAATGTATGTTTTAAAATTTGTAAAATCTGAAATACTTCTTGTCCTAAACATCCTCAGGAAGCAAAGGCACAAAGCACACAGCCTGGTGCAATGTGTGAGGTCAGAGTGATGCTAATACCCCAGTTGTCACTGCAGGATAAACAGATTGTAGGCCAGTATTTGTTATGCAGATAGATGGATACAGGAATCATTACTGCAATGTCAGCAAACCAAAGGCGTCAATATAAAAAGAATAATGCATAGTGACAAAGTGACACTTATGTGAGCACTGCAAAGTGTAACATTTGAAAAGTAATGAATATAACTTTCCACATAAATAGAACAAAAGAAAAAAATCATATGAGCAACTCTCTCCCTCCCTCCCTCTCTCTCTCTCTCTCTCTCTCTCTCTCTCTCTCTCTCTCTCTCTCTCTCTCTTTGTATGTGTGTGTGTAAATGACAAAGTTTTATGGGTAAAAAGCAACTTTTAGCAAACTAGAGAAATAAAGAGCTTCCTCAATTTACTAAAGTGACTTTATAAAACTTCAACAGCAAACATTGTATTTAATAGTGAAACACTGAGTACATTTTCCCCAGGCTTTGGAACAAGACAGGGATGAAAACATGACCTGAGAATGGAACAGGGACTGTTGGGAATGGAAAACTGGAAGGTTTGAGGGACTGAGGGATGGGAGAGAGAAGGGAAGGTAGAGAGGTTAGTAGGGAGGGTCTATGAGATCAAAGTGGAATATATGCATATATGCAAATATCACCGTGAATTCTTTTAATGCTGCATTAATAATTACTCAAAACAAGAAGGATGCTGATTGTTGTTATTTCTACAATATTGTATTGAAGTTACTCCCAAGACATAAAAATTAACAACATAGATAACAGGCATAAGGTTTGGAAACAAAAGTAAAATTGCTATTAGTTGCAGATTATATGGTTATGTTAGAAAACTTTGAGGAATTTAACACAAGCAGAACTACTAAAACTGATGAACTTAACAAAGCCATAGTAATAAGACCAACATAGAAGTGCATTTCAACAAACCATAAATGAGCAATTTGAAAATAAAAATATATCTTTTACTATAGCATAAAAATTATCAATTTCTTAGAAAATAATAAAAAAGTTAAGAACACTCCATTGAAAACAACAAAGTGTTGTCCAGACAAGTTCAAAATGACCCTAGGAAATGGAAAACTATACTAAGTTTACAGATTGGAAGACTCAATATTTTTAAGATACATGCATTCTTCAAATCATCTATAGATTCAATGAATTTTATAAGAATTTCTATTAATTGTACAAGATATTTTTCTCTAAGATTTTTATGCTATGTTAAAATTTTATAGAATTTTCAGTTTTTTTCCCTTTTTCTTGTAACTGGGGCTTGAACCTGGGGCCTCACATATGTCAAGCATGTGTTCAGCCACTAAACTATGCCATCAGTCCCTATAAAATTGTATATAAGTATTCTATAAGTTCCTATGATTCTATTAAGTATTCCTAAAATAATCTTGAAAGGAAAGTTGGAAGAATTATATTTCCAGATTTTAAGACATGTTATACATAAGCTACAGTTTAAAAGTCAATATAGTATTGAGATATAGAGCAACAAATACATTCTTGAAAGAAATTAGAATTAGAATTGCAACCAAATAAATTGGTTTTTGACAAAGATGACAAAAAAAAGAGGGAAGAAAAGCCTTTTCAGGAAATAGCACTAGAACAAGTGTATAATTGAATAGAAAAGAACTCTGCATAACAAATAAAAATTAATTCTAGATATATTATGGAACTATTTATAAAAGCTGACACTGTCAATCTTCTAAAAGACATAATAAGAGAATACCTTTCTAATCAAAAACGAACAAAGAATTATTATTGAGAACATAAAATGCACTAACTAGAAAAAATAGATTTTGTTTTTATCAAAATTACAAATGTCTGCAATTAAGAAAGCCACAGGCTAAGAGAACATCCTTGTAAGACCTGTTTACTTTCTGAAAAGGCTGTGTCTCTAGAAGATACAAATAATTCCTATTGAGTCAGTGAATAAAAAAGAAAAAAAGCCAATGACAATGAGCAAGGGACTTGAAAAGACTTTAAAAGGAAAAATGAATTTCAGAATGGTCAGTATGTACATGAAAAAGCACTCAGCATCCCTAGACACAAGGAAAATGCATATTAAATCACACTGGGACCCTACTTCACATGCAAGCAGGAGATCTGAAGTCAAGAGACTGTCAACACTGAGGCTGACCAAAGGATGAACCAGCCAGAACTTTTCACACCCTGCTTAGGGGATTGTGAAATGGTACAGGGACTTTGGAAAGCTAGCACTTTCTTATCGAGCTAAACACATCTTTGGTATGATCCAGAAATCTCTATTTTGGGTATTTACCCAAGAGAAAACACACACACCCCAGCAAATCTTTACAGCGGCCTTTGTCAGAAAGCTCTCAACTGGACAAAATTACTTGGCCATGCACACCAAAAAGAATAATTGAGTCTTGGGGTACCCACGCAGTGAAGTGCTGCTCTGCAAGGCAAGGAAAGCTGTTGGTAGTGTTCACCCATGTGCATGAACCTCAGAGATGCTGTGCTGGACAAAAGGTGTCAGCAACAAAGGAGAACCCAAGGCCTGATTCCTTTCAGTAATGTGTTCTTCGAGAACAACAAGCCAAGCAGCCTCAGTGGCAGCGGCAAGCGGGTGCTCCCAGAGCAGGAAACTGTCTGGGGTGATGGAGGCATCCTGGGTCTGGCTTGGGCAATAGTTACGTGGGTGTGGGTGCTGCTCATCCCTCATCTGTAGCTTAGCTTTCCAGTGTTTCAGCTACCCAAAGTCAAGTAAGATCCAAAAGTGTTACTGGGAAATTCCAGGAATAAGTAATTTATAAGTTTTAAACAATTTGCATTGCAATACAGTATGACAATCATTCTATTTCGTTGTTTATCTCTCACTGTATATTTATAAATTAAACATGATTTGTGTATGTATAGAAAAATGTACTTTATCAATGGTTTGATACTACCGATGGTATCTCCTGGGGCTTGGGGATCTATTCTCCCCATTGACAGGAATCTACTATAGAACTCTTGAGGTTCATGGTAAGTACACCGAGGATATGTCAATCCCATTCCAATATATCATTATGAATTCCTTCTTTCCATCCATTGATCCATCCCCCCTCTCTCCATCCTTGTATCCCTAATTTCTGTCAGTTCATTCATAGATCTAATTGTCTGTCTATAATTATATTTTTCTAGACCAGTTCTAGAAAAACAGAAATGAACACAGCCCCATGGTGTCTGAGTGCTGTTGACTTGTGCTCTGTAACTACACAGTGGATAACAGCAAGCATTTGGTAGAAGGCAGATGTCGGCGTAAATTCTATCTCTTCTCTATCAGCCGCTTCCTAAAACAAGTGACACAATCCTTTCCGAGTGAACATTCTTGTACGTAAGTGAACACACTACGACATATCTTTCAGGGTTGTGTTGAGGGGGAAGCAAACAGGCACCTATGAGAGCAGTGCTGAGTATGTATGTAGCAGATGTTCAAGAAGTAGTGGCTGTGGTAAGGAGGTGCTGAGGTGTTTGCCTGGGTGCAGCATCCCCAAAGCCCCAGGTGTTAAAGTCCTTTTCTTCAGCTTGGTGGTCCAGGAAAGAGGTGGAGCCTTTAAAAGTAGGGCCTAGTGGAAGGCGTGCCATGGCTGGAGCACGCCCTTGAGGAAGATTACAGACATCATTCTCTTTCTTTTCCCCTTTTCGTTCCCAGCCACAAGGTAAACAGTTTGTTACACCAACAGATCCTGCCGTCATGAGGCTGCTCCCACCAAAGGCCTAAGAACAATATATTGGTCTAATCCTGGACCGCGACCTTCAAAACTGTGAACAAAACAAACATCCTCTGTCTATTGACTTATCTCAGGTACCTGTCAAAATAACAGAAGGCTAACACAACATATATTTCTTCCTCCTAGAGTCGTTTGCTTTTACTCTTCCTTGTTTCCTCAGGAGTTTTACTCATTGGACTACAATTCAACCGTAATTCCTCTACTCTGCCTTCTTCCTGTTCCCAGGTAAAGGTGAATTTGGCTTCTTCCGTATACTTCTTAGAACATAAATCCCTCTGTCCACGATTATCTGCTTTAGCTGTTTCTTTCTTTTTTTTATTTTAATCACTAGCTATGAATGGCTGCAGTTCAAAGATTGTGACATCTCCCAGGCCCAGCACCTGCTCATCTTGTAGAAACACAATATGCATTTCTGAAATCGAATGGAATGAAGAACTCATACATACACCCATTGGATCAGCTGAGCTGTTCCTGGATGTCTAGGTTGTCTAACAGCATGTAAGCTGCCTAGTATTCCAGGTTCTCTACCCTCTTCACATATATGGCAATGGCAACTCTGTGTACCTAACAGAAACAATTGTCTTTTTATTGGTTACACAACATGACATGAATTATTAATCATATCCTAATTGTTTTTCTTTCTCAGTGAGAAAGGGACAAATATTTATCAAGTATATATTTTAGTGTATCTTGTAGTAAACATAGAAATACAAATAATTTCTGATACTTTCTATATCTGTGTTATAAACCATAACTTCTTATAAGATGTAATGTGTTCTCCAAGAATTTTTGAAAAGATAAATTTAGTATTAATGGCATTGTACTCAGGAAGGCAGTACTACAAATATTTCAGAGACTTCTCAGCAAAGTGGAGCTTGTACCTAGTCCTTAGGTAGTCAGATAGATCGTCAGCACATGCACACCATGGTGTCTTGATGACTTTTGCTGTCCTTGACTTCCTTATGCCAATACACAGACTTTCTACAAAGTGTATCGCTTACTTTGTGAACAAACTGGTGTGTCTCTGGGTTCTAGCTCCTCTGCAGATATATGTATTGCTGCCTCTCAGGTACATGTTAAGTCTATGATCCCAGGAGACAGAAGTGCTCCTGCCTTTTGTTAGACAAGGGCATGCTGGGGCGCTAAATGGGAGGACTTTACCCTATGTGCCATTTGACTATTTCATTGCCACAGTACAAGACACATCAACACAATGCAGAGGCCTTTCGTGTGTCTTTGCTTAAGGCATAGAGGAAGGTACTGGCTGCCCATTACTGACTTCTTCCTAATATCCTTCAAAGAAAGGAGAAGGAATATCTGTATCCTGCAGATACAGAAGGGAAGACAGGACAAAAGGCGCTGGAAGAGTTGCTGTAAACAGCTTAACATCCTGGAAATCACAGAGTTTGTGGAACAGCAGAGCGATGCCCTGCCTTGTCCAAATGCTGGGGAATGGTATTAGCTTTTAGGAACTTATGTGGCTGACCCTCCGTATCCATGGGTCTGTGTCTGTGAATTCATTCAGTCATGGGTCTAAACTATTCCCTGTCCCAGATTCATCTGCACTGAACCTGTAGAGACTTGTTATCTTGTCATTTTCAGCTAAATAATGCACTGTGACAACTATTTATATAACTTTTATGTGGCGTCAGATATTACATCATCTGGAGGTGATTTAAAGCATACAGGAGAGTATGAGGAGGTTCTGTGCCAATACTATGAATTTTATATCAGGGAACGAAACATCTGTAGATGTTGCCTTCTGTGGGGGTGGGGATTCCTGCAAACAGTCCTGACCAAGGTATGACCTTACTTCTAAGCAAATTTTATAAAGATCTCATCTGAAATGAAACTGTCTGTCATGAAAATAAACATACTAATTTAAAATGTATATGATTAATCTACACAAAAAGTTCATACCATCTTCAGCTTCATGCCATGTGTTAGGTTGTGGATTTGGAATGTCTCACAAAACCCTCATGCTTGGAAGGTGATTCAATAATGATAGTTAATTCATTGATTTTCTGTGCTGTTGAGAGGTAGGGCCTGGCTGGAAGGGCAGATCCCTGGGACATGACCTGGCAGGGTACATGCCACTCCTGCCATTCCTCTTGTTTACATGGCTCCCTGTCCTGCCATGCAGTGATCAGTTTCCATCCAGACAGGCCTCTTCCCTGTGCTTCTACCATTGCTTCCCACCCACGAATGGACTGACATCTCTGAAGCTATGTGCCAAAATACACCTTTCCTTTCTTAAGATGTAGATATTAGGTATTGTGTCCTAGCGATGAGAAACTAACTGAGACAATCATTGGCACCAGAGAAGAGGTGTCATTGCTGTGACTTCACCTGGCTATGTGCTTTGGAAGCCTTTGGAATTAGCTTGCAAGATGATCTCAGAAAGCTTTGGAGATGCTGGCTAGAGAAGACTTAGAATGTTGCAAACTGAGTTTGATAGAGATTCTGGTCAGAACTCAGAAGACCTGACTGCTGATAGAATTATAGTTTGGAAAGCCCAAGGGCTAATGTTTCAGAACTTGGAAGGGAGGACTGTATTGGCAATTGAAATTATACGCGGTATGCTCTGATAGAAAAATGTGTCCGCATTTTGCTCTTGGCTTGAGACTTTTCCTGAAACGGAGCCTAAGGGTGGTAGACTAGTTTGTGGCAGGGACCTGGGCTTACCCTGCCAGAACAAAGGAGGCAGCATGACCTTGTCAGTAACAAAGAACACGTTCTAACACTACCTTGTAACTTCGAGTAGCACCAGCTTATAACTTTAGACTGTAACTTTAGTGTCACCGGGTGGCAGCTTTTTTGAATTCTTTTTTGAATTTTTTTTTTAAATTAATTTTGGTAAAAATATCACATGACATAAAATCTAATTTTTTTTGTAAATACATGAATTCCAAATTCTGTAACACATTAGAACCATGTGGTCTGGGGAATTAGTGAGCATCTGTAAAGTAACCAATTACAGTCACCTGCTATCACATAGGAGAGATAAAAGGAGTCAGAACTGTACCTAAGATGGAGCCCTCCATCACTCCAGGCCCAGCCTCTGGATATTAATCTACTGGGTCAAAGTGCTGGCACTAAGAAAGATACTTCCTTCTTAAGCCTTGGCTTCCCACTTCCCTGTTCGTGTATCTTGTGACCGTTAACCCGCTGGATGAGACGTTAAGGCAGCCCAGTGTTTAGGCTGTCATGTGGGTTCTGCTTGCAGCTTGTAGCTAGCTCAACATTGAAAAGTGAAAAAGACAGCAGAGTAAAAAAGATGCAAAGCGTTTGCTGTTTTGCCAGGAAGGCAGTGACTGCAAATTTGGGACAATATAGATCTTGATTGTTGAAGAGATTAGCATTAAAAAAAAGGTAAGTAATCTGCATCAGGATTTATGTAAGACGCCTTGAAGGCATCTCAAGCATTATCAAGGCCCTACCGTTGACAGTACAAGGGTACAAAAGCAAAAGACTTTCTTCTCTTTGAAGAGTACTCCAGGACAGGCTGCAAAGCCGAGAAGGGAGAGTTTGCCAGCATTCAGCCACCAGGAGTTCACCCATTCAGGTGCCTGGAGGCTTCTGCAGGCATGGTCTGAGGAGGCCAGGCTACTGCTTGAGACAGTGGCAGACCTTGGGATCATCCGCACAGTGATAAACTTACAAGCACGCAGAATGCAAGACTTGTGGGGTCACGGAGGCTTCCCCCCAGATTTCAGAAGAAGGCCTTGGAGGCTGGACCATGAGCCCCTGGGATGGCAGTGTGTGAAGTTGTGAAGGTAAAGCTGAAAGTAGTGGAGATGCCAGGAATTTGGAGATGCCAGGCATCTGGATCATCTGCAGAGGAAGGCCACAGGCTGTGATTACAGCCAGCCTGAAAGAGAACCCATGGAAGCTGCAGCTAAAAACAATGTCACGGAGACCGGGCCACCGAGCACATTCGAGGCTCACATCTGTCACAGTTTACCCCAAGTGCTGATGCTACCAGATTTAGCAGAGCTACAGATTTAACACTTGCCCTCTTGACCTGATGGAGTTCAATCTTGTTTTGGCCTGATTGCTTTCTATTGTTGAATTTCTATGTTTTGGAATGGGAATGTTTACCCTGTGACATCATGTGTTAGAAATATTCAACTTTTCTTTGATTTTTCATAGGAGCTCACAGCTAATTATTTTCCGTGAGTCTCAGAGGCAAACTTCGGACTTGAATTTTTTTTTTTTTTTTAAACAGTGATAGAATTGTTAAGATTTTGGCAACTCTGAGAGAAAGGTTATATGCGTTTTGTATAAGGAGGTGATCATGAGTCTTCTGGGATCCCGGAGCAGAATGTTTGATTTGGATGTGGGTGTTCCCCCACAGCCTCATATATTCAGATGCTGTGGATTATCTATGGATTTCATGTAATGTTAGGCGGTGGGGGCACGTCAGGAGGGTGGGATTACAGGCAGGTGGTGTACTATGAGAATGAGGTTAGTTGCAGATGTGTGACCTATGACAGGTGTGTGGCCTGCAAGGATATACACTCTTACCCTGATTTCTTCTGTAGTCTTCTGATTCTTCCTCTTCTGTTGTTTTTGCGAGGTGTTCTCTTCCACATAGTTCCTGCCATTGCCAGTTGCCCAGGTGTGGACTGACACCTGCTGGAACATAAATCTTCCCTACCTTCGGTTGTGGATGTCAGGTATTCTGTTCCAACAATGGGAAAGTAACCGTGACTCAATGTGTATTATTAATCTACATGCAAAGTTCATACCATCTCTAGCTTCCTGCCCAAGACTTGTCTAATCATTTCCAGATGAGAAAGTCAGTGACAGAGCTGATGTATGGTGACATGGTCAACACCCAGTACTTCCCTGATGGACAGAAAATCTGGGGTCCTTCCTTGGCTTAATTGAGTGCTAATTCTAAGACAGCTAATAAATCTTTTTAGTTCATTTTATCTTTCTTTTTTTCTTTTGATACAGTATATCACTCTGTAGTTCCAGGCTGGACCTGAGCTCACTATGTAGCACAGCCAAACCTAGAAATCTGGCAATCCTCCTGCCTCAGCCTCTTAAGAGTTCAGTTACAGGTATGTATCACCACACCCATGTATTCTGTGTACTGGGGGATCAGTCCCCAAGCCTTCCACTTTACAAGCAAGTATTCTCATCACTGAGCTATGCCCCCAGCTCAAATGATAAATCTTTTTATGACCCCTTGTTTCCTCTTTACAGAGGTAGGCTGCTCCTCCTTCTGGGAATGGTTTAGATGAGACAACTCTGCGTCACCCCAGGTTGCATGGCTCTGGGAAACCCTCCCCCACTGAAATTGTCTGACTGGCATAGTATCCTTTATTGTCAGTGAGTTGGCTGAGTCATGCGAAGACACTGTGAGAAGTAGCTGAGAGCCTTTAGAAAGAGTGGCCATGATGGGATGTGAGAGTTTAACAGGAGAGGATGATGGGATTGAACTGTTACTTAGTGGTCACAGAGGGCCAGGCTGTCCTACTGAAGAGAACTCCTGATTCTGTGCCTCAGACACCTTTTATATTATTCCTCCTCTGAACATGGAGCAAGAACACAGAAGAAGCTACAAAACTATGATTGCTTTTAATAAAAAGGTAAGTCGGAGTGAGTCACCTTTAACATCAGGTTTAGATTTCCCAGCTAATTTCATTAGCCTCCTTATTTTAAGCTTACAAAAATGCAGAGAACCCCAAGTGAGGAAGCCACCTTCCTCCGTGGCAGCAAGCATGATGGCTCATATCCAATTACGGAGGGCCTACCTGGATTCTCCCTGCTGTTCTAATTAGTGTCTCAGAGAGTTTTTATTCCAAGTCTCCAACAGGGATAAAGCTTCATTTGCCTTTGAGGCAGAGATGTCTCACCCTAGGGTGATTGTGAAACCAGCACACTGAACACTTGACTGCTAATCATAACTTAGTGGAACATCTGATACTGTTTAAGGTGCTTGAGGGTGATTAAAGAGACCATAGCATCCTGTATTCCCTGAAACCCTCATTAATAATCCCTATGGAGCTGGAAGACCAGCCTAGAAGGCAGGAGGACATTTGGACATTCGTCCTTCAGGGAAAATTATGCTTTTGTTTTCTTCTTTGGAGAGAATAAGGGAAGAACAATGCGATAGTCCCCGAGATAAAGCCAGTGGCTGCCACATTGTGACTAGGAGCCCTAGCGTGTTCAGCAGCCACAGTTGTTGTTGGGCTTCTTGTGCTTGCCACAGGAAGAAGTCCCCTCTGCTCAGGCCATCTCCTCTCATCCCTCACCTTGTTTTCTGTCTCAGCCATGTTCCCACTGGCTAATCAGCCACAAAGGAATTGCAATGAAAGTCTGTGAAAGTTCGGAAGATTCCACAAAGCCTGGAGAGGGAAAGAGGTGCTGGCTAAGAGAAAGAAATTGGGCTCCAGCTTCTTTTCACTTGAGTAGCCATGGTTTTGAGAACTGTGGAAGAATGTGAGCCACTAGGCTCTGGGGCCAGTGACTTCCCCAGCTTTGTAGGACTGTCATGGGGCGGGGAGGATGGTTAGGGCGGAAGCAGGCCTGTTGATCAGTGTGGATATTCAGCACTGTGCACTTTCTGACATGTCTAATTCCTAAGGGAAGGACTTTTCCAATGTTCTAAACAGACAGGTTTTCAGAGAGTGCGGGCTTACAGAGGAGTTCCAGTTTCAGTAGAGGACAACCAGAATGGTAGAAGTGCAAGGCTTGGCTCAGACTAAAGCTAGTTCTTAGATTCTAGAGCAGGTTGATCTAGTGAGAGATGAAATGGGGTGAATTTTCTGCAGGGAGCAGAGCACCTGGAGAGCTTGGTATCCTCTTTGACCAAGTGTGCAGCTTAAGAAGGGATGCCCGTGACACTGAGTGGTGTAGTGGGCAAGGCAGAGGGCACCCACCTCGCCAAATCAGCTGAATTAACCCTGCTAGTCACGGAGGTGACAAATGTCACAATCAGCTCACCCTTACATCTCCATAAAGCAGAGGAGATAGACAGACAAAAGCACTTTGGAGGATCTAGTGAAGCAGCTACAAGGAGGGTCTGGATGTAGAGCATTTTGGGACTCCAGATGTCCTGTGCCCAGGACTGGGGGTATTAGAATGACTGTCAGTATCAGAGTTGATGGTGATTTTGAGGAAAAAATAGTTTTAACTAAAGGAATATTCATACTCTAAAGTCAAATACTTCTCTTTTTGCAGAGTGTATGTGACCAAGTATCATGGCAGCTGTTCTGTTTTGAGCTAGTATGTATTTTTTTTAACATAGGTTTTACCCATGTTCATATTGACCTATCTCAGGCGATCTTACTAAATCCTTGCTGAGTCCTCTACTCCTCCTGAGCAGAGCGTATTCAGTGCCTGCTGAACACAAGGCGGCTTCCGCAGGTGAGAGGCTCTGGTTTGGGGTGACAAAGGTTCTTGTGCCTAGGATAAGAAACCTCCAGGAGAAATAAGAATTTGGAACAGGAATAGCTTATACTTTGGCGTCTTTGATCGCAGGCGCTTTTGGGAGACTGTTAAGATCTGTTCGCTCGGATTCATCTCCAAGTGAATGAGAAAGCAATGTGCGCTACTCTCCTGAGTCTGTCCTCTCCTAGCAGGCTGGTGATGGGCCTTCCCACCAAAGTCTGCCTGGCAAGTGCTCTTCTCAGCTCTTTGGAGAGTCACTCTCATAGAGGTCACCTTCAGGATGGCCCTCTGCGTCAGCCCCTGGGCAGACAAGAAAGGCCACACAGGAAGCTGGAGCTGTGTGAGAGCCCTTGGGACAGCTATTCAAAGACAGTTACTGTATCAGTGCCTACCAGGCATAGGACATTGTGCAGAACGTGCAGCTACCCAGTCATGCACTGTGTAATGGCGACATTTTGGTCACCAGTGGAATGGATTTTTGAACCACTGGCAGCGCCCTTACCTATCTTGAGCTTTCTGTGTTTGTTTGACAGTATCCCGAAGTCTTGCTGAGTATGATGTTGGAGAGACTATGTCAATTTGAGGCAAGCAGGGACCATGCCTGGATTAGGGTTTGGGAACCACGCCTAGATTGGGAATCGAGAACCAGCCTGGATTCGAATGTGAGTGACTTGTGGGCCAGCAAATGAGGGAAGAACACCCACCCGGAGGTGGGAGGCCCAACTGGGAACTCGAACTGTATAAAAGGAACGACGAAGGAAGATTGTTACAGCTTCTTCCTCTGGGAAAGCTCTCACCTTAGCAATTGCCTACGGAAGCTGACTTGCTACAGGCCGCAGAGGATTTGTTCCAGTCTTGACTTGCGCCTGTCTGCCTGCGGCTGCTCCTCACTCGTCCGTCATTGATCTTCAGTTTCTGGTCTTCACCATTGTTCTTCGAACAACTGAGATCTGCGGCAGACTCTCACCACACCAGCTGTCCTGCAGTCCTGGAAGGAGAGTTGCATATCGTGGCTGAGCAGACATCAGATGCCAGCTCTCGCACGTGCAGGCAGTTGTCTTGGAATATCTCTACTTGGATTTGCAAGCCTTCTGAATAGATCCTTTTTTGTTCTAATTTCTGTAAATTCTGCCTTTTGAAAGAACCCAAGCTAATACACCAAGTGACTGACAGACACAATCTAGGATGCTCACACTTCAATAAAGCCGCCTAAGCACAGCCTTGAGAACGTGTCCCCTTTGACTCTTTGTTAAACCATGCATGCTGTTATATTTGTGAAACAGGCTCCCAGCCCTTGGTGTCCTTGTAACCTGGCTGGAAAGTCTCACTGACACTGATAACAACAGGGAGCCAAGGGCTGCCTGAGTGGAGCGAGCCTTAGGAAGGCAGTTAGCACTTCACAAGAGGGAGCATGCACTGTGGCTGGAATGTTTCCTGACAGATGCAGGAAAAGAATGTGCCCTATTTGGAAAAGCAGAGAAAAGAGAGAAAAGCTGTGCTGGGGTGGCTGTAGGGACTGTTGTGAACACCATGGGGTCTGAGGCCAGGGCAGAGGACAAGTGCCAAAACGAGGGAGGAAAGGGCTTATTAGGGGCCGTGGGATTGCTGGCTCCTTAGCATCCAGTCCACAGTGGGAGAATGCACCGGACTGTGGCTGAGGGCTAGTGCACTTCTTTTTCATGGGTCAGTAAGCCCAGAGAAGCCCCTGTAGGACTGTCAACAGGTGTGATTACAGCACAGTGCTCTATGGGACAATTTGGAGTCAGAATACCAGGTGTATTGCTGTGCAGGTGACCTGTTAGAGAGACCATATTCTGAGAGCCACAGCCTGAGTCACAGTGTGAGAATCACCATAGAGAGCCACTTTGGTTTCCCTTCAGCCATTCCTAGGGGACATTTGAGATTTTGGGGTCTACGCTGAGCTCCTTCCTCCCAGTTGCTGTGCTGTCCCTGCTACTTCCTTCTAAGGCCCTGTCCAAGCCCGGGGCGTTTGTTTCCCTAGGGCTCCTCAGCAGCCTCAGCCTGGAGGCTACGTTTCCTTTCTCCAGGTCTAGGGGGCCCGAGGGCCATGCTAATAGAATTCTGGCAGGTAGAATTGCTGAAGCTTTCTTATTAGTTTTTCTTTTTGAAGCCCCTATAGAAATGTTTTTAAAAGCAATGAAAAATATGATAAAGTAATTAATGTAATAAAAGTTTGAGTCCTAGTGGAAATTGTGAAAAGCCAAGTCTGCTGCTTACGAAGGATGCGGTTCTTAACATTTATCAGTTCGTCTCTGATGTGCATGCTTATAAATTTCCCAGATTTATTACTATGATTATTATCATTTTTTAGTTTCCCAAATTTCTGAATGAAATATTAGTTTTTATAATGAGATCCTACTTGTGGCAGATTCAGTTTTTGTAGTGATAAAAGTTTCCTCTTGAAGTATTGATCGAAACTAAAATTTCATCTACTCGAAGCAACTTGTTAAGGGACAGCGCACGACCCACGGGACGTGGCTGTGTCAGAACTGCCGCATCCAGAGGCGCCCGGAGGTGAGGAGGCATGGCTCGTGGGCAAGCACACTGTGCCCTCCTCATCACCTGCAACCGAAGATGGCGGAGATCGACTCATCCCTTACTCTGCCAATTAGACCTTCACTGAAAGCCAAGAAAATAACAAGGGTCGGAGCACTATCGTCGGAACTATGTGTCTCACCATCTGTGTATTCTGTAAACAACTTAAGGGCAGGGATCACATCTCCTTGATGTCTGTATCTAACACACAGCGATCTGACACAAGCTCTGTGTGTACTAAGCACTTAATGCCGTCTTGCTAAGTAATGAACCGGGAACCTTGCATTACAGTAAGAATACCTCTAGAAAGTTTAACTGTTTGTTTATTCCAGAACTACGGGGCTGTAATTACATAAATGTCGCCAACCTGTCTAACCTGTCAGAAATTTCAAAAGAGCAGGACAACCTAGGTGCATTTAGCAGGCGTGTGGGGTTTGAATTCCCGCAAGCTAACTTGCTGAAGCAGGTGTGAGGAATTTTGAATAAAGGGCAAGACTTAGAGGTATCTAGAGGATTGAACCTGGCCAATTCCTATGTATCTAACATTTTCTTTCTTCTTGCAGAAGAAAAAGATTCTTGGAAAAGAAACGTAGCTGGGTCTTAGCAACTACTGGAAAAAGCATCGCCCGGAGCCTGGACGGGAGCCATGATTTCCAGTGGAAACACTGACTCGCAGCGGCGCGGCCTATTGTAAACCTAGCGAAACGTGCGCAAAACTCTTGCATCTGGTCTGAGACTCTCCTTTGCTGCCGAGTCAGTCTGTCTGCGTTTGTGGCGGCGCTCTGGGATGGTTGCTCACGCAGGGGTGGGGGGCCACTTGGAGGGAGCTCACAGGGAAAGGAATATTCGGAAGAAGAATGGACGGGGGAGTTTCTTCTGCTACCACAGTGCCTGATTTAAAACTTTTTTCTGAACAACAGTCAAAACATAAGTATGACCTTATTATTAACAAATATGGGGTAATGCCGTTTTTCATTCTCTTTTGGGGGGCGGGAGGGGGGACACAGAGGGCCCTGCTCACAGTAAAATTCACTATGTCGGGCTTTGGCATAGTGTGAGTGACTTGTAAATGAGCAATAGTCTAAGAAGCTGCTTAGAAACCCCACGGCGTTGCCGCGCTGGCAGGACTATGGCACGGTGGACCACGTCGCGGTCGTCTCTGTGGGAGGGCCCTTGGGAGCCGTGGCTTCCTGTGAATGCTAAGAGGAGCTTTGTTCTCTTTGAGGGTTGAATGTAGTCTTTTGTAGGAAAAAAATTTTTACAATTATGTTCTCTCCACCCGCTCATAGCCTAGTTCTCCTTCCACATAGGAGCTTATGGCTCCTACGTAGGCAGGTTGCATTCCCAGCTAGGGACACTGTCTAATTGGATTTTCCCTAGTTCTGCTTTTTAATTTTTAATCAGTATTTCATCATTTTATGGTGCATATTTCTTTTTTCCCCACTATTTTTATTAATATACAAATGTAATACATAGTATTTACAATGAATTTGGGTGTTTCGTACAACTATGTATCACATCGACTTCACAATCCCATCCCATCTTCTACCCTCCCACCCCCTCCTTGTCCCTTCCCTTGGCTCTGGCTATCACTTCATATAGTTCCAAAGAATGTCTGTGTTCTGGGTTTTCCAAGTCAGAGAAATCATACAGTGTTTAACATATTAATCTTCTGCACCTAAGTCATTTCACTCAAGTCACCACTCTACCCCAGCTTCCTATTCCTCTAATGGGTTCACAGTAGTCAAATCTTGATATCTCCTCTCTGAATCCAACCGATCCCTTCATTGGGATATTCACCAAAAGTTTTTTTTTTTCCATTTTTTCCTACATCATTGTTGCTAATGTTAAACCTGGCCTTACCCACCAGTTCACACTAGAAAATAATTATAAGCATGTAGTTCAAAAGGATAGTTAATTTGGGAAAGAAGAAAAAAATAATAAATAAATAAAATTCAATTGCCTTAGCTGAATACTGGAAGGTGCATATTTGTACATTCACAAGGTTATGTTTACATCAGTTTCCTTAGGATAAACTTTCATTAGTGGTCTAATAAGTGAATTGCTACGACAAAACAAAGTTAAAACTATATCACATTGCTACATTCAATGAACTTAAATCTATATCACATAAATACACTGAAAGCAACAGACATGTAGGCAAATCTAGTTATTTTTTAATTTCCTAACTTTCATATCTTATTTACTCATATTTCACTGATTACTAACCTACTTTTTTCTCAGCTCCTTCTCCTCTAGCTGTTGTCACTTTTCCTCTGGGGTCATTGGTGTCACTGGTCTCCCTTTCACTGTCCAAGTTTCCTTTAAGTATTTTCTGCAATACTGCTCAGTGGCTACAAATTCCTTTAAGCTGTCTCTGTCATGGAAAGTTTTAAGTTCTCCCTTTAAGTTAAAAGATCATTTTGCTGGATATAGCAGTCTTGGCTGGCATCTATGTTCTTTTAGTGCTTGGATGTTATGCTCCACGATTTTCTTGCTTTTAGAGTTTGGATTGAAAAATCTGCTGTTATCTTTGTAGGTCACTTTCTGTTTTTCTCTTACCGCTTTTAGTATTTTCTCTTTGTGTTGGGTTTCTAGAATTTTAATTATGATGTGTCATGATGAGGGTCTCTTCTGATCAAAGTTGTTTGGTGTTCTATATGCCTGCAAAAGTTCCATGTTCATTTCTCTTCTTAGATTTGGGAAATTTTCTTCCATTATTTCATTAAACATGTCCTTTAAGCCTTTTGTTTTGTCCTCAGTCTTCTCCTTGATTCCCATAATTCTGAGGTTATTTCTCCTTGAATTATCTATCAGTTGTTGTAATAACTCGCTTTATTTACTTTGTATTCTTCATGGCCTGTATGTTGCAGCTCAGTCACTTTATTTTCTAGGTCTGACATACTATTCTGAAGTTGTTTAAAGTGGTTGCTTATTATTACCTGTGTGTTTTTCATTTCCTGAATATCTGCATTCAATTTTTCTATATCTCTGTTGTATACTTCTCTAATTTCTTCTTCTGTCTTCATTATCTTCTGGTATATTTCTTCTCTGGTCTCCTCTAGTTGCTTTTCAAGGCTTGCTTTTTGCTTATCTATGTATTGATGTAGCTCTTCTGCTGTCTGTTTTATTTCCTGCTTTAATTCACTGAATTTCTTGGCCCAGAAGTTGCCATCATTTTTGCCATATTCATCTTTATTTACCCTGACTTCATCTCCTGGGGTTTCAGGTCTTTTTGTAGGAGATGTGTGCCTGCGCTTCCCCAGTTCTTCTTTGGTCTCCTCTAATTCCTTTTCAAGGCTTGCTTTATGCTTAGCTAAGTGTTCTTATAGTTCTCGAGCTGTCTGATGTATTTCCTGCTTTGCTTCCGGGTTTAACTCCTCCTTTAATTCCTGTTTTAATTCACTGACTATCTGGGCCCAGAGGTTACCATCATTTTTGTCCTTTTCTTTGGGTTCTGCAATTTCAGCACCCCTTGCACCCTCCCCTGGGGAATCAGATCTTTTTGTATAAGATTTGTTACCACGTTTCCCCATGGTTCTGCTGCCTCTGACTGTCTCTGGTGCGCAGGAAAGTGAATGGCTCCTGCTGACGTCACTGCCTGCGACGGCTGTTGAGTCCCATTTCTGATCTGGGACTCCGAGATCTTTTCTAGGGTGAGCGCATACTGCGTTTATAGTACACGCGCCGGTTGGTGCTTCTGAGGCTGGGGTAGCCCACAGCCAATGATTCCCACTAGTCCTCTGGACCTTGTTTGTGATCTGTGGGTGCTGGCAGTGTGGGGCTGCGCTGAGTCAGCTGCTTCTGACCCGCCCACTGCCTCTTCTCCCTTTGTTGTGTGCTCAGTCCTCTCCAGCTCTGTTCAGTCAGATGTTCAGGTCCCCAAGAGTGTTCCTCTGTCCGCCGCTGCCTGCCGTTTGCCTCTCTTTCCTAGCTACACCAAACACACTTTTTCTAACTATTTTCTTGACTTTTTAAGTGAGTTGATGAGGAGACTTTGTGCAGTGCTGTTATTCAGCTGCCATCTTGACCGGAAGCCCTATGGTGCATATTTCTGATTGGCTGCTGCTATAACCTGTGAAATGAGGAGAAGTCTTTACTGGGCTCGGGCATTTGACCCAAAGGCAAGGGCTCTAGACCCTGCCTGAGTGACAGGCATCTCAGTGACTTAGGAAAATGCATGTAGTTCTCTAATGTAACCGTGGCATATTGGTGGTTCCTCTTGGAGTGAGATTCACGGCAGGGTGCTCAAAATAACCAGAGGAAATGCCAAGAAAGATGCAATGTAGTATCTCAGCTTCACCTAGAGAGTCTGACTTGGTGTGGGGTGATCCTCTAGCCCAGGTTGGATATGGCCTGCTGGAAACCCTGCTTGCAATGAGGTATTCACGGAGGGTTTAGAGCCATGCTAGTGAACTGCTGGGTCCTGCAAAACTTCTGTTCTATCTCAGATTTCTCCCTTCTCTCAGGCTCCGAAGAAATCTTTCAGCCATGGCCTGGCTGAGGGCACAGCCTCTCTGAGGAGTCTGTTCTCAAATGCAGAAACTGAGGTTGGGCCCCAGCTGTGAAGAAGGGGCAGGAGGGAGACCCTGCAGCAGCACAGTTGCCTGATCTGTCCTGCTTCTTTGCCACAGCGAACCTCACTCTTTCTTTCTTCCTTCTCCACCATCCTTTTATTTTGGTAGCGAAGTGGGAGCAATGTAAAATTTACCATTTTAATCTGCTTTAAGAGTAGAAATCAGTGAAATTAAGTGCATTCACATTGCTACACATCTATTGTTACCTTCCACTTCTAGAACTTCTGCATTTTCTCAAACAGAAATTCTGGACCCATTGAACAGTGATTCCCTCCTTTCCTGCTCCTTTTAGCTCTTGGCAGCCTTGATTCTACTTCCTGTATGTAAATTTGACTTCTCTGAGAATCTTGTACTAGGGGAACTAGGCAGCATTTTTGTGTCTGGTGGAATTTCCCAGTGGAATGTTTTCAACGTTCCTTCATATTGCAGAATGTGTTCACACTACGTCCCTTTTCACGACTTCATGTCCCCGGTATGCATACGCCACCTTTCACTCATTCATGTGTGATGGGCACTTAGATGCTTTCACCTTTGGCTGTTCCAAGTGTTGATGCTATGAACGCGGACGTGCAGATAGCCACTTGATTCCCTGCTTTCCATTTTAAGTCCCTAAGAGTAAAACTCCTGCATGTTCTAGTAGTTCTATGTTTAACTTAACACCAAGCTGTTTTCCATAAAGTTTTCCATTTTACATCCTCACAAGCAAGGCTTAGGGTTCCACTTTTTCTACATTCGTGGCCTCTTCCAGTTTTTATAACAGTAGCTTTCTGGCAGATGTGAACTGCTGTCTCGCTGAAGCATTTCTCTAATGGCTTTGTGATGGTAAACATCTTTTCATGTGTCTATTGATCATTTGTTTTTCTTTCCTTCTTTGGAAAAATACTATTCAAGTTCTTCGTCAATTTTTTTGATTTACTAATTGAGATAGGGTCTCACTTTGTATTCTAGGCTGGTCCTGAACTCACTATGTAGCTCAGGCTGGCCTCAGATGTAATCCTCCTGCTTCAGTCTCCTGAGTTCTGGGATTACAGACGTGTGCCACTATGCCCAGCTTAGGTGATGTGGGAGAATCAAACCGAGAGGCTTGCGGATGCTATACAAGCACTTTAGCTGCTAAGCTATGCTCCGAGCCCCTTTGCCAATTTTTAAATTCGTTTGTTGCTGTTTTTTTTTATGTTCTTTATCTATTCTGGATATTCTTTTTTCAGATAGGGTTTCCAAGCATGCTGTCATTTGGTGGGCCATTTTTTCACTCTGCTAAGGGTGACATTTCACTCACTACAGCTTCTAACTTGGTGAACTCTAGCTCACCTGGCATTTTCTTTTGTTGCCTGTGCCGTTAGTGTCGTGTCCAACAGATGAGTGCAAAATCCACAGTCATAAAGTTTATCCTCTGTGTTTTCTTCATAGGGATTCAGTTTTATTTCTTACACTTAGTTCTGTGATCCATTTACAGTTTATTTTTGTATGTGGCATAAGGTACAGACCTTTAAAAGGAATTCTTTCTGATTTTGACCTCACAGAGAATTCCGTGGAGTCCAGTCACATGTGCGGTTCCTCTTTTCACTGCTCTGCCCCATCTGCTTGACAGGAGTGGTAAGCTGGACTCAGAATACAGTTCTTATAACTCTTAGCCAGAATTTTATTATATAGGCAACTAGATAGGAAGTCGTAGGTATAAACATGCTTCAAAAAGACACCAAAATGTTCTGGGAACAACTGTATCATTACCTCATATTAGGCATAATAAAGAACTTGCCTCAATTTCTATTAGATATAATAACTCACACAATGTATCTTACAGTTCCTGCGGCGTTATAAATTTCGTGAGGATTTTGCTCAGATGCCTTCTCTTCCAGCAAGATGCTCAGCATTGTCCACCAGGCTGGGCTGTAGCTCATGCGGGGCACATGTGTAGCATGTTGAGTTCCCTTCCCAGCACCAGAGCACCAAGACACCAAATCAAGCTGAAACCGCCCAAAGAGACAAGCAACAGCAAATACGCTCACTAAAGCTCAGTTTCAGCTTGTCTTGTGGTAGAAAACTGCTAAATCGGTCTCATGGACATTTTCTTTCCCAAGTTCTAGGACACCCCAAACTCAGCATTTCAAGATGGAACCTGCAGCTCACCTCCCTGGCCAGGCTCGTCTCCTGTTCTCTGGCCAGTGAGTGGCAGGAGTGTCCTCCGTGCCCTAACCTCCTCTCCTCAGAGTCATCGCTGACACGTTCCTGCAAACCCTGCCCACGCCTTATTAATTTTATCTACTAAATGCCTTTGGGTATTCCTGATTCCCCAACATTCTCTTTCAGCTGGCCAGACTGCAGCCAGACTCATCTTTCTACAAGAAAACCTTTTGTTTTTAAATATTCTTGAAGAGATTGAGTTCCTTATTACTCTTTCTCACAGTGAGACAGTGCACACCTGTTAGGATCATTACGCTTGCCATAGGGACAGTTTAGCATAAACTATGTATGTACAAAATCATGTGATCCCTTTACTATACAGTTCGGAGTTTGGGTGGATGTGTGCACCTCGGCAGCCACCACTGAGATTGGGATATAATGAATTTCCTTCACCCTTTATATTTTCTTAGGTCTTTCATTCAGTCATATATTTCCACCAAGAAATGACTGATCTGCTTCGTATAACTGCAGATTAATTTTGTCTCTGAAAATTTTTATATAAATAAAATGGCTCACAGCAACTCCTCCTTTATTTCTGACTTCTTTTTCTCAATGCAATGTTGTTGAGATTCTGCCGTGCTGTGGTATGTATCCAGGAGCACACTTATTGATTTTCGGAGTGGCATCCTGTTGTAAGGATGTTCTACAGTTGGTCAATTCATCTGGTTAGTCTATATGGGTTGATTCTATTTTGGTGATAGTATGAATAAAGATGTTAAGTGTGCTAGTGTGTAAGTCTTTATATAGGCTAATTTTCTATTCTTGAGGGGACTTTATGACTTGGCTCTGGAATGTCCCCCAGAGACTCATATGTTGAAAGTGTGCTCCCACAACAACAAAGCTCAGAACTGGGGATTTTGGAAGGTGATTAGATCATAAGACTGCTAAACCCATTGATGGATTCGTAGTCTGATGACACGATTGGGAGATGATAGAAACCTGGGAGGTAGAACTTAGCTGGAGAGAGTGAATCACAGGGTGGGGCCCTGAGGACCACATCTTGTCCTCAGCCTTTTCCTCTCAGGTCCTCTGTGTTCTGTGTGCTGTGAGGCAAGCGACTTTGCTCTACCACACCATCTTCACCATGATGTCATGATGTTCGGTATCTCCACATGTCTAGAAGCAGCAGAGCCGTCTGACCATGCACTAAAACTTTTGAAACTGAGCCCAAACAAATGTTTTCTCCTTTTGCATTATTAGTCTCAGGTATATTTTTTAAATAATTTTTAAGATTTACATATCACTTTTCTTTCCCCTTTTCACTGTCCCACCACCCCGCTCCTTTCTCTTCCCACAACGCCCATCTTCTTACTTTCTTCTGCATCTTTTACATTTATTATGGTTCCGTTTTCTTATATTAGAGAAACTATATGATATTTAACTTTCTGGGTCTAATTCATTTTGCTGAACATTCTTTTAATGAATTTGAATAGCGGTTTATTGATTTTATTTATCATTTTTAAGAACCAACTCTTTGATTCATTGACATTGTTTATTGTTTCTTTAGTTCAGTTTATTTATGATTTCTAGTAATTTTCTAGCAATTTCTAGATTCACCAGGATTGTTCTGGATGTTTACTGTCATCTATAGATAACTAGCTTTTCTTCCCCCCCCCCCCCCCCCCCCCCCCAATGTCTGGGTTCCTTGTTTTTCTTTCTTGTCCTGTTTCACCACTGAGGACTTCCGGTGCCATACTGAGTGCAGGTGCTGAGAGCACATATCTAGGCCTGGGTCTTCGTCCGAGGAGAGATGTGCTTAGTCTTTCACCATCATTTGTAATGTTAGTAGACGGTTATTCATAGGCCCCATTTTTGAGTTGAAAAAGCTCTCTTCCAGTTCTTGATTGATGAGAATTTTTAAGGAAATAAGTGAGTCTGAATTTTGTCAAATACGTTTTCTGTTTCTATTGAGATGATCAGATGATTTTTCCCTTGTGTTTTTTAAATGTGATTAATTAAACTGATGATGAGCTTTGTGGATCATTTTGCCAAATCTAGGTTGCTGGAGAAGATAGCTAAGCTAATGTCATTCTAAACGAAAATGGGATCTCCAACGTGAGAGTATATTTACTTACCTATCTAAGTTTAAAGTTATTTTAGAGAAGCTGCTCCATCTTGGTGTTTTGGAGCATTGACACTGGCTGGGTTGCATCCTGGCTCTACTGTGAATTATTAGCTACATGACCATGCAGAGTTATTCAGCCTTCTGAGTGGCCATAATCTGTTTCACATGTTTCATGGGATTTGTGTAAGAATTCTTTGGGATAACTCTTTGTTAGCTTTATGGTAGTGTAAGAGATCTTGAGACGGTTAACGTCAAAAGAGGAAGGGTTTAATTTGGCTCACAGCTTTAGAGGTCTCTATCCATGTTTGTTGGCCAAGTTGTCCGTAGGCCTGTGGCGAGTCTATACATGGCTGCAGGGGTTTATGGGGAACGAGCTGCTCACCTTGTGGTGGAAAAATGGAAAAGAGTTGGAGCAGAAGGAAATGAGGTCCCACAATTCCCTTCAAAGGCATGCTTCCAATAACCCAAACACCTCCCATTACACTCTTAAAGACTCTACTACCTCACAATACCATCTCCCTAGAAAAGAAGCTTTTGCCACATGGACATATGGGGACATTCAAGACCCTAAATGTAGCAGGCTCATCCAGCTCCCAGGGCAGTGCTTGCATGTGAAGGCTGATGGCGGCCAAGTGCTCCTAATGTTCCAGCCATAGGTGAGAGCGTTACATATGAATTTTTCCATCTACATCTATCAACCTGAAAGAGTCTAGGTACCATTGTGTGCTTTTTCTAAGGTGAAGAAAAAAGTCCCAGACATGTGCTAGGACTCTCCTGAAGCCCACAGCTGAGCAGGAGCAGAGGAGAGGACGAATCCCAACAAAGTTGGCTCTGGAGCGCCTCCTGTCACCCAACAAGACAGCCCAAAAGGGATACTCTGCTATGTTTGTAAGATGCATTGCCTGCCACAGATACAAACACAGTGCGATCCAGGTGTGTGTTTAAATTTACATGATGTACTACAGTAAGGGATACCCTGCCAATAATCCCCCAAGAACACTTCACTTTTCCAGCACACCACACGGGATTAGTGGCAATGTGTCTTTTACTATAGTACATTTTTTTTAAAAAAAAATTAAACATGAACCCATTTTTTTCCATCACATTTGTTGCTTTTGCTGTTGTGGTCATTTTGCTATTAACCACAATGCAGATATTTTGACAATATGGGTAGGTATTTTTGCCAAAATTGTTACATTTTAGTTTCTGCAAGAACCAGAAGACTGTTTGCATATTTATTGCTACCTTTTTGTGGGATGTTGCAGGCTGCATGAAATTATACACAAATTATCCGATTTCTCAAGCATGATTAACTCAGGAATTTGTGAGGTATTCTAAAGGAAATTACATCTATTATGTTGTTTACCAAATCTTTGTATTCAAAAATATATTTTGTTTTTTTATAATAATATTCTGTTTTAAGAAAAAATACATGCTTAGAGGAAGAATGATTATTTTCATGTAGAATATTAAGATAATATAGTCTTGGCCAGGTGTGGTGATGTGTGCCTAGAATCCAAGTATTCTGGGAGGCTAGGGTAAGAAGAGCACAAATTCAAGCCCTCCTTGGGCAATTGGATGACTTAGAAAATGTCTTAGTTACTTTTTCATTGATAGGACAGAATACCTGACACTCACAACTTAGGGGAGGAACGATTTATCTTACAATTTCCGAAGTTCACAGTTCATTCACACGCAGGTGGCTGGAAAATGGTAGAACCACATGGCAGGTTGGATTTGGATGGGGAGCTCCTCTTGGCACGGCAGAACAGAGCCACGTTTGGGAGGAAGGGCAAAACCAGCACATATCCCTCCAGGCCAAGCCTCAAGCATCTGCCCCTTCCAGCCAGACCCTACCTCCCAACAGTGTACAGTATCATAGATACATGATGCTTTTGGGGTATATTTCAGTCCCGCACTACAAGAGTAAGATTCTGTTTCTAAATAAAGTTCAGGGAGAAGGTCTAGAGTTCAATCCTCAGTCAAAAAAAATATAATCTTGGAATCAAGACTTTAGAAAACTTCATTGCAAGAATCTTCCAACTCACTTGAAATAATTCTGTGCAATTTACTTCGTTAGGTAGGTGATATAGCACACGTGGACTTTTTCTAAGTGGCACAGCCCTTCCTTACCTAGCATATGTGATCCTCTGTGTTTGACTCCCAGAGCTGCAAAAAGACAAAAGCATACAAAACAACAGGTCTTAGTAACCTTTTCACAGTTGTGCATGCGGAGAGTGAAGTTAACCAGGCAGCGAGAGGGAGGGTGACCTGTGGAAAGGCCACTGTTTTGTCGTTGTTGTCCTTTGAGACGGTTTGGATCAGCAACGCTCCCCAAAGCCTCGTGTCTGTAGATGTGTGGATTGCTGATGGATTCAATGTGCTCTTAAAAGATGAGGTCTGGCTAGAGGGGTGGATGATAGGTGTGTGGACAGGTGGGTGGTAGATTATAGGTTACAGGTGTGTGGTAGATCAGGGTATATTGTCGATTACAGTTGTGTGGCACATTAGTGGGCATGCGATGTGGAAGGGGTGGATCACTCGGGGCCTCACCCAGAAGGGGCAGAACACTGAGGCTTGACCCTGGAGGGGCACGTCACTGCTGGAACAGGACCTGGAAGGGTGTACGTTAGTTCTGCCCTTCCTCCTTCCCTCGGCTTCCTATAGGCCACGCTGTGAACAGCATCTTCTGGCTAGGCTGCTCTCATGTACATCTGCCATTCCCGGCTGCGGTGGATGGACCGAGACATTCTGAAACTGTAATTTAAATCTTTCCTCCCTTACATTGTGGACATTGGGTATTGAATCACAGCAATGAAGAATTACTAAGACATGTTGTTTTGTGTGTTTTTCTTTTTGTAGCTCTGGAAATCAAACACAGAGGACCACATATGCTAGGTAAGTATTCTATCACTGAACTATGTCCACAGCCCTGAGAAAGACTTGAAACAGAATCCCAGTTAGCAGAGCTCTGCACTCAGCGAAAGCACAGAATTGTGTGTGTTTGGGGGTGGGGAGGGGAGCGTGCGTGGCATGCGTGAATTCTGTTTCCATATCTATTAAGACTTCTTTCAATTTATGGTCATTTTCCATTTTTCTTTGAAAGTTATTAAAGCATGTGAGTATGTGGTGTGTGTGTGTGTGTGTGTGTGTGTGTGTGTGTGTGTGTGTGTGTGGTGTATGTGTGTGTGGACAAATGCTACTTTGTTTCAGGTTTCTGTGCTGCTAAATCATTTGCTGTGTCTTCATGCCACTGATCTGAATTATCTAACGTTTCATTAAGTTTCTTTAAAAGGAGTTATCTTTAAGATAGTACTTTCCCTCACTAATCTTTGCATCTCTTTCAGATTCTTTTTTAATGGAAAATGCTTTCCAGGCCAAAAAAACTGTTTGGTACAAAGTGATTTTAACTTCTCCTGCCAACACAGAAATGATTTTGGCATGAATAGGCAGAGATGAAAAGTAATCAGCTAATGGAATCCTAGTCATTAATTAAACTCAACTTTTAAATGTAAGTTTACACAATTTCTCCTGTGTTAAATGACAACAGAGCCATCTGCAGTATAATAACAAGGTGAGTCCAAGGGCATCAAACAAGACCTGGGTGCAGATCCCACTGAATTCTCCTTCGCCACCACCAGCCAAGGCAGAGTGACAAAACTCTCACCCTTCCTGGCCCCCAGTTCCCTGGCATGTGGAAAGAAGGTGTTTGCTTAGATTGCATCTATGAAATTCTCAAGCTCTAAAATGCCATCAGCCTCTGATTTTTGAGACAGTCTGGTTCAGCTGATCAGAATCTAAGCCATCTCCAGGTTGCTGCAAAAACACTAAATTCACTGTTAAGAAAAATGTTTACTACAGTACAGCAAGACAGTGCCAGAAAAAAAGGAGACTATTTTAGACCTTTGCTAATGAACCTTAAATTATTTTGAAAATATTTTTCCTATTCTGAGTAATGTTTCAAATCCTTAGGCCTTTTCTGGAAATAGTTTCAGACAGGTTTGAGTCAGTAAAGCAAGAAATTTGCAAGTATTCCTTTTGCAAAGAGATTTAATTAGCAATGCCTGAAAAGGCTGAGCTCAGTGAGGAGTCATTGCTGGCCTTCCATTGTGCCGGGAGTGGGGAGCTCCTCCTTGATAATGCATGACACACTATGTTGGAGGTGTGTGTGTGCGTGTGTGTGTGTGTGTGTGTGTGTGTGTGTGTGTGTGTTTTATGGTTTTACTAAAGGAATTTAAAAAATATGTTTGTAGTAATGACAACCCACAGGTACATCTTTTACTGGACACACGGGAAAAAAACAGGGTGGGCTGTCCTTGAGCTGTGCCAGGCATAAAGAAAGATGCGGCAGTGGGAGGAGAGAGTCACAAGTGGTGGGTGTGACAGCTGCAGGCTTCCCGGGAGGTGGGGCAGGTCTTCTTGTCTTTAGAGAGCTCTGAAGACTAGACTACTGCAGAGGTTTTTAAACACCATGCTGGGATAAGTGATAACAAGAAGAACAGACTCATGGCATCACTCTTTTAAGCACTGATGTGCTGTATTTGGGTGTTTTCCCCTGAAGGTTCCTATGTTGAAGGTTTAAGTTCCCACTGACATGGCATTAGAAAGGAGTGGAACCCCTAAGAGGCGAACCTTCTGAGACGTCCCTAAGCCCTGGAGGCACCATCCTGGGAAGAGGTGAGTGCTAGTATTCTGGGAGCGTGTTAGGTCTCACGGAACTGGGCTGCTTCAAGCTGTTTCCGCTTCCCTTCTCACAGCCTTCCACCATCACTTGGCCAGTTTCCCCTCTGACACATGCTTCTGGTATGTCATGGTGCAAGGCCTTTGTTCAGTGTGGCCACCTGATCTTGAACTTTTCTGCTTCCTGAATTGTGAACTAAATAAGCCTTTTTTCTTTATAAACTCTCTAGCCTCAGGTATTTTGTTATAGCAACAGAAAACAAACTAAAGGCACAGTGTGAGGTAACTAGTAGTCACGGATCAACCTGTAACAGTTATTTCTTAATTATGCATACATTTATTATGTAGATTATATTGGATTTTGAAAATATCTGGTGTGGAACGGCTGTAGCTCTGAGCCTCAGTGCAGGTCAGTGCCAACGCTGCACTAGTTCCAGTCTTCAGAGTCCTTGTGCTGGGCCTTGAGCGGGCCTTGGCTGTGCGTGAGGGCAGTCAGCATGTGCCGTTGCCCTACATTCTGTTCAGATAGGACCAGACACACTTGGCCAGTCACTCGGCAGAAATAGAGTCGACTGTGATAGTTTTTGATAAGCCAAAATGTTAAACCCGTACTTGAGAACTATTTCATAATTTATGAGCAGTTGCTTTTCTTCTGTCCTACATTTTCTTTGATTCATCAACTGGTTAGGTCTCTGTCTATGTGAGCCAGTGTAAGGCCTTATATTCCCAATGACTTTTCTTTTTTCTGGTCTCTTCCCCACACATCTCACTGTACTTGCTCCTGTTTCCAAATCGGAAAACGATCAAGAATCTCTGGTCTTTCAAGGCTGCCTTCTTCATCTGAGATTTCTCAGCATTGATAGAGCAAAAACTCCTTCTGCATTTGGACTGTGTGACCTTCAGTTTATATTTGACTTCTACCGGGTTCACATACATCTAATATTTTTAATATTTTCATCATTCATTAAAAATAAATCATATATTTATTAAGTATAAATATGCCAGGTTTTCTTAGTGCCTGTTCTTACCTCTCTTGCTGCATATTTTATATTATTTCTTATTCATGATAACGGACTCTTGAGAGCAACAATGTTGGATTTGTCATTGCATTATAATATCTGGCAATTTAATGGCATATATGAAAACTCAATAATTTTTCCTCTGAAAAATGCTAAAACTTTTTGTTAAATTAAGTTCTTATGGCATTATTTAACTTTTTAATATAAGAATTTTATACATTTCTTGAGGCTAGCATCACCCTAGTCCCAAAACCAGACAAAGACTTAACTAGGAAGGAAAACTATAGACCAATATCCTTAATGAACATAGACGCAAAAATCCTTAAGAAGATTCTGGCAAATAGAATCCAACAAGTAATGAGAAAAATTATACACCATGATCAAGTGGGCTTCATCCCTGAGATGCAAGGCTGGTTCAACATACGTAAATCAATCAATGTAATACACCATATCAACAAAAGCCAAAACAAAAACCATGTGATCATCTCTATTGATGCAGAAAAAGCCTTTAACAAAATCCAGCACCCCTTCATGATAAAAACACTAAGAAAAATAGGTATGGAAGGGCCCTACCTAAACTCATAGAAGCCATATATGCTAAACCTACTGCAAATATCATAGTAAATGGAGAAAAGTTGAAATCGTTCCCTCTCAAATCAGGAACAAGACAAGGATGCCCACTCTCACCACTTCTGTTCAACATAGTTCTTGAAAAACTGGCCACAGCAATTAGACAAGAAAATGAAATAAAGGGAATCTGCATAGGAAAGGAGGAGGTCAAACTCTCCTTATTTGCAGACGATATGATTATCTACATGGAAGACCCTAAAAACTCCACTATGAAACTCCTAGAAATAATAAAAAAAAAATTAGCCAAGTCACAGGCTACAAAATTAACACTAAAAAATCAATAGCTTTTCTCTATACTAATAATGAACTTATTGAGCAAGAGCCCAGAAAAACAATTCCATTCTCAATAGCTCAGCAAAAAATTAAATACCTAGGTGTATACCTCACCAAGGATGTGAAAGACCTATATAAAGAAAACTACATTACACTGAAGAAAGAAGTAATAGGAGACACTAGAAAATGCAAAGGTATCCCCTGATCTTGGATAGGCAAAATAAATATAGTCAAAATGACTATACTACTGAAACTGATTTACAGATTCAATGCAATTCCTCTCAAAATAACTACCAGTTTCTTCAAAGAACTTGAAACAACAATCCTTAAATTCATGTGGAACCAAAAGAGACCAGGAATAGCCAAAGCAATTCTGAGCAACAAGACCAAAGCAGGAGGCATTACAGTTCCAGACATCAGGCTATACTATAAAGCCATAGTTCTAAAAACAATTTGGCACTGGCACAAAGATAGACATATAGACCAGTGGAACAGAATTGAAGATACAGAGACAAAATCAAATATCCTCAATTACTTACTCTTTGACAAAGGGGCCAAATGCATACAATGGAAACAAGACAGCCTGTTCAACAAATGGTGCTGGGAAAACTGGACATTCACATGCAGAAGAATGAATCTAGTCACACACCTATCACCATGCACCAAAATCAAATCAAAGTGGATCAAAGACCTGGACCTTAAAATGAAAGACTGAACCTCCTAGAAGACAAATTAGACAAATATCTAAAAGACATAGAGGTAGGCAAAGACTTTCTTGACAAGACACCAAGAGCAAAAGAAATTATCCCTATTCTTAACAAATGGGATCTTGTCAAATTGAAAAGTTTCTGTACAGCAAAGGAAACTATTAACATTGTAAAAAGAGAACCAAAAGACTGGGAAAAAATGTTTACCACAAACATCTCAGATAAGAAGCTCATAACTAGAATATACAGGGAGCTGAAGAAAAGTAAGCCTACCAAAATAAAGGATCCTATTGAAAAGTGGGCAAAAGAAATGAAGAGACAGTTCACTCACGAAGAAATGCGAAAGACCAATAGATACATGAAAAGATGTCCAACATTTCTAGCCATAAGAGAAATGCAAATCAAAACAACACTAAGTTACCATCTCAACCCAGTGAGAATAACCTCTATCAACAAGTCAAGTAGTAATCAGTGCTGGTGAGGCTGTGGGGAGAAAGGAACCCTCCTGCACTGTTCGTGGGAATGTAAATTTCTACAACCCCTTTGGAAAACAGTATGGAGAGCTTTGAAAAGACTAGAAATAAATGTCCCCTTCTATTCAGCGACGCCCCTCGTAGGAAGATATCCAAAACAACACACTACTGAGTTATTTGTGTACCCATGTCCATAGCAGCACAACTAACAATAGCTAAAATATGGAAGTCACCAAAATACCCATCAACAGACCAGTGGATACACAAATTGTGGTATTTATATACAATGGAATACTATGTATCAATAAAGTCCAACAATGTGGAGGCTTTTAAAGACAAATGGAAGAAACTTGAGAACATCATGCTTAGTGAAGTGAGTCAGAAGCAAAAGGTGAAACATCGAATGGTCTCTGATATGAGAGACCCGGATCACAACTCCTATGGAACTGAAAACGAAAAACAAAGTGAAGCAGGGAGGTCATGTAGGGGAGGAGGGAGGGAGGGTAGGGGAGGGAGAGGGACAAAGGGAGAGTGGGAAAGCCCTTGTCACTTTCACAAGATACATATGTGCATAAAAGGCTCGACTACATTGTAAACCTTAAATTTTGCACGTATACATATCAATAAAATGAGGGAAAAAGGAATTTTATACAGAAACTATAGTAAATAACAATACTAAATATATTATACTGAATTATTTCTAGTATTATTGAGTGTGAAGTGTTTTGTTCTCTCTACTGAGGAATTTTTACTCTATTTTGTATTTCCTATAAATTTATTTAGGTAAAATAGAAAACACGCTATATATGTAGTTGAAGGCTCCGTGTGCTCCTCCCTGATCCCTCTGTTCCCTCTCATTTTCCCAAGGAAACAACCACCTGCGTGTATTGTTTCATGTTCTCATATGGATTTTAAACTTCCAGTCCCTCCCTCTGAATTTATTTTTAAATAATACTTAATATGGCTTTGCATATTGGTAAATGGTATGATATTTTTGTGCTCTCTGGCAACATGGTTTTCCCAATTATTTTTTAAAAATTAGTCCATGTTGATAGATGTTGCTCTTGCATGCTCATTCATTTTAATTACAGAAAGGCATTCCATCGTGGGAAGAAATCCATGATGTGTTAATCAGGCCTCTGGTGATGGGCGTTGGGATGGTCTCCATACAGTTGCTATTATAAAAACAGAGTCATTAACATTCTTGTGCATGCCCCCATTTGTACATGTGTAAGTGCCATTTCTGGGTCAAAGGGGTATGTGCCACTTTGATTCTTTTAGCTATAGTAAAAGTGCTACTTTAAAAATCTGAGTATTTTGAGACCCCTGCCTGTAACTTGGAGCCCTGTGGCAGGGCCTAGTCATCACTCTATCCATGCTGCAGTGCAGAGGGATCCAGATAGCATGCTAAGACCCCAGTGACACCCCAGAACTCATGCCACTGAACCTAATTGGCACCCTTCACTGCCGCAGGACGGAGGCCACCAGGTAGTCATACCCAGACATACCCTCCAGTACTTTGGTACTTACATAGCTGGGCCTAAATGGCACCTATCATTGTGGTAGCCTGGAGGCATCCATGCTCAGACCCCTACCAGCACTGCAGAACTCACACGTTAAGGCCTAATGGGCACCCATACCTGCAGCAACCTGGAGGCATTTAGGTAGCCATGCCCAGACCTATTTCAGCATCGCAAAACCTATTCCAGCATCATTGTACCCAACCAGCACCCATTGTTGGAGCTCTTGGAGGTTCACAGGCAGCCATGCTGTGCTCAGTCTCATATGATCACCACTCATACTGCCATCACCAGGGACAGAGCCTAGACCCCCACACCAGAGGGCTTGACTCACCCAGACACTACTGATACAAATGGCTTGTGGAGGGAGCACCAACGAGAGGACACTTGAACTGGATGGAAATAAGGCTCAAACATTTGAAAAATTCTGCAGGAAGAGTGACAGGATAGAATGCTATTAGACTAAAAGATCCAGCGCCCAGTGCCTGCTTCACATAAAAAATACAAGTGGTATCCCTGCTCTGCATTCTCCTTCAATGCCATCCACAGCCCTGTATGATCCACATGACATGGAGAGGGTGTCAGAACTGACAGCTTCACTCACAGTGGAAAAGCCTAAGGTGGACCAAGTAGTAACTGTCAGGTGTGAAAGTATGAGGTAGGTGAGCTAGAGCAAGGAATCCCACCTCAATGACACAGTCAGCGTATTGCACACTCTCCACTGTCAGAATACACATTGCTTAATGGGATACCACAGCAAGTCAAAGGAATCTATTCAGTGAAGTTGTAAGAGAAAACTTCTCATACATAGAAAATGAAACAGACACACAAGTGATGGAGGCATATTATACACTCACTAAATATGACCACAACAGAAGCTTCCCTAGACATATAATAAAGCTCACTGAGATGCAATGCAAAGATAGAATTCTAAAAGCTGTAGGAGCAAAAAAAAAGTAAGTCACGTAACGAGGCAAATCTATCTGGTAAGAACAGACTTCTCATCACAAATTCTAAGGGTCAGAAGAGCCTGGAGTGAAATCCTCAAAGCCCTAAAAGATAGTAACTGTCAACCAAGATTCCTGTACCCAGCAAAAATATCATTTAAAATTGACAATGAAATAAAAGCTTTTCAAAAGTGTGTCAGAAGCAGAAGGTGAAACATCGGATGGTCTCTCTCATATGAGAGACCCAGACCACAACTATCTTATGGAACTTTAAACGAAAGACAAAGCGAAAGAGGTGGACGGGGTGGGGGTGAAGGGAGGGAAGGGCGGGTAGGGGGAGGGACAAAAGGAGAGCGGGAAAGCCCTTGTCACTTTGACAAGAAATGTATGTGCACAAAATGCTCAACTCCATTGTAAACCTTAAATTCTGTACTTGTACATATCAATAAAATGGGGGGAAAAATCTTTTCAAAAAACATAGATTAAAGCAAACCAGCACTACACAAAATTCTCAAAAGTCTGCTGGATAAGGAAACAGGGAATAACCACAACAAAGAACACAATGGCAGGTTTATCTATAATAGAGAGAACATCTAAAAAATAAGTAAACAAAAGAATTTAATATTTATAGGGTGACAAAATGGCAGGACCTAAGACTCACATATCAATTATAACACTAAATGTTAATGGCCTCAACTCACCAATGAAAAACCATAGATTGGATAACTCGATTAAAAAAGTATAATCCAACCATATGTTGCCTGTAAGAGACACCTTTCAATCATGGAACATAGACTCAAGGTGAAAGGCTAGAGTTCCATATTCCACTCAGCTGAGGGACAAAACAAAAGCAGGAGTAGCAGTACTGTTTGCTGACAACACTGGTCAAAAAAGACAAGGAAGGTCACTACATTCTTGAGAGAGAAACAATCCAGAAAGAGGAAGTGACAATCATAAACATTTATGCCCCAAATGGTGGTGCACCCAACTACATAAAACAAAAGCTACTAGACTTCAAAATACAGGTAAACTCCAACTCTGTAATAGTGGGGGGACTTTAATACTTCTCTCACCCAAGAAGACAACTAGACACGAAATCAGCAAAGACATAACAGATCTGAACTACATCATAAAAGAAATGGATCTGACAGGGTTTTAAATCCAGCAACAATAGAATACACATTCTTTTCAGCTGCTCATGGAACATTCTCCAAAATAGACCACATTCTAGGCCACAAAACAAGCTTAAACTAACACAAGAAAATTGATGAAATCCCAGGTACCATGTAAGATTATAGTGGAATAAAACTAGAAGTTAACTACAACACAAACAAAAGATACAATTCAAACAAGTTGAGACAGAACAGTACTCTTCTAAATAAACATTGGGTTATAGAAAAGAACTGAGTAATCTCAAACAAATAATCTGACCACACAACTCAAGGGCCTAGAAAAACAAGAATAAGCAAACCCCAAAGCTAACAAACAGAAAGAAATTATGAAGATCAGAGCACAAATTAATAAAATAGAAACTAAAAAGAAATACAAAGAATAAACGGAAAAAGTTGGTTTTCTGAAAAGATAAAAACATTGATAACCCCCTTGCAAAACACAGAATAAAAGGAAGGAGAAAAGCTAAATCAATACATTTAGGAATGAAAAGGGGGAAATTACAACAGGAAATAGAAAGGATTTTAAGAAGTTACTTTAAAACTTCATAGTCCAGTAAATCAAAAAAACTAAAAGAAATGGACGAGTTTCTAAACACGTATCAACCACCAACACTGAAGAAGAAAGTAAGCACCTGAATAGGCCAATATCCACCTATGAAAATGAGAAAGTGGTAAAACCCTTTCAACCAGGAAAACCCAGGGTCTGATGGATTCTCAACAGAATTCTATTTTTAAAAATGCAGGGAAGATTTAGTACCAATGCTTACTAAGCTTTTTCAAGAAATAGGAGAGGAAGAAAAATTGCCCAAATCATTTCTCAAAGCAAGCAAAACTTTAATTCCAAAACCAGACAAAGATCCAAGAAAAAAGAAAACTACAGGCCAATATTCTTAGTGACTATAGATGGAAAAATACTCAATGAAGTCCTTGCCAACAGAATGCAGCAAATCACAAAGGCCACAATGGCCAAGTGGGCTTTATTCCAGTGATGCAGGGATGGTTCAACATATGCAAATCAATAAATGTAATATACACACTAACAGATGCAAAGATAACAATCATGTGATTATCTCAATAGACGAATAAAAGGCACTTGACAAAATCCAACACTCATTTATGGTAAAGACTCTGAAGAAAACAGAAATAGAAGGACCCTACCTAAATATGATACAAGCTGTTTACAGAAACCCCTCAGCCAATCTAACTCTAAATGGAGAAAGATTGAAAGCATTCACACTAAATTCAGAAACAAGCAAGGTTGCCCATTGTCACCCTACTGTTAAACACAGTGCTTGAAATTTTGGCAAGAGAAAGGAATAAAGAGAATACGAATTAGAAGAGGAAAAGTTAAGATGTCCCTATTTGCAGACGACATGATACTTTACATAGAAGACCCAGAAAATTCTGCTCAAAGACTCTATGAATTCAGCAAAATAGTAGGTTACAAAGTCAATATCCACAAATCAATGGCATTGCTGTATACTAAGAATGAATCCAATGAAAAAGAAATAAAGAAAAAAACCCCTTCACAATAGCAACAAAAAGATACTTTGGAATAAGCCTCATCAAAGAGGCAAAAGGCCTATGCAAAGAAAACTACAAAGCTCTGAAGAGAGAGATTGAAGAGGACTTTAGAAAATGGAAAGACATCCCATGTTTCTGGATAAGAAGAACTAATATTGTCAAAGTGGCCACACTTCCAAAGCTTTTATACAGATTCAATGCAACACCAATCAAAATACCAACTATATTCTTCACAGAACAAGAAAGAAACAACCTTAAAATTTATATGGAATCAAAAAAGACCTAGTATTTCTAAGGCAATTCTAAGTAACAAGGGCAAAGAAATCATAATCCCAGACTTTAAAAAATACTACAAAGCAACAGTGATTAAATATACATGGTATCACTATAAGGACAAGAGGATCAGTGGAACAGATTTGGGGGCACTGGAACAAACCCAAACATCTTCAGTCACCTGATGTTTGACAAAGTGGCCAAAATGATCCACTGGCAAAAAGACAGCGTCTGCAACAAATGGTCCTGGGAAAACGAGATTTCCATGTGTAGGAGAACGAAATTAGACCCGTATCTGTCACCACATACTAAAAATCCGATCCAAATGGGTCAAAGAACTGGACGTCAAAAGAGAAACACTGAGCCTACTGGAATACAAAGCAGGTAAAATACTAGAAGATGGAAGGACAGATAAAGGACTTTCTGAACAGATCACCAACTGCACAAGAAATCTCAGCAAGAGTCAACAAATGAGACGGCATTAACCTAAAAAGCTTTTACACAGCAAAAGAAACAATCAGCCAGGTGAAGCTACAACCCACAGAATAGGTAAAGATCATCACCAGTAAAATTTCAGACAAAGGATTAATATCTAGAACATACGAAGGACTCAAAAACATAAAACCCCCTAAACTAAATAATCTGATCAAGAAGTGGGCAGCTGAAATGAAAAGAAGCTTCTCAGAAGAAGAAATACAAATGGCCAACAAGCACATGAAAAGACTTCTTCATCACTGACTCTCTGAGAAACGCAAATGAAAATAACATTGAGGTTTGACCTCATCGCACTGAGAATGGCCTACATTAGGCATTTAAAAAGCAATTGTCGGTGAGGCTGTGGGAAGAAAAGGAGCTCCACTGCTGGTGGGCATGCGAGCTGGTACAACCATTATCGTACGCAGCCTGAAGCTTCCTTAGAAGGCTGAGAATAGAAATTCCATTTGATCCAGCAACAGCTCTACTGGGCATGTTCCCAAAAGAAATAGAGTCAGAATACCAAACAGACACATGCATATCTATGTTTATAGCAGCACAGTTCATAATAGCCAAATAGTAAAAGGAGTACGGTTAAAGAAAATGTGCTGCCTATACAGAATAGAATACTATGCAGCCATAAAGACAGATATGAAGCTTTTGATCAAAAACTGGGCCACCTTGAGTCAATTATGCTCAGTAAAATGGACCAAGCACAAAAAAATGACTATAGGCAGTTGTCTCTCCTTTGAAATTCACAAAAATAATGGCATAAAAAGGCCCCGAAATGAGTGATGGTAGAAAGAGGGGCAATGGTCAGCTAGGAAATGGACAAATCTGTGAAAAAGGAGGGGCATAGGTGCTCACTGATTCCTCAAACTCCGTGTCTCCAATGTGCTGTAAAATTTAGAATTCATGTATGAGCAGATTTAAAAAATAATGAAGATAAATAACTAAACAAAAATAAAATAAAACAAGCACAAATACTGTAAAAAATCTGACTATTTTTATCTTTTCAAGGTCAAGTTCATTTTTATTCATTTTGAAGTGTGATCAAAAGCTATGGTGAATACTTAACTTAAAAAAATGATGGGTGCAAAGGAATAGCACAGCAGTTAGAGCACTGGCCTTACAACCACAAGGCCCTGAGTTCAATTCTCCAACACCACAAAAGTTGCTTGTTGGTGATACATGCCTATAATCGCAGCACTCGATGGGCTGAGGTAGGACGATTGCGGTGCATTTGAGGCAGGACCAGCCTGGATTACACAGTGAGACCCTGTCCTCCCACCCCCCAAAAATTGTGGCAGTGAAAGCCACATTGTTTTTTAAATTTTTTTTTCATTTTTTCCCCACATTTTATTGATATGTATACGTGCAAAATTCAAGGTTTACAATGAGGTTGGGCATTTTGTGCACATTCATATCTTGTCAAGCCACATTGTTTTTTAATCCTGGTCTGATCCTCACTCTCCTTCAGAACGTGGGGATCGCCTCCATCTAGTCACTCTCTGAGGCAGAGGTCCTGGTCGCCTGCTCTGTGACCGACCTCAGCTGTTTCGTGTGGCTGCCTCACGGCCCTAAATACATTCAAAGCGTTGACCTTTCATGGTCATACAGACTTCGGAGAAGAGCCAGAAACCACACGGTACCAAATCTGATAAAATAAGGCGGATAAAGACACACAATAATGTTAATATTGGACAAAAATTATGGAGCAGTTTTTAATTGATTTAGGACACTGAGGCAACTGCCAGAAGATATGAAATAGGACTTTATGGAGGCGGTAGAGAGCAGCAAGAAGGGGGATGGTGTGTTTGCAGCGAGGAGGAAATTTGAGGGAGGCTGATGGCAATGTGTCTTTTAGTACAATCATTCTTAATTCAATCCTTCACCATATCTTGATATCTTGGTCACATCTTCATATACACATAATTCCTCATAAGTCAGTTGTAACCCAGGCTGGTCCTAAACTTACTATGGAGCCCAGGCTGGCTTTGGATACATGGCAATCCTCCTGCCTCAGCCTCCGGAGTGCTGGGATTATAGGTTTGTGTCACCACCACACCTGGCTTATGTGGTACTGGGGAACAGAAGTGGGGTACTTAATGCTTGACTCAGTGCTTGCTAGGCAAGTGCTTTAACCGCTGAGCCATTCCTCCCACCCTCTTCTGCCATTTGATATTAACTTGCCATTCATTTCTACATTTTCTCTGCTTTTGTTGTTTTGCCTATTCCCCACCGTTGGACTGGGCCTTTATTTACACACTCTATTTTTCTAGCAATTATCCCTAGCATTTTAAGACGCACACTTGAAATGAGGATGCAAGTTTCTCAGCAGCTGTATCCTCCTCCTGAACAATCCAGGATCCAACGACATATTAACTGTGAGGGGCCACTCTGCGCCTCATGTTGTTCAGTTATCAGCTTGAATTTTAAAATCTAGACCAAGTAGGGCTAAATTAGTTTGACTCACAAGTTTGAGTATTTTGTTGACCATTTCCTCTTGAATATATTAGTAATATTAGTATTAGCGGGTTTTTTATGTGTCTTTTTTTCATAAATACTTTTATTTTTGGCAGTACTGGGGTAGAGCCTGACACGCATCGGGCACGTGCTCTACTTTTAAGCCCCACCCCAGCCTCCCTGTCCTTTTGATTTTATGTTGTGATGCAGAGCCTTGCTAAGTTCCTCAGGTTGACCTGTAAACCGGCATGCCTCATCACACGGGGATATGAATACGTTCTGAAATAGGTTTTTAATTTTTCTCTTTTTTTGTACCAATATTTTTATTTTTAGTGTATCCATTTCAACGTGCCCATTTTCTTTTTCTTTAAAAAAACTTTTTTTTTTGAGACAGGGTCTCGCTCTGTAGTCCAGGCTGGTCCTGAACTCACTATGGAGCCCAGGCTGGCCTTGGACTCACAGCAATCCTCTTGCCTCAGCCTCCCGAGTGCTGGGATTACAGGCATGTGCCACCACGCCCAGCTTATGTGATGCTGGGGAATCGAACTCGGGTACTTAGCGCTTGGCTTAGTGCTTATTTTCTACTATTTTTTTTTCAGGCAGGCTCAGTGGTGCAGGCCTTTCTTTTCTATCTAGTCATTCGTTTTCTGCAGGTGTGTCATGTGTCACCATGGCCAGCTTCTGTGATGCAGGGAAATAGGAGCAAGGGCTGCATATTTGCCAGGCAAGCACGCTTAACCGCTGAGCTGTGCCTCCCGCCTTATCCATCTTTTCTATTACTAATTTTTATTTTCATTTTACCACGAGCAGAGAAAATCATCTGGATAACACCACTGCTCTGACATTTCATTGGGACTTGCTCTTTTGGGTGGAGTCACAGCGAGAATCATCTCCAAGTGCTCGGGAAGAAAATGTCTTTTTTCTGTGGCAGGCCATGCTCGCTAATTGTGCTGTACACGCTACACACTTTTTCTTTTCTTTTCTTTTCTTTTCTTTTCTTTTCTTTTCTTTCTTTCTTTTGGCTATTTGAACTATAGGATTACAGAAAGGGCTGCACTAAAATTTCTGTCCATTTTGATAGATTTTCTTGATGATTTTTGTGATTTTTCATATACTTGGGTTTAGACTATTGCCCTACATGCTCTTTTCTTAAATTTGCTTTGTTTTTTCCATCTAATGTTCCTCCATTTTGGTGTCTTTGGAGGAACTGAACATTTTGATTCCCTCCACTCCTTCTTCTATGCTACTAGAAGCTCTACCTTTCAATTCTATTCTTTCAGAGAGTAGCTTAAAAGGTCAATATTAATCAAATCTTGTATTTCTCATGAAAAGTTAAAATACTTGTTAAATTAGAACCTGCTATGAAATTATAGGCTTTGAGGCCAAGAAAGAAGGGGAGAGGAAAGCGAAAGGGAAAGAAAAGAAGGAGTGGGGTATTGAGGGAAGCAGGGAGCTTCCAGCTCTCTTCTGCTGCTTCTTTGCTCAAAATTCCCTCTTTTCCTGTCTAGAATTACTTTTATTCTGCAGATAAAAAATGTCTTTAGAAAGGAGTTGGGATGCTACTTGGATGCTGGCTTTCTGAAATGCTTTGCCACATGTTTTAATGACTTTTGGTTGAACATGCAGTTAAACGTGAACAAATCTGTTCTCAGCATTTGGACAGTTCATCTGTCTGTCCTCCCCACCTGCCCACTGCTTTTTGTGATTATTACTGAAAAGTCACGATTGGGTTGTTGGTCAAACGTAGATGATTTCTCTTTTTTCACTGGTTGCTTTTGAGATGTTCATTTCATCACTGATATTGGTAGTTTCCCTATGTGTCCATATGCATTTCATAGGACTCAGGGTTCTTGACCTTGAGTATTCGTCTCCTTTAATTTGGGAATTTTGGAAATTTTGATATTGCCTATGGATTCTATGAAGATATGTTTCAAACCTTTGGTATTGTCTTTGATGTGTCTTAAGCTCTCCATACTAAGTTTCCCTAATTAATTATTGTGTCTATATATTAAAAGTTTAAAGAGGTGGCTGAGTGATGACATGGAGAGATTAGTGTCATTGAGAGAGAAGTTCATTTCCCTCACAGTTCCCTAAAAATGAGGGATATGGCAAACCACATCAGGCCACCTGGAGGTGCAAAGAGCTGATCAGGCAGGGGAGGGAGGGAAGGGAAGCAGGGACTAGGACACCACGGGAGTTTCCGTGAGGGAGTTAAGGCAAGCAGGGTAAATGGCTTAAGATTCACCAGCTTGATCAACCTTGGACAATTTACAGCTTAGAGGCTGCCTCTAGTTGTCTGGTACGTCACCCTGAGTTAATTGAGGTTAGAAAAAAATATTAGCTCTGCTTGTGAGAGTAAGATAATGAAGATGGTTGCCAGTGTGGACTTGGGTTGGGTGGTCTGTGAAATGCGCAGGGGTGAGCAGCTTATGGTCTCTTGTGATTAGCCCTGGGCTCTCCATGGTGTCCAACACCGGAAAACAAACAGTGTGATTAATACCATGCTGTAGTGTGGAAAAATCTCTATTTTTCAGTTCAAAATTTCATCTTCAACTGAATTGAAGCACCTACTAAATTCACTTATTGAATCTCTAATTTTAGTTAGAATATTCTTTAATTAAATAATTAAAATATTTTCTCTTATATTTTCTGTTTTCTATTTTATTTCCTTAATGGTACAAAATATAGTGTGTGTGTGTGTGTGGAGGGGGGGGGAATCCATTGTGTATCTGATTCTGCTGCACTATCTTATTACCTTATGAATTTTGTGTTGTTTCATCGTGAGCTCACATTACTTGAAATTGAATGGTGGAAATTATTTGAAACTGGAACGAGTGTATATTCTTTCAGAGAAAAGTTGCATTTATCCAGCCTTTAGATATTAGTAACTTAGGGTTACCATCTGTTGCATTCGGATCTGGAATGTCCCTCAAATATCTCTTGTACGTGGATGTTGTGGGATGCCTATGGATTCCATGTGCTAATAAGAGGTGAGGGTGCGTTGGAAGGGGTGGATCACTTGGCTTTATCCAAAGGGGCAGAGCACAGGGGTTTGACCGGAAGGGCAGATCACTGGGACGTGACCTGGAATGGTATGTTCCAGCTCTGCCGTGCTCTTTCACACTGCTTCTTGTCCACCATGCCTTGAGCAGCTTCTCTCCTGCTGGGCTTCTGCCATGTGCTTCCACTGTTGCCAACTGTGCATGAATGTACTGAGACCCTTCGGAGGTTTGTGCTAAAATAAATGTTTCCTAGCCAGCCCTGGTGGCGCACGCCTGTAATCCTAGCCCCTGGGAGGCTGAGGCAGGAGGATTAAATTTGAGGCCAGCCTGAGCTATAAAGTGAGTTCAGGACCAGCCTGGATTGCAGAATGAGACCTTGTCTCAAATTAAAAATAAATAAATAAATAAATAAAATTAAATAAAACACACCTTTCTACTCTTAAGTTGTAGATATCAGCTATTTGTCCCAAAACAACTAAAACACCCTTTACATTTTTACATTTGGAGTTTTCAGCTCAGGCAGTTAGGGTATAAAACTTGCATCAGCCTTTTGATGGTTATAAATTGCAGATTTTTTTTTTTCTCCATCAGTGCCCTTTTCACTACCAATAGTTTTTTAGGGTTTCTGGAAGGTTGGATATGTTGAGCTATTTTCTGGGAATTTAACTATTTAAGGTTCTGGTTTTATATAGGTGGTCTTTGATTTGATGCTTCCTCTGATATGTCCCTATAATTTTTCTTTTGATCCCAAAGTCTGTACTGACATTAGTTTTAAAATGAAACTATTAGGATGAATCCACTTCCCCAAGCTCACATTATTTCCTTGTACCTCTCTCTATATTCCTTAATTTTGGGGGAGGAGGCAGAAGGGAGTCTTTCTTAAGCAGCCTTATATTCTTGGTACCTTATTAATTAATTAAAAATTATGCACTCTAAAAATATTTCTTGCAGCATTTTTGCATATTTTGTAGAAGCATCCTATTGAAATGAAAATCTGTCATAGCATAATTTTGTTTCTCTGATATGCATCAATTTAGGTAATTTTCTTAATAACTTTTTTCTATCTGACTAGGTATTATTCCAATTTTATCTAATATACTGTGTCAGAATTTTAGCTTCTAATTTTAATGATCATATATTTAATTTTTACAAGTTACTTTTGGTTTGTTTTCAAACCTCTCTCCAATTTATTTTGTTGTATCTTAATAACTTTTTTAGTGTTTTCAAATGTATTCTTCTCATTGCCTCTATGTGATTATCTATTACTTGAATCTTTGTGAAATTGAATCAAGTGTTTTGTTGTGTGCTAATCATGGCAGATCATCCACACGCAGCTTTGCAATTCATGGTTCCAAACTCATCTACACATGGGGAAACATGCCTGGATGCCCCAGGAAGACTTTCCTTTTTCATTAACTTCTGCCATATCCTTTAAGAATATCTTTGTGCAACTATTTATGGGATTTATTTTTGGTGTGAAATTTCTTACAGTGAACATGTTAGACATTTCAACTTTACACTCAAGTGACAGGGAAGCCTTTGATACAAGCACAAAAGCTTTGTTTTTCACCAATAGATGAGCTTCTTTAGTCTCCTCTTATGCTCTTGTACATATTATCTAGTCGAGTTTTTTCTCCTTGAAGGTCTTCCTTTTTGAAGCATTCTCAGTTCCAACATTTTCTCTCCCATAAGCCTGAATATTCTTCTGTTCTGGTGTGAGAATTAAAGATTAAGCCTCAACTTCCCTCATTCACAAGACCGACAGCCCAAACCAGATCTGCTGCTGTATCTGTCCACTCACTGTTTACTTCTTTAACTTTTATTGTCTTAATTTTCTGCCCATTTATTTGTTTATTGTAATTTCATCATACGTTGAAGGGAATATTGTTTTTGTCTAGAACCTCTGGTTTGTTTTGTGGTGGAAGTCATTTTTATTAATAGGTTACTGAGCTGCCTGTATTAAAAGAAACGGGGAGACTTTACTTATTTAAGTGTAAAATGTTACATGATTTGTGTGTTATTGTTTGGTGGGGCCCATGTGTCTTAGGTGCTTTTTCATTGCTGGGACACAGCACCTAACACCCAACTTAAAGGGAGAAAAATTTATTATAGCTCACATTTTCAGAAGGTTTCAGTCAGGAGGTGGGTGGAAAATAGGTGCTCCTGGCATCACAGGAAGTAGAACCCAGGGCCTCTAGAAGCTGGGCAAGAGTAAATATGCTTCCAGGCCACATGCCCACAAGAGACCACACACCTGTAATCCCTTCCATAGCATAATCTACCACATGCCTGTAATTTGCCTCTCCTGGTCAGACTCCACCTCTTAATAGCACATGAAATTATACATATAAACCACAACATCCAAAAACATGAAGTTTTTTGAGGACATTCCACATCCAAACCATAATATTCTGCCCCACGTCCCTTAGGCAACATGCATTTAGTTCATCTCTGAGAGTTTCCTGAGTCTTAACAGTGATAGCATGGCTAAAACATTCAAGTCCAAAGTCTCCTCTGGGATTAAAGGCAAATTTTTAGCTGTGAGTTCCTATGAAAACCAATAAATAAATAAATAAATTAAAATTCTAACATACAATGGTACTTTTAACATAAGGGGCAAACATTTTCATTCTGAAAGGGAGGGATAGAAGGATAAAAGCAATTAAGCCAAAGCAGGCATGAAATGTAGTAGGGCAAACACCAAATCTGGTTTTATTCAGTTCCATAGTTCTATGACCAGCATCCGGTGCAAACTGTGGTGAGGTATGAGCTCCAAAGGGCTTGGGGACCCCCAAACCGACAGCATTACCTCTGGCTGCACCATCCATTGCTTCTCTTTTGGGCTATCTCATCTGACACCTTGTGATCTTCCTCAGCAGATGAGTTGTGTCCTGGGACCTTTAAATTTCTGGAGTCTCCTCTCAACTTTCAGATTCACCTTACAACTTCATGCACTGTCATGCAGGGCACTCTACTGGCCTCCAAGGCCTTCTGAAATTTAAGTAGAAGCCTCTCTGACCCCACAACTCTTGCATTCTGCATTCTGCATGTCTGTGAAACTAACGGATGATGCCAATGTCTGCCGCCGGCTGGGACAGTTGTCTAGATCTCTTGAACATGGCCACAGAAGGCTCTGAAGTCTTAGGTGGCTGGATCACACAGGGTGCCTTTGGGCTCTTGTTTGAAAGCAAAGTCTTTGCTTTGTACTCTTGAGTGGATAAAGGGTGGCGTCTTGCTGACCACGGAGGCACACTCAAGGCATCTCTCTACTAGAGGCCTGATTCCAAGTACTTGGCTTCTTTTTAATGCCAATCCCTTCAACAAACATGCCTTCTTTTGCCCCAACTAGAAAGCCACTTTCTTTCTGATAGAACTGAAAGCCTCCCACATCTTTTTCCTGTGCCATTTTTGTCTTGCTTCTCACTGTACAGTTGGCTAAAACCTGCAAGCAGTATCTATGTGACAACCTGAACCTTGGGATGCCTCAAAATGTTCTGCACCAGATTAACCAGTCCACCACTCTCAATCTCAGTTTCAGCCAAAGGCTCGGGCAGGGGAAACATGCGGATTTTTATTTATTTATTTATGTTGGCCAGAGCATAGCATATCTGGTTTCTAGACCAATTTCCAATAAAATGTTCCTTCCCATCTGAAACCTCTTGAGCTTAGCCTCTCTGATATGTACTTCTATTGTCGTTCTGGTCATCTTCTGAGCTCTGATCAGAATCTCTCATCAGTTTCAGCTCACAACATTTTAAGGGTTTTCCAGCAGACATCTCCAAGCCTTTTTAAACTCCTTCTGCAGAACCAGTCACAAAGGTTTCTAAACTACATATTCAGGTAAAGATACAACAATTACTCCCATTTATCTGGTACCGATTTCTGTCTATTTACTTATTTACTTTATTTCTGGGACACAATGCTCAGCACTCAATTTAAGGGAGGAAAGATTTATTTTAGTTCACAGTTTCAGAAGGTCTTAGTCCATTCTTGGGAGGCTGGTGGAGAACAGCTCCTCATAGCACTGCAAAAGAAGGAGATGGGGCAATATATATATATATATATATATATATATATATATATATATATATATCCTTCCAGGTCACATGACTGTAACAGGCCACATACCTGTAACCCACCACATACCCATAATTCACCACACACCTTCTGACCAGCCTCCACCTCCTTACAGTGCAGGCTGCTCATAGATAATCGACAATATCTAAATACAGAGGCTTTTAGGGATATTCCAGAGCCAAACCTTAGCACCATGTTGTTTTTTTCTTTGTCTTTTTAGTTTTAGTAAAAATGCTGATGAGCTGGATTTTCTTTGCAGGGTCTTGAATAATTTCACCAAGTGACTCTTTGTGATGGCGGACACCTGAGCGGCTGCCGTCAGTCTGCTGATTATTCTCTGATGTCGTTCAGAAGTCTAATATTCTCAGAGACATAGAAGAAGTTCAGTGATGTAATAATAGCCAAAGGGAACTTCTCCATATAATGGCATTGTTGGAAACATACACATTTTTTCACTTTTAGTAGTATTTCTAAGATAATGAGTAAATTGTGCCTAGAAAGACACAATGTGTGGGGATACTTCCAAATTTCATTTCAAACCATTAGTTACTTTCTAGTTTGAAGTTGTGTATTTCAAATCAAGTCAAAACACATTCTCTTCTAGAGGGAAAAAATTCATTGTTCAAAATGAGTTATCCATTGGAGAGGTAACGCAGGTCCTAGGAAATAAGTTTTCTATCATGTCACCTAATAGCGTGTCCTGTACTTACATATTTAGGGAAGTATCAAAAGACGTTGTGGCTTGTGGAGAGAGAGGGGGATGATGGCACTTGTACAATGACTTCTGTCATCTGGCTAACTCTTCTGTGGGGGTCCCAAAGACCTACATACTGAAATCCCGCCCAAAGTTCCTAATATTTACAATGGTAGTGTACTTATAGTGTTGACAGTGTGGTGAATAACCCAGATTGTCTTGAGAAACTCTAGGAAGTGTGATGTACTATACAAAAAACAATGAGAAAAAAAGTGAAAAAGGAATGACAGCATTACAGGACACTTGGGAAAAGAACAAGGTGGCCAATCTGCTGTGCTTGAAATAGATGTCTGTATATTGTATATGACCAACTTCACTGCTGATTTACTCAGTCATCAAGTGACTGACAGTTCAAGGAAGAAATGAAGGCCAAGGATGATCATTCTGCTCGTGAGAAGAGCCTGTGTGAAATTGCTTAGACTTTGGAGATAGACAATCTCCATTCTAGTGAAAGGTGATAATATTTATGGTTGGTTGAGATCATGGAAACCCTTGAACGCCAGCCGGATGAACTTGAACTTTATTCAGGAACCAAAGAATAGATTCTGAAGTCATCTTAAGTGAAGAAACGGATGCTGAAATTCAAATTTTATATAAAATAAAGAAAAGAGATATTGACTCTGGGAAAATTTAATGACAGGGAGGTAAGTTGGTAGAATGATTTAAAATGACCTAGGAAAAATAAGTAAAAAGAAGAAAACAGTGTTTGACTTTTTAAGGAAGAAATACACACACACACACACACACACACACACACACGAGAATTAGCAGAAGTTCAAGTGCTTGAAAATTCATCTTTAAGCAAAAATTTAAAGCAGGCCATAAAAGTGCAGAGAAAGAAAGTAAACATCTCCTGCTCAAGGGTTAGGGTGCACAGAAAGAGCAACCCGTCCTTTTGGGTGAAGGTAGTCAAAGCTGGCAGACAGCCCTCCTGATTATTAAAAACACCTCAGCTCAAGTTTTAGCAGTGAGCTTGACACTTCTGCAGTACTTTGTATGACTGTATTTCTGATAGACCATATCCTGCGGTATCATCTTAATAGAAATTGCAGCCTCTCTCAGTTTTGCAGAGAGTTATGCAAGATGAGTGTATTCTAGAGATCTGATGGACAAGTGTGTCTATAGTCAGCAATGCTGTGCTATGCACTAAAAACTGTTGAAGAGAGTAGATCTTATGTTGAATGTTCTTACTGTCATAATAAATAAAGATATGAGTAACTTACCGTCTTTTCTGGAAGGGCTAGACAAGAAGGCTTGTAGGTGACACCTCTACAAATAAGGACCAGTCAAGCCATACAGCTTGTCTAGACCCTATGTTTGACTCTGTGCTGGCACTAGTTTGCTTCCAAGACTGTGACCTGAGGCTCAGTCCATCCCCAGTGTCTTCTGCCTGTACTCTGCTTCTGTAATTCCAGCTTCAGGGCAGTGGTTGATCTGTGCCCTCTTAGCCACAACCCACACCTTACGCAGGGGTGGCTGGGGATTACTAAGCACATTCCGTCTCAGCTAAAGGGTCCCCAGACTCAGAAGGGGCACGGAGAGGTGAGCAGCAAGTGCCCTGCCATTCAGAGGTGGAAGCGTGCTAGGGCCCGGCCAGCTTCAGGCGGAACCCAAGGCTGTGGCCTGTGAGAACAGAGCAACAACTGGGGTTTGGTGAGGAGCTCGCTGAAGTTTCAATCCTTGTTATTTTGCTGCATAAAGAACTATAACTTGCTTTGTAACCAACCTGGGACAAAAAGATTGCTTTCTTTGCTGCTGCATCCCTTAACAGGGTGATAAATCACAGAGAGAGCAGAACCTTCCCCGCCCTCCTCCCTCACCCATTGGCTGTGGTGCTGTGTTGTGCTTTTCCAATTTGCTGACCACCAACCTTCTCCCCACAGTGCCCAACCTTCTCACTCTCAAGCCCTCCTCTTTGTCCTCCTCCTCCTCTAGCTTCTTTTCTCCCCCATTTTATTGATATGCATATGTGCAAAATCTAAGGTTTACATTGGAGTTGAGCATCTTGTGCACATATGTATCTTGTCAAGGTGACAAGGGCTTTCCCACTCTCCTTCTGCCCCTCCTCCTACCCTACCTGCCCTCCCTCCTCCCCTACCCAACCCCACTGTTTCACTTTGTTTTTCATTTTCAGTTCCATAAGAGTTGTGCTCTGGGACTCTCATATCAGAGAGACCATTCGATGTTTCACCTTCTGCTTCTGACTCATTTCACTAAGCATGATGTTCTCAAGTTTCTTCCATTTGCCTGTGAAAGCGTCCACGCTGCTGGACTTTATACATGTATAGTATTCCATTGTGTATAAATACCACAATTTATGTATCCATTGGTCTGTTGATGGATATTTTGGTGACTTCCATATTTTAGCTATTGTTAGTTGTGCTGCTATAAACGTGGGTATACATGTATCTTTGTCGTGTGTTGTTTTGACCGCTTTTGGATATATTCCCATGAGGGGTGTCGCTGGATCGAAGGGGACCTTTATTTCTAGTCTTTTGAGCGCTGTCCATACTGCTTTCCAAAGGGGTTGTAGAAATTCACATTCCCACCAACAGTGCAGGAGGGTTCCTTTCTCCCCACAGCCTTGCAGGCACAGATTGCTATTTGACTTGTTGATATGGGCCATTCTCTCTGGAGTGAGATGGTATCTTAGCATTGTTTTGATTTGAATCTCTCTTATGGCTAGAGCTGTTGAAGATCTTTTCATGTACCTATTGGCCATTTGTACTTCTTCGTGAGTGAACTACCTCTTCATTTCATTTGCCCACTTTCCAAGAGGATCCTTTATTTTGGTTGGCTTACTTTTCTTCAGCTCCCTGTATACTCTAGTTATGAGCTTCTTGTCTGAGATGTTGGTAGTGAATATTTTTTTCCCAGTCTTTTGGTTCTCTTTTTACAATGTTAATATTTTCCTTTGCTGTGCAGAAACTTTTTAATTTGACAAGATCCCATTTGTTAATAATGGGGATAATTTCTTTTGCTCTTGGTGTCTTGTCAAGAAAGTCTTTACCTACCCCTATGTCTTTTAGAAATTTGCCTAATTTGTCTTCAAGAAGGTTTAGTGCTTAATTTTTAATGTCTAGGTCTTTGATCTAATTTGATTTGATTTTGGTGCATGGTGATAAGTGTGTGGCTAGATTCATTCTTCTGCATGTGTATGTCTAGTTTTCCCAGCACCATTTGTTGAACAGGCTGTCTTGTTTCCATTGTATGCATTTGGCCCCTTTGTCGAAGATTAAATAATTGAAGGTGTTCGGGTTTGTCTCTGCATCTTCAATTCTGTTCCACTGGTCTGTCTGTCTATTTTTGTGCCAGTACCAAATTGTTTTTAGAACTATGGCTTTATAGTACAGCCTGATGTCTGGAACTGTAATGCCTCCTGCTTTGGACTTGTTCCTCAGGATTGCTTTGGCTACTCTTGGTCTCTTTTGGTTCCATATGAATTTTAGAATTGTTGTTTCAAGTTCTTTGAAGAAACTTGTAGGTATTTTGATAGGGATTGCACTAAATCAGTATAACAGTGTAGGTAGTATAGTCATCTTGACTGTATTTATTCTGCCTATCCAAGAGCAGGGAATGTCTTTCCATTTTCTAGTGTCTCCTATAACTTCTTTCTTCAATGTAATGTAGTTTTCTTTATATAGGTCCCTCACATCATTGGTTAGGTATACTCCTAGGTATTTAATTTTTTGCTGAGCTATTGAGAATGAAATTATTTTTCTGAGTTCTTGCTCAATAAGTTCATTGTTAGTATAGAGAAAAGCTATTGATATTTTAGTGTTAATTTTGTAGCCTGAGACTTGGCTGAATTTTTTTTATAGTTTCTAAGAGTTTCGTAGTGGAGTTTTTAGGGTCTTCCATGTAGATAATTGTATCATCTGCAAATAAGGAGAGGTTGACCTCCTCCTTTCCGAAGCAGATTCCCTTTATCTCATTTTCTTGTCTGATTGCTATGGCCAGTGTTTCAAGGACTATGTTGAATAAGAGTGGTGAGAGTGGGCAACCTTGTCTTGTTCCTGATTTGAGAAGGAACGATTTCAGTCTTTCTCCATTTACTATAATATTGGCAGTAGGCTTAGGATATGGCTTCTATGAGTTTTAGGTAGGGCCGTTCTATACCTTTTTTTCTCAGTGTTATTATCATGAAGGGGTGCTGGATTTTGTCAAAGGCTTTTTCTGCATCAATAGAAATGATCATGTGATTTTTGTTTTCACTTTTGTTTTTATGGTATATTACGTTTTTTTGATTTATGTATGTTGAACTAGCCTTGTATCTCAGGGACGAAGCCCACCTGATCATGGTGTATGATCTTTCTGATTACTTGTTGGATTCTGTTTGCCAGAACCTTATTGAGGATTTTTAAATCTATATTCATTAAGGATACTGGTCTGTAATTTTCCTTCCTGGTAAGGTCTTTGTCCGGTTTTGGGACAAGAAATGAGTTTGGTAGCATTCCTGCAGTTTCTACTTTATGAAATAGTTTGAGAGGATTGGAGTAAGTTCTTCCTATAATACTGACAAAATTCTGCTGTGAATCCATCTGGGTCTGGACTTTGGTTTGTAGGTAGAGCTTTTACTACTGCTTCAATTTCCTTCTGCGTGATGGGGCTGTTCAAGCTTTTTATATCTTCCTCAGAAAGTTATCCATTTCTCCCCAGTTCTCAAATTTGTTAGAATATAGGTTTTCAAATAATTTCTTATAATATTCTGGATTTCTACAGAGTCTGTTGTAATTTCACCCTTTTCATTTCTAATTGTCCTAATCTGTGCCTTTTCTTTCCTTTTCCTGATGAGGTTGGCAAGAGGTTCGTCGATTTTGTTAATTCTTTCAAAGAACCACCTCTTTGACTCATTAATCTTTTTTATTGTTTTTTAATCTCAATTTCATTTATTTCAGATCTGATCTTTATAAATTCTTCTCTTCTTCTGCCTCTTGGGTTAAGTTGTTCTTGTTTCTCTAGGTCCGTAAGGTGCATCATTAGCGTATTTATTTGTGACTGTTCTGTTATTTTGATGTGTGAATTTATGGCTATGAATTTTCCTCTAAGGACTGCTTTCATTGCATCCCACAGGTTTTGATACAATATACATCCATCGCCATTTAACTCTATGAAGTTTTTGATTTCTTCTCTGATTTCTTCTATGCTCCATTGTTTGGTCAGTAGTATGTTGTTAAGTCTCCATGTGTTTTTGTATTTTCTTCTGTTTCTGCTGCTGTTAAGTTCCAGACTTATTCCACTATGGTCTGAGAGTATGCACAATTTTTATCCCTTTGTACTTGTTTAAGCATGACTTATGCCCTAGGACATGGTCTATTTCAGAAAATGTTTCATCTGCTGTTGAGAAGAACATGTAGTCAGTTTATGTTGAGTGGAAGACTCTATAAATGTCAGTTATGTCCAAGTTTTCTATAGTTTTATTTAGCAGTTGTATATCTTTGTGGATTTTTTGTTTGGTTGATCTATCTATTTGTGCTAATGGAGTATTTAAGTCCCCTACTATAATTGTGTTGGGGCCTATGTGTCCTTTCAAATCTAGTAATTTTTGGTTTACATAATTGGTTGCTCCAGAGTTGGGTGCGTATATATTGATAATTGTGATTTCTTCCTGTTCTAATGTTCCTTTAACCAGTATGTAGTGTCCATCTTTGTCTCTCTTCACCTGTTTTCTTTTGAAATCTGATGAGTCTGAGATTAATATACCTACCCCTGCTTGCTTTCGGGACCTGTTGCGTGAAATATTGAATTGCAACCTTTTATTTTCAGTCTATGAGTTTCCTTGTGGATGAAGTGTGTCTCTTGCAGGCAGCAAATTGTGGGTTTTTGTTTTTTGATCCAGTCAGCTAGTCTACGTCTTTTGATAGGTGAGTTGAGGTGGTTCACGCGTAGAGTTATTATTGAGGTATGTTTGGTGTGTCCTGCCATAGTTTTAGTTTTTCCAAGTTGTTTACTGGCTTTTCTTTTTTCTCAGCTCATTCTCTTCTAGCTTTTGTCTTTTTTTCTCTGGGATGTCTTGTGTCATTGGCTTCTCTTTCGCTATCCAAGTGTTCTTTGTGAATTCTCCACAGTGATGGCTTAGTGGCTGCAAGTTTCTTTAAGCTTTCTATATCTTGAAGGATTTTAGTTTTTCCCTCTAGTTTAAAAGATAGATTTGCTGGATATAGTAGTCTTGGTTGGAATTTGTGCTCTTTTAGTGTTTGAATGACATTGCTCCATGATCTCCTGGCTTTTAGAGTCTGGGTTGAGAAGTCTGCAGTTATCCTGATGGGCTTACTGTTATAGGTCACTTTCTGCTTTTCTCTTATTACTTTCAGTATTCTCTCTTTGTGTCAGGTTTCTAGTACTTTAATTATGATGTGTCGGGATGAGGTTCTCTTCTGATCAATATTGCTTGGGGTTCTAAATGCCTGTAGTAGCTCGATGTTCATTTCTCTTCTTAGATTTGGAAAGTTTTCTTCCATAATTTCCTTAAATATGCCTTTTATTCCTTTTGTTTTGACCTCTGTCTTCTCCTGGATTCCCATAATTCTCAGGTTGTTTCTTTTTGAATCGTCCATCAGTCATTGTAGTTATTCACTTTTTTTTAATTTGGTGATCTTCATGGTCTTTCTGTTCCTACTCCATCATTTTGTTTTCTAGGTCTGATAATCTATTTTGAAATTGTTCAATATCGTTGCTTATTGTGACCTGTGTGTTTCTCACTTCCTGTGTATCTGCATATATTTTTTTATGTCTCTGTTGTGTTCTCTCCTTTCTTGTGTTTTCTTCATTATCTGCTGGTTCATTTCTTCTTTGATCTCCTCTATTTGCTTCTCAAAGCTTGCTCTTAGTTTCGCTAGGTCTTGGCGTTGCTCTTGATCTATGATTTTCATTTCCTGCATCATTTCCTGCTTTGATTCCAGCTTTAGCTCAATGTATTTCTGGACTCAGAAGTTGCCATCATTTGTGCCATTTTCATCTCTAGCTTCTGCATTTTCAGGATTCCTGGGATGCTCTTCTGGTATGTCATCACTACTTGAAGGAGATTTATTTCCACGTTTCCTGATGGTTCTGTTGTCTTTGGTTGTCTCTGGTTGTCTGTCCCTGGATTCCCCTATGTGATTCTCCCCAGTATGGCTCTGGCTCTGAGAAAACAGAGTTTCCATGCTGACCACTTTGCTGGCTCCCCCCTGCCCCAGCCTGGAGCTGCTGTGAAGATCATGGTGGGCAGGAAGCCTGGCCTCAGTCCCTCTACCTGGGCTGGCTCCTCCCTGTGCTGGGCTGGAGCGGCTGGGAAGTCTGCGGTGGGTGGGAAGCCTCTAACTTCTTTTTTTCTGATTCTTTCATTCCCCTCCCAAATCTGAGATGAATGAAGTGCCAAAGCTGCCTTGGTTCCCCTCATACCTGTCCTTAGCCTTTCTTCTTCTTTTCCCCTTCTCCTCTTTTGCTTCCTGTGCCTCCCCCTGCCTTCCACTTCCTCTCATTGAATGCAGGGCCTTCTCATTAAGTTATATCCCAAGACCTTTTTAAAAAATTTAACCCTTCAAGAGTTATTAGCGCTTATTATTGTTCTTGTTCCTGTGCATAACACCCTACACCCACAATTGAAAGGAGGAGAGGTTCAATTTGGTTCAGAATTTAAGGACATTCAGTCATGTTCAGAGGTGCTGAGGCAGAAATATCAACCAGAAGGGGCATGGCAGAGCAAAGCTCCTAGTTATGTCCACTGGGAAGCAGAGGGGGGAACCTGCCAGAGAGAAAGGGGCTGTGAGCTGTGAGGCCACACCTCCATGGCACACCGAGACGTGACCACAAATGCCCCCCAGCAGTGTCTGTGGTACGTCTCAAACCCCATCAAGTCAATGCTCCACCCTGACTGCTGTCCTGGGATTAAAGGAATGTGCCACTGCTCCAGCTCTTAAATCCATGGGGCATTGCTTATTCCCTTGGCTTCAAACGCTGTTCATATGTGTGCAAATGTGGGTAAATACGTGCTTTTTACTTGTTAATGAAGTTCCAGTATGGCAGTGTCAGCAGTTTCAAATTTCTTCTCATCACATGATTTTTTTCATTAACTTTAGTATTTAGTATATGAATCAGGGTTCCATGTTCTCCAGAGAACTGGCACCAGTGGCCTCTGTACCTAGATAGTGATCTCTGCAAGGATACCCATGAGTACAGCCACCCATGTGTCTTGTCTCTACCCAGCCTGCCTATCTACTGTTTATATCTATAATAGTATCAACTGTTTGTGATGAGAGAGAGAGAGTGTGTGTGAGAGAGAGATTAATTTTAGCAAGTGTGATAACCAGGAGGACTAGTAATGCAAAGAGCTGATGAAATGAACAGGCTAGAAACTCAGAAAAGAGTGTCTCACAATCTAGAGTCCAGCAATAGCAGGGTGGGCCAAGTGGAATGAAAATGTAGCCAGGGTTTCTATTTTGCAGTCTTAACGCAAAATTTCTTCTTCAGGAATCTACAGTATTTGCTCTTAAGCCCTTCAGCTTATTAGATGAGGCCCACCATGTTATGAAGGGCAATCTGGTATCCTTAAAGATAGTGATTGTAAACTTTAATCATATTTAAAATATAACTCATAGCAATATTTACACTAGATTATTAAATCAGACTTCCAGACAAAATGGGAGTGAGTAGAATGTCCCCTCAGTCGCTCCTCATAGCCTCACTGAAAAAGTTGAGACACCGTTAGAAAATTATCTGCTTAACTTAGCTTGGAGAGGGAGAAGAGTTCCAGGAACGAAAAGGGGGCCACAGGGAAGTAAGAAACTTTGAGCGTGCAGCACAGTATGAAGAACAAGCCTCCCAGGAAGGTACCTCTGGCTGCCAGGGAGGGCTGGTGAGCAGCAGTGAACAGCCAACAGCCACAGCCAAGTGATAAGCCTGGAGCTAGAAGCCGTGGGAATAAACAGTGGCCTGACAGCACTGGCTTTCTTTTGAAAAGGTATGAAGGATTTATCTACTGAAATAATGGGAAAATATTTTCTGAGTTGAGGAACAGGAATTAATATTTGGGTATAAGATGCATATAGAACACCAAATAAGCTTGTCCAGAAAAGACTCTCTCCATGTCACATTGCAATCAAAATCTCAAAAATTCCACACAAAAATAAAATATTAAAAGCAGTAAGAGGAAAAGAGTCATTCTACAAAGACAAACACATCGTAACACCTGTAGAAATTTTGATGCAAACCTTTGAGGCCAGGAGAGTCTAGATTGAAATCTTCCAACCCTTTGCCCCCCACCCCCAAAAAAAGTGTAACAGAAAGAAAAACCGACGAACCAGCATCAAAATAAAAGACAATGACAGGGTTCAACAATTGTCTTACAATAATAACCCTCAACTCTAATAGTCTTAACTTGCCAATCAGACACATTTAACCCAGAAAGAAGTATATAGAATGAAAGTGAAAAGGTAGAAATCAATATATGCAGCTACTATAGCCTGAAAGCCAACCTGAGTAGCTATGCTAGTCTCAGGCATAGCGGATGTCAAACCAAAACAGATTAGAAAAGATGATAGATACCATATACTGGTTAAAAAAAGCAATCCAAAGAGGAGAACCTACAATTATAAATGTATATGCACCCAATGCACTCAATTTCATAAAGCAAAATATATGGGACAAGAAAAATCCTATATACTACAATGCAATCATACTAGAGGATTTCATTACTTCATGCTCACAAATAGGCAGGTCAACCAGATTAAACAACAACAAGAAAGAAATATTGGAACTGAACCTCTCCATAGAATAAATTGACAATAGATTTCTACAGAATGTTTCATCTAATGTCAACTGAATGCAATTTTTTTCTCATCACCATATGGGATTTTTTTTTCTAAAATAGACCATACCTTTGGCTATAGGCATGCTTAAATAAATACAAAATAATTAAAGTAATTCTCTGCATACTTTCAAAACATGTGGAATGAAACTAGAAATCAACACAAAAGAAACTATACAAACTACACAAATACAAGGAGATTAAAAAATTCACTATTGTATAGACAATGGATCACAGAAAAGAAAAACAGGAAAGACAGAAAAAAGTTCCCTGAACTCAAATGACAAAGGTAGTACTTCATACCAGAACGTATGGGACACAATAAAAGCAATATTAAGAGATAAATTTATAGGCATGGTTGCACATACAAGAAAAACAAGCTATTCAAAATGAATGATCTAATTATCCAGCTCAAAGTCTGAAAGAAATGAGAACAAATCAAATCTGAAAGTGATAGAAACAATAAAATTATAACGATCAGAACAGAGATGAATAAAATTGAAACTAAAAATAAAAAAGATCAATAAATCAAATAATAAGTTGTTCAAAAGGATAAAAAATCTTGATAACCCCTAGCCAAACTCATCAAAAGAAAAAAAAAAAACTTATACCAACACAATTAGAACTGAAAGTGGTGAAATCACAACAGATGCTGCTGGAATCCAGAGAATTATAAGAAACTATTTTTGAAAACTTATATTCCAACAAATTCAGGAACCTAGAAAAAACAGATAAATTCCTAAACACATATAAGCTAAAAGAAAAGCTCAGGACCTGATGGACTCACTGCAAATTTTATCAGAACTTCAATGAAGAGCAAGCACCAGTGCTTCTTAAACTTCTCCATGAAAATGAAAGAGAATGAACATTTCCAAACTTCTTTCTGGAAGCTAGCATCACCTTGATTCCAAATCCAAATAAATACCCAACAAAGAAAGGAAACTATAGGCATTTTTAAATGAGTATAGATGCAAAAATCTTTAACAAGATACTTGAAAACAGAATGCAACAAATTATTAAAGAGGCTGTACACCCTGACCAAGTTGACTTCATCCCAAGGATACAAGCACGGTTCAACATATGTAAATCAATTCATTTAATACACCACATAAACAAAAGCAAGACAAAAATCACATGATTATCCAATAGATGCAGAAAGTCTTTGACAAAATCCAAAATCCAGTCATAATAAAAAACGATGAAAATACATAGAGAAGGACATTGTGAATGCCAATAAAAGAAGTTTATGACAATCCTACTGTCACCATCATCTTAAATGGAGAAAAACTGAAAGCATTTTCCCAAATCAGGAGCAAGACAAGGGTGCCACCCTTACTACTCCTGTTCAACATAGTGCTTGAAAACTTTGCCAGAGCAATCAGGCAAGTAAATGGAATAAAGAGGACAAGATAAAGAGATATTTGCACAATGGAGTACTACTCTGCCGTAAAGAAAAACAAACTTGAGTCATTTGGAAGAAAATAGGAAGGGAAGTAAGAATGATCAAGATGCCATACGTGTATGTACCAGTTTCTCAAGCTGATTGCTATTATTATGTATTGCAAATACTTAGTAATAAAAAGTCATCCAATCCCATCTACTTTTCAACAAAGTTTTTGCTTCTAAAAAAGAAGTATCTGGACTAGCGATTGGCCAACACATGGACACTGTATCCTAGATGAGTGGCACACATCACTAGCCCTCATCTGCTGTCCCCTGGGTTGCTCTGGGTGGCAGCCCCAACTGAAGAGCCCAGGTGGACTGTTGAGTTCTTCTGCATCCTACTTTTTGAGTCAACCAAATTGGGGCTGAGACTCAATTTGCACCATTATCTGTTTGATATTGGATGATTTACTAGTCTTTTTTAAAATTCAGTGTTTTTTCCCCATTTTATTGATATGTGTGCATGCAAAATTTAAGGTTTACAATGGAGTTGAGCCTTTTATGCACATATGTATCTTGTCAAGGTGACAAGGACTTTCCCACTCTCCTTTTGTCCCTCCCCTACCACCCCTCCCTCCCACCTCCCCTATCTAACCCTCCTGTTTTATTTAAATTCAATGTTTTTGTAGATAACTTGGGAATAAGAGCAACACATGTGCATCTCCTGTACCTAAAATGGAGGAAGGTGTGCAGACTCCTGAGACCAAAGATTCTGGAATACGTGCAATGGCAGCTTATTCACCACACTTGGTAACTATGACTGCGCTACAGTGCTGGCTAGTATAAGTTTCTATCAGACCAGAAACTCAGACGTTTGGGATTTGACCTGAGTTGCAGAAACTGTAAGCGCTGGAGTTGGCATTGGGGGTGGGACCTTCATGAAATCATAGCCAAATGTTCAGTCCCTGCAAAGATATCATACTTTTTTTAAAAAATATGTGTAGTAGATAGTCTTCTTGACCACCTGCCTTTCTATTCTGCAAAGTAAAGTTGTGCTTGTACCCTGTAAGACTCAGATTCGGGAGGCCCATTTGTGTTGTGCTTGAGGCAATTCAGGGAAAGTTAAGGAAGCCATTTGGTACCAAGTTTTAAGTTTCTCATCCAACAAAAATGGAAACAAATTCTGCCTTTCCTCGAAGACCCAACTTTGCTCTTGCACGAGTTTCTCTGATCCAGGCAGTGGTGCTCCGCAGTGTCCCTACAGATCCCCACTGTTGCCCTTCCACCTGGCTATGGGACTTTTTCCCATTAAGAACCTCTCTTCCCCACTGCAGTGTGGCCTCCCTGAGGACAAGGATGGGCCTCATCCACCTTTGGAACTGCCATCCTTAGATATTTGGCATAAAGGCAAGGATGAGAAGGAGAGTGGAAGGAACAAAGACTTAGAGGACACAGAAGAAAAATAAATCAATCCACTTCCCTGGGCCTTGAGCTTCTACACTGATGAGTTCTACTACATTTTCTCAACCCTGCTGCACCCATCAAAATGTGACACTCACTCAATAACTCCTGCTCTTTTTGAGGGGCCAGGCAGTATGAGCACGGCATGTCAAGTGGAGAGAGTGTCTGATTTTGTTTTTAAGTGAAGCTTCCCTCTAGCTCAGGCGGTTACTTTGAACTCCATGGAGCACGAGGTAGTGGAGCTGGTCAGCTTGCCAGCAATAACTTAGGTTTCTAAATAAATACTGAGGCCTGAGAGTCCTGATGCCCAAGTCTCTTCACAGAATGAGGGGAGAGCTATGCTGCCTCTATGTGTATAATGGAGAAACCAGCTGTGTGGCATAATCACCTGCTGCTCAGCGGTGAAAAGTATTCTGAGGATTCCTCTTGTCACCTATTCTAATTTAAATGCACCAACTCTCATGACAGCTAATACACACGGGGTGTGCATTTTGTCAATTTCTTTCATTCATGTAATTCTTGAAACAGTAGTTTGATAGAAGTACGATTACTATCTCCCTTTCAGCCTCGAGGAATCTGAGACACGGAGCACTGTAGCAGCTTGTCCAGGACCCTCGTCTCACTAGAAGTTTCCCAACTAGGATCCACGGTGGTCTGGCCCTAAAGAGCTTGGTGTTAGCCATGTAGCTTACTCCCTAGACTCCCTCTTTCTGTCTGGGAAGAAGTAATGAAAGCAAGAAATGTTTGGATTTTCCTGGAGGCAATATCTTCATTCATTTGGGGGGGGCGGTGTACTTTAAAAAAATCTAAGGAGTTTATTTAGCTCACGGTTTTGGAGATTAAAAAGCATGGGGTCAACCTTCGCTTGGTTCTTATGAGGGCTTCAGGGGAAATCCGAGCATCGGAAATGTGTACAGAAGAGATCACATGGCAAGACAGGATGTAAGGGAACTTTAGGGCCCAGTTTACTCTGTTTTGAACAGCTCATTCTTGCAAGAACCTACTCCGGAAGATGACCATTAATCTTTTCTGCTGTGCTCTCCCTCATAACCTAATCACCTTCCACTAGTCCTGGTCTCTTAAGGGCTCTACTACCTCTTAACACCACCACCCTGGAGACTAAGTAACAGGATCGTGAACTTTTGGAGAGTGCACTTGAATGATGTCCAAATCGCAGTAGGCAGAAAAATGTATTTACAAATATTATCTCTTTATGTGTGCTTAGAGGAGTAAAAGAGTTAGATCACTGAGAAGGTTTTTGTTTGAATCTGTGTGTATGTGTTTTATATTTGGTAAACTCCCTGAGATATACTTAAGGTCCCTGATAAGGCAAGGATGAGTATCCAAGACGTGCTTCCTCAGCTGTGACCATACTGAGTCTTCCTGGAGAGACTCATCTGAGTACTTTGAATTCTTCTTACAGATCATCATAAGTGATGGTCAGTCCTGAAGTCTTCCATTACTGGACCAGGTCTAAGCAATTACTTTCAACTCTGCTAAATGCTTCTACCAAATATGTTGGAAGCACAGTTATTAAGGGAATGTGATTGCTATTTTCTTTCTTGAAATTTAATAAAGAAATAAAAATAACCTTAGAAATTTTGTCCTTAGGAATTGTGACCATTTCTCAGTGGTTATGTCTAATTCAGTTCAGTTAGTGTTTGTGGATGGTTCATTCTATTAATATAACTATGCCTAGATTTTTGTCCAATGTCTGTTGACTGAAAGCATTTTCATAAACAGAACAGGCCAGATATCTTAGAAGTGGGCAGGATTCTGTTGTCAGGGAATCCAGTGATGACATAAATGGCCCTGGCAACCTAAGAGCCACCACAGAAACAGTTTTCTCTTCTGACCTGAAGTGATGACCTGACTAACGGAGTGTCTGGCACCATTAGCCATTTGAAGAGCTGCTTGAAGAGATAACAAGAAATTGGAAAATGACCTGGTGAAGTTGGTCTGGTGAGAATGTCAAATGGCACTGTCTTAATTACTCTTTCGTTGCTGTGACTCAATACCCGACACCCACAAACTTAGGAAAGGAAAGGTTTATTTTAGCTCACAGTCTCGAAGGTCACAGTCCATTCAGGGGTGGCCGGCAACTATCGAAGTACATGGCAGAGAGAGAGGTGGAGGCAGCTTCCCCGGACCAACAGGAAGACAAGCTGAGGCTAGTTGAGACTAGTCCCCGTCCTCCGGGAAGGCAGGTGCAACTTATGTATCCTTTCAGGTCTCTGCCCAGTAACCAGTCCCTCCTGCATTCAGGTGTGGCCACTACACACTGTTAATCCTAACTTAACTGTAATCTACCCCTCCAGACTAGACCCCAGTCCACCAACATCACATGGTTCCATTAAAATACCTGAGACTTTTGGGCGACACTACAGATCCTAACCACAACAGACACTGATAGTAGACATGAGAAAAACAAAAGAGAGAGAGAGAGAGAGAGAGAGAGAGAGAGACAGAGAGAGAGAGAGAGAGAGAGAGAGAGAGAGAGAGAGAGAGACAGACAGAGACAGAGACAGAGACAGACAGAGATGGGAGAAAGACAGTCTTTGCCTTGACTCGCCAGAGTGGAGGCATCAGATTTTGTGTCACTGAGATCTTTATGACAATGGTGCTGTCCAGCCACAGGATGAGCTGCCTGATGACACTGGCAACTCTCCACCTCGATGACCTGGTAGAAAGACCCAGTGTGACTAGGAAAAGGCACACCAACAGGACAGACACCTGTTTTCTTCAGCTAGGGGTCTGTGATCTCTCAGAACACCCAAATTCTAGTCTTAGCTATATGATTGGATGGTTGTGTGAATAGTTTCTCTCTTATCTGAATGCTGGAAAGATTAAATGGGTTAATGTAAAGTTCCTGGAACAGTTCTGAGTTGGTCAGTGGTGAAACTCACTAATTATTAGAGGTGATTTTCAATTCTATTTCTTTGTGCTTAAATGACAGCAGAATGCTACAGTGGCAGTAATGGGTAATCATTATAAGGCATTTGAAAAATATTATCACGCTATAATGGTTAATGAAAAATGACAAGCACCATATATAATAGACAATAAAACGAGATGGAAAGAGTTAGGGGTTATTGGAGTGGTTGTCAAAATATGATACATAAAATGACGAGTAATCATTTTAAACTATGTAATAGAATGTTTCATGAGAGGTCTAGACAGTCAGATGGAGTCACATGGGACAGGACTTAAGTTGGAAGGTCAGGCTTGAGTCAACAAGATGCTGGATTCTAGCAGCAAACAACAAACATGAGTTTCTGATGGTTGGGCCCATGGTCAATTACAAGTCAGCGGGACAAGGCCACCTTTCGGCTCAAGCTGTCATCTCAGGGCTTCTGTGCCCTAGTCTCATCTTAAGCTCGGGCTGGGCAAGCAGCCCCATGTGGGTGAGTTCCACAGCGGAAGTCGGATTTTCAGCGGGATGGGCGGTGGTGCGGGATGCAGCTTAAGGCTGTGCCGTGGAACTGGCATGGTGATCCTTCCATTTGTTTGCATTGATGACGTAAGCCTCACGGTCCTGCTCCACGCGAATGGAACAGGAAAGCCTATTGTGCCCACAGTGTACCATAGCAAGGTGGGAATAAAGGATAAATGGTGAGAAAACAGCTTTGTCCACCTCAGAGCCAGTTTTCACAAATGAACAGTAAGTGTTCAGTTTTTATTGGATCGTAAATGTCTCAAAATAGAGGATCACAAGGGTTGTTCCGCACTTGATGGGCATAAAATAGGTGAGGTCTTCTCACGGAATAGTCTCAGTGAACATCTAAATCACAGCTAATGCATAAACCTCTGCAAAGAAGCCAACAGGCTTTCAGCAAGAGGCCCGCTGGTCTCCCCGAGATGGGGTGCAATGCTGAGGGCAGTCCTTGCTGCCGGGTGCAACGGAGCAGAACCAGTGGAAAGACAGTCGCTCAGTCAGAACCGAGGCCTCTTCTTTGCATCGGTCAGTTTGTTGGAAATATTTATTGCCAGTTATGGTTTTATGGTTTTGTGATGATTTGAACATTTTTGACTATTCTATAATTTCCAAAGTCTGGGTCACTCATTGTAATTGATTTCATGATGCAGCCTCTAGGAATGTTACAGAATGCCTCGTATTATAGAAGGTAATACATCAGTCACCTTCAGGTTACTTCAACAAAATACTTAAGGCAGACTGCTTATAAAGGAACAAAGATTTATTTATCTTACAGTTTTGGAGGTTCCAGTCCAAGATGAGTGGCTCCGTGGCCTCCAGCCTCTGGTGAGAACTGCAAATGGCACTGACAGCAGGCATGAGAAGAACGTTTGCATCTTGAGCTGAGAGAGAGAGAGACAGACAGAGAGAGGGTGGGAGAGAAAGACACTGAGAAAGACAGAGAGATCTCGTCATTCTTTTGAGGTCATGCTCCTGGTAATTTACAGACTTTTAATAAGACTCCACTTCTTAAATACCCCTCCTAGCACTGCTTCTGCTTTAGGATCAAGAGTTTGTGCATGGCTCTTCGGGAGCCATTACCTGTGTTCAAATCATACATTGGTCGTTTTTATGGAAGTGTCCTAGAACAGTCTAGTCACTGGGGAGCTTTCTCCTCATAATCTTATCTCTGGCATGCAAAGCTCTAGAAATGCACATCCTCATCTTCCAAATTATGGGTAGATTGTGCATCCACAGGAGACAGGCTGTAGAAACTGGGTTCCCTGAACTTGAGCTAGAGTTGTAAGGACTGCCTTCCTGGCCGAGTTTCAATCAATGGAAGGGAGCTACTTTCAGACGTGACAAGTATGATATTAACTGATGCCTGTTATTTGGCAAACACTTGGTTAGTACTCCTATAATTTCATTGATTTATACATGCATCAAGCCTGTACTTTATACTTGGAAACATCGTAGGGACACATATTAGTATTGTCTTTAAGAAGTTTAGAGAGACTAAATACCTTGTTCAGTCTGCCTTCAGAGGCCAAGCTTCTGACCACTGAATATTTTCTTCTTTATTTTTAATCAGTGAGTCTTCATTTTGGGAACATCCTAGTTTTCTTTTAGACTTCACCATGAACTTCTGACTCTCTTCGAAGTGATGTGACACACAGACACATTTTGAAGATGATGTCAAGGGATTTAATGATCTTTTCAAAACCATTTACAGAAGACAATCTCTAATAAGAACAATATAGATACACTCTAGATAAAGAAAATCTGCCCTAAGAGCTGAAAGAGAATTACCTTAAATGCATCCATAATATTTTAGAAGAGCAGACAAGGTCCCTTGATAGCAAAGTCACCTTGTTCTTTGAAACCAAAAGTATGGTAAGCATTCTCTCTCTCTCTCTCTCTCTCTCTCTCTCTCTCTCTCTGACACAGACACAGACACCACACGCAAGCATTGCACACACTCATGAAGTCACAAGTCTTGAGATGGCTGTTCTGTAGAGTCGTTCACACTCACCATCAGTTGACTTTCTCATTTTATTGGAAGCGATGGACCACAAAGCTGGGGCGGTGGGCATGGTTATAAGGACATCTTATTTGAGAGGATCCTTGTTCCTCCTCATTGAAGCTGTCAGATCTATGAAGGAAACCCTCTCTCGAGGCATTTTGGCCAAATTCAAATAGGTCAGGGGCTCAGAAAGATTAATTAACCACAGGAGCCATTCCTTGGCTGAAGGGCGCACATAACTTATTATGCCCTTAATAAAGCAGTTTTCTCAGTGAATCATGGGAGCCTGGACAGGCTCAAGACAGAAACAAAAGGACATTTTCACCAGAGAATCATATGATGTTTTGTTCTGTCTGTCTACCCCAGAAATTGTGTCATCAGCTGAAAGTGACTGGCTTCAAGTTTTATGTGCCCGTCATGTGCATTGGCTATTGTTTGAGTTAAATCTTGGCAAACTAGCTGTGCAAAATAGTTTTAAATTCCTTGTATGGGGTCACATGTAGTGTAGTACCTGTCACTACAATTTAAATTACGATGAACAAATTGCTCTGATCAAGAAGGATAATATGCCAGTAAAAGTTCAGTAGAGACAATTGAGGACAATCAAACATCCCCAGAGAATGCCTCATGTCTTCTGGGAAAAGTTTTGTGGACATTTGTGTCATTGGAAATTCATTTAAAAGAGGAAATGAAAATATCATGAAGGAAGACACTTGGAATGTCAGCAATGCCCCATTGTGCACAGAAGGGAGACAGAGGAATCATGTAAGGACTACATCACTTAATCCAACAGCGTGCTTGTGTTTATGGAATGCTGATTACACCTGCTCAGGGTGCTGGGTTCTAGGACAGAGCAGGAGGCAACATTGCCACAGACTTCACTGGCTCTTGTGGAGTCGTATGAAACACTTGGCTTTAAGAAAGTGAGCTCATATGATGCTAGAGGCATGAACCAAGTTGCGGTGAATATACATCAGTTTCCTAAGGAAACAGGTCTGTGATGAAGTGATTTGCATTCTAGTATCTGGAGAAGAAACCAGAATTACTCAGACCAAAACGGGGTGTGTGATAAGAGGGAGGAGGAAATTTTAGGCAGAAGAAACACTGTCCACCGAGGTCTTGAGTGGGGGAGAACATAGTAGAAGCCCAATAGGTGTGATCACAGTGATGGGGGAGCGAGAACTGTATAGGTCTGGGGCTGGAGAGATAGAGCACCCTGTGATCCTAAAACGGATTTTGAAACTGGATTTCACAGAAGGGTTTTAGCAGGGAAACAAGACGATAAGGTAGTTTTATTGAAATAACCAATAAGTGTTAGTTTGAACAGGACAACAGGGTTCATAAGATGATAAACTGTGACCCCGAAGACTGTCTTTCCCAGCAACAGGTGTCAAGGTCTTTGATGAAGATGGAGTCCATAAGCCTGGGGAAGAGAGGACCCATGTAAAGTATACTCAAGAAGTGGGGTTGGTAGGATTCACAGAAATATGTGTGATCAGGGGGGAAAGAGGAGTTAGAAAGCCACAGTGGTGGAGCGGTAATCGGAGCAGACACTTTTCCTGGTTCTTTAGTATTGTGCTTAGCTACTTACATAAATTATTTTATGTAATTCTTTCAATAATTCCGTGGTTACATGCTCCTCGTACTCTTCTAATTTAAGCAGTGTCCTTGACTCGGCTCTACCCCTGGAAATGAAGAGGCAAAGAGATAAAGCGATTTGCTCAAAACTTATTCTCAAGTGGCCCCTGCATAGGAAACCCTGGGCTGCAGTCATGGAACACGCTCGGGACAGAGAGAGAGCAGTGTGCTGGCTTCTAATAAGTGTGTCCCCTGACAGGAAAGTCAGGAATCAAGTGCCTGCAAATAGAGAATTGGGCTGCAGTGAAGCATGCTGCTGCTGAGAACGGCTTTGCAGCCACCGTGCAAAGAGAAGGAGTAGGTTCATCCCAGGAAGTGAGGTGAGTGGAGATCCACCGCTGGAGGAGAAGAAGAGAAACTAAGTTCTTTCCTCACTTTTCAGAATAGGCTCTTAATTTTTGAATTATTTCAGATTTATAGGAAACTTCTAAGTATTATATAGTACAGAAAGTTTCCCATGTGTCCTGGAACAATCCTACTGTTCTCATTTTGCATTATTAAAATATATTTGTCACAATAAGTGAACCAAAACATTGCTTTGCCTACTACCCATACTCATTTTCTTCTAATTTAATTTATGTGTTTCAGAGTTCCATCAAAGAGACCATGTGACATTGGGCCATCATGTCTCCTTAGGCTCCTATGGACTGTGACAATTCCTCAGACTTCCCTTGTTTTTGATGAACTTGATAGTTTTGAAGAATAATGGTCAGATATATTGGAAGATGTTTCCAATGTGAATTTGATGCATGTTTTGTGACAAGGCTGAAGTTATACATTTTGAAGAGAAAGATTATAAAGGTAAATTTTGTGACATTATATTAATAGTAGATGCATGAATTTGTCACTGTCGTTGACTTCGAGCTCTTGGCTGATGTTGTGTTTGTCATGTTTCTCCACAAAATTATTCCTATTTCCTCTTTTCATACCGGATTATCTGGAAGGAAGTCAATTTGCATAGCCCACACTTAGAGATTTAACCCTGAAAGGGTGTCATAGCTGCGTAATTTATTTGGGATTCTTCTGCACGGGAGATTTACCTGCTTCCCTATTCATTTGTTTGTTTATCTAGTTATTGATTTGTATTAGTATGGCTTTATGGGTACATATTTTATACCTTGGGATACATTGAAAGTCACCTGTACTGAATCTTTTTTTTTTTTTTTTGAGACAGGGTCCTGCTCTGTAGCCAAGGCTGGTCCTGAACTCACAATGTAGCTCAGGCTGACCTTAGGCTCATGACAGTCTTTTTGTCACAGCCCCACAAATGCTGGGATTATAGATGTGCACCACCGTGCCCACCTTTATGTGGGCGGGGGAATCAAATTCAGGGCCTTGCAGCTTGCAAAGCAAATACTTTAACTGTTGTGCCATTTCACCAGCCCCACCTGCGCGGGTAAAGCATCAGAGGTTGTTTTCCCCAGTCAGATTCGAGGGCAGAACCTGTGCATGTGTATAAAAAAGGCAGAAGAATGGATAAAGACAGTGTTTATATAAATAGCCACAATGGAACACTATTCAGCCATAAAAATAAAATCCTGTGATTTGTGAAGTGAAGAAAGCCAAGCACTGGTTGGTAAATACTGCAGTGTCTCACTCACATAGAAGCTAGAAACGGGGAGCAGAACAGTGGTCATTGGATGGAGGCTGGGAAGGGGAAGGAGGGAGGGAACAGGGACAAGAGAGGTGCTAGATGAGGGGTACTGCATTGGTTAGGGTTTGAAGAGACGCAGACGTAATAGAATTCATGGAAATGGAGGGGATTCCTTTGGAGGGCTTACACATCTGAGGAGAGGGGCGGTCCAGAGCAGCCGCGCGCACGTGCGCCCTGAGACTGCAGGGTGGCGGCAATGTGAGGCAGGATCAACTCAGTGTCCCGCAGCAGAGGAAAGGCCAAAGCTCTCCGGGCAGATGCGGTGACAACCGCCTGCACGCCTTCGGTCCTGTCTTACTTCTTACCTTCCTTTTCACTTAGTTGAAGCTGCCTGCGGGGCTCCGGTGGTGGTGTGGGTCTGGAATGCCCTCCAAAAGCCTCGTGTGCTTGGATGTTACGGACTGTCTGCAGAACCGTGTGCTGGTGGCGGGAAGAGGGGCCTGGTCGGAAGGGGAGGTGTGCTGGAGGACACATGTGCGGCAGACTGGATTACAGGCATGTGGGTTGGACTGCGGGTGTGCGGTGGGGACTTACCACACCTCCTCTACCCGAAAGGGGTGGAACACTGAGGCTGGACCCAGAAGGGGTGGGTCTCCGGGATGGGACCTGGGAGAGTACAGTATGCTGCTTCCTGCCTTCCCCTGGGACGCCTGACTTGAGGGGACTGGGTCCTCCACCTGCTCCTCTGCCATGCACTTCCACGTTTGCCAGCTGTAACTGAGTTGACAGGGGCCTTCGGAAACTGAGTTGAAATGAAGCTTTTCTTCCCCTAGTTGGTAGATACTGGGTATCGAGTCACAGTGAAAAAGTAGCTAAGACAGCGCCCCCTCGCCCAGGTGGGTATTCCTCCGTCATTGGTTGGCACACAAGTCAATGACACACACCTGAAGTTCTGTCCCGGGCCTTCCCTAATCTTAGCTAATGACGTAATCCCTCCAGTGGTTATAGATACCAAAATTCAATCAACCAGGAGGAACAATACATCCTACTGTCTACATCACAGTAAGATGACAAGAATTTACAGTAATTTAGTACATTGCCCAATATAACTAAAAGAGAGGAGTTTGAAGGTTCTCAATTGAAAGACGTGGCAAATATTTCATGAGATGGAAATACTTATCACACTCATCTGATCACTACATTTGAATGCACAAATCAGATTATCCCATTCCACTCTATAAATATGAGCCATTAAAAAAAGATTTCAAAGGGCTTCAGACAATTTTGAAGACGCCACATATATGCCAACTTGTCTGTCTCCTCCCCGCCCCAGCTCTCATGCACACGTGCTAATGAGTGGGCTCACTGCTCGTTTTCCTCCTCCCTTCCTCTAAACCTCCCCACCCCGCCAGAAGCACAGTCAGCCACACCATGCCCCGTAGGGAGCCTGACCTGCCTACACTGTTTGCCTAAAATACTTGTGAGTATATATACGGGAAGGTAAGGAACTAATTTTTGGAGCAAGTGTGGGGGCTCCAGGGCACTGGGCCACTTCCTCTTGTCCCTAAGGCTGTTAAACTAAATTATAGGCCTGAGAGAAGGAGAGGCCAGCTGTGCTTCAGCCGCAGGGCCCAGTTGTTGTGACAAAGTGAAAAGTGTGGGCACCAACAGATCATTAACCGTGTGGCCCAAAATAGACGGGCGATCAGGTCACATGCTCTGCTCCGGGGAGCTGGTGCTGGCTCTTGCCTGCGATGGTGCCACCATTTGCTGAGAGAGAGCTGGCAATGATGCTTATCCTATTGTTTCATGTTTCTCATGTTTTTATTACACTGGGACAAGTTTTATTTTTTTCAAAATCCTTTCTTAAAATTGATCGTGTTTTTTCTTTCTTTCTTTTTTTTTTTTGTCCCTGTTTTAGTTTTGTTTTTAAAATTTCCCTACAATTTCCTGTTGCTCTGCCTCTTTGGCTGGGTTCAACTTGACTGTTAACTTTAATTACTGGGAGGCTTGTGAAAAGAGTTGAAAAATTGAAGTTGACATTAAAGGTACATTACACTCGAATAAACCCAGAGACAGAATATCACACACCGGTTGGGAGTTGCCCCTGTGCTTTGTGTCCATTAATACATTTAGACGGCTTTCAGTTTGAATAGCATTTGTAACTGCGGGGCACTCTCTGGAACTTGTAAACACTGCTCATAAATAGTTGCTAACGTGTGAGGCTGAGTAAACATCACCTCAATGGTGTGGGAAGGACTGGCAAAAGTGGAGCCAAACTGCACTTTGAAGTAAGACCTCTCTCATTTGGAAGGAGTGGAGAGAGACCCTGATCAAGAATTAAAAGTGACTACTTAGATTCCTCGACTGCCTAGCAATCCAAAATAACAATGGGCAGTTGACATTGAGCTCTGGGCTCTCTATTTGACAGTCCTTTTCTCTCAAATGTTGAGAAAAGTCTACATTGTTGATGCTTCTTCATGCACTTGCTCGTTCCATACTAGAAGAAGAGTTCAGAATTACTATTTTTTTCTGTAGCCAAGCTACATGTGCATGTGTTTTGACCTTGAGAGATCTACAGACAGCTTCCAGTTCAGCCTCAGCTTACAAATGAAGAGTCTTAGGCCCAGGGGACTAACTACTGGTAGCGGGTTAGGCCCTGCAACTGACCAGGCCAAGGAGTCATGTCTGAGGGTTCTCTGATCTGTGGCTGTCCTCCTTGCTTCTGTGACCTTCACTTGCTCCACCTGCAGCACAGCAGCAGGCACTCAGGATGGACATGGAGTGGCCTGGGTGTGGAAAGGAGTCTGTGAGATGTTTGTGAACGGAGATTCATGACAATGTTGTCTTGACAGTGACTCAGAATTTCACCTCATGTAGAAACAAGAATTTTCATCATGAAACTTAAGTTTTTCCTTATTTATTTTCCACGTGTTCTAATATATTATTTAGTAAAAGGAAGCAGATATCTTGGGAAGATATGCTAAGATGCTCCTCCTCTTTATATGTAAGAAACTGGAATGGGAGTTATGTCTGCCAAGTGCTAGCCACAGGCCAGGGCTTTATGTGGCATGGTGTGTCATACCAGCATCTGATTTCATCTTCATAAGTCTTTGACGTAAAAATTGTTCTTGTCACTATTTTATATGTAAAAAACTATTAAGAAGTTTTAAGGAGGGTAGCCTGTGTATCCAAGGTCGCAAGGCTGGTGGTGTAGCCAGGATTTTAACTAAGAGTTCTGACAAATGACCTTCGTTGTTCTCATTTTTGGGTCTTTCATTGAGATATCAGAACTCTTAAAACGCTGCTCAGAGTGCCTGCCCAACATCAGCGTTATATTGTTGTTGTCATTGTCCAGAGACACTCAGATAATGAAGAGCACTTCTCTCTGTCTTGAAAGGGTGACGTAGCAGTGTGTGGAGCACCCGTGGACAGAGTAGGCGGACTGGTCGCTGAGGGCATGCTTCCAGCTGCACTGCTCTCTTACTACTGCTGACGAGACGATGAGGTTGGGACTGTGCCTTAATGAAGCACTCTGCCTGGAAGTGACCTGGTTTGCTTAAGTCGGGGCTTTCCTGGCAGTGAGGCAACCATTTTAATGATTGTATGGTTGTTTAATACAGGACCATACATATTCCAGGCTGTTTATAGAATTCTAACTTTCAGTTCTGTGATGTAAATTTTGAACAACGTGATTAAACTCTGGTTCCAAGGCCACTTCCCAAGGAAGGTTCACTAGTTCTTGATCCTGATAGAAAACTGTTGCTTTTGCTTGGAGCGCCCCCCTGGCTCTCACCATGCCGCATGGCCAATCATGTGCCTGGCGGGACAGAGGGAACTCAAACTTTACAGTCGGCAAGCCTGCCCTCAACCCTGCCTGGCTTTAGGCCACGATGAGGGGAGGACTTACATTTCCCATTAACTAAACTTTCATTTTCTTACTCTGATTCCATAGATATGGAAGTAGAATTTATAAATGAAGGGTAAATGTAAAGTAGATAAGGCTTTAGCCTGATGTCCAGCACAAAGGAATATTCCATCGATGATGGCAATGATCACTGTGACGATTAATGGACATATTTAAACCTATTGTATTAAATAAACACTTCTGGCAGGTCCCAAGCTTCTTGAAAACAGAGGCTATCTGTCTAACATTGTGTTACCGCCTCTGACCACTTAAACATTCAAGACATTTGCTGAACACCCCTAACAAAAAATGAGCACATGTATGTATATGTGTGTTTGTATGAAATTTGTGCATATATGAAAGCACAATATACTAGCACCACAATCAAATATAAGTATGTGTGCTACACGCTGTTTACTGAAATCACCTTTTATTCACCCTTTCTATCATTCCCCAATCTCCAACCCATTGATAATTGAGGATTGACGTTGTTATGGCTTTGTAATCTTGTTGAAAAAAAAAGATCTTTATGTAAATTAAGAGACAAAGTGGGGGCTCTGCCTTGTGGTCTAGAGGCTTCACCCAGTGACCCTGTGGACTCGGGCATTGGAGGTGAGGGAGAGCGCCTCTAGTCACACCACTGCGCCTATGCTTGGAGTGGCCATGGTACCTGGAGGGAATCACACCATTGTGCCTCAGGGGTGTCACGCCACTGTACCTCCAAGTAGGTTATATGTTGCTTACTCCCCAGCTGCTTATTTGTTTCCATGTCACAAAATCTGCCTGTGAAGAGAAGCTTGGGAGAACTGAGAACAGAGGGAACAATTCTCATTTGTTCTTTGACAAACAAGGCAGGTAATTGACCTGACCACATCACCTCCCATGAGGACAAAGCAGTGTGACCTGAGGTGAGTACTGGGGGCTGAAAGGTCTGGTCAGGAAGTGTCTCACACCTTCCCACCTCAGGGCACTTTGGCAGGCAGCTAATTTTTTTTTTTTCATGCCTTTTGTTCTGGTGAAGCTTTTGCTGTAGGGGAGATTATATAGACAGCCTTTGCACCAACCATTTATTTAAAGGGAAGTAGCACCAGCTGCCATCTCTATGTCAGTGAAGTAGATTCTTGGAGGGGCCTTGGCCCGCTAGAGTCTGTCAGGGCAGACAAAGATAACAGCCTGCCAGGGCTCCATCCACCAAGTGAGGCGTCACTCTTAAATCCCAGGAATGTGCCCTCAGCCCTTCCTCACTTGCCTTTGTCTTTCCCCCCACCAAATGAGTGGGATCTTGGGCGGGCAAGGGATCTTATTAGGAGATCTTAACTCAGCATTCCATCCCTCAAAGCTCTGGATATTGTAACTCTTATCCTTGGTGCCCAGCACTTACAGCACATGAAAAATAAAAGCTTTAGATTGAACTTGAAAGAAAATACCAGAAGTGGCATTGAGGAGCAATGAAACCTAGTGCTCCACAGACGAGACCGGTGTAGCACAGAGCGAGCCTTAGACTCCGGAGCAAATTTCAGGGTTCCATGGGTCATTAAAAGCAAAACAAAAAACCATAATTGCCCTTAATCTCTATTCATTCTGCATGTGCAAATCCTCTTCAAAGGGAGATTCCGAGGGGGAAGATCAAGAGAAAAACAAGCAATATCTTGGATGGTGCCAGACTTGATCCCTTTTCTTTGAAGACTTGTAAGAAGAGGGCTGGATCCTGAGGTGGGAGCAGTCCTGAGCATTGATGCCAGATGACAAGCTTCAGAGGCTTGACATCAGCACATTGTCTTGGCCAATCCCATCTGCAGTTACACGTCCCTTTTGTTTAGATTAAATACTTCTGTTGGGCTTTTGACTCCAAAGCTGAGCAAGATGACCATGCCTCCCTATGTGCTTTCATTTAATTGTCTTTAAAAAATTCTTCTTAAATTACAGCAAAATTTGTTGCATGCCTAAAGGGTTATAGTTAAGAGTAGAAGCCAGAGAAAAGAGAATGGCCCACTTCATCTGATTACAGACTTAGGGGATGCTCTTCCAACCAAATTTATTACTTCCTAACTAATACAAGTAGCTAAAGCCAGGCCACATAGATTAAAATATGAAGGACTTATACTCGAACTTCCTCAGATGTCATGACTCCACGTAGGAATATTTTGGGTAATGTGGGAAGTTAGTAGTATATAGTATTATATAGTTAGTATTTTATTAATATAATATATATTATTTCATATTAGTATTATAGTATTATCAGACAAACGGGTGGTATAATTTTCACTGCCAGTATCTTAGGCAAACATGAGAAAATAGATTGACCATAATCCAACAAATTCTTATTTCTTTGTTTAGTTTTAGAAAACTGGGTTGAGTTACTGCACTAGTGAGGAAGAGTCTTGAGCCACTCTCCCCAATCTCCACTTTTTCTTTCTTCCCACGCTTCATAAATCCAGTATTTTTTCCAAGCGAAGCTTATTCATTTTTATATTGACATTTAATTACAGCTCCACTTTGAAATTTTAACTCTTTTGAGTTTCTCTAATTATTATAGACAGATTCCCTTTTTCTCAGTAGGTTTAAATCAATTGGTATCTACTGCCTCCTCCTCCCCCCAATTGTTTCTAGGAAACAGACTAGACTCCCGCGTTTGCTATCGAGATGAATGAGAGGTTTGGTTAAATAATATTTCCACATGTCTTCTCGCCTTGGAATCAGAGGTCATGAATAAAGAGGAGAAACTATTCGGGCTTGGTGTTGGAAGACTGGTTCTTTTTACTTGATTGAGGCTTAGATGCTCCTTGGCCTGTCTACGTGGGTCTTGTTTTCAGTTCATAGTCTCAGCATCTTTCTGTTGGGTAAGCAAAAGGCAGAAACTTCATTTTTAGATACTGCAATTCCCAGCCCTCCAGGCTGCAGCTCGGTAGTGTGCCCATCTGTAACGGAGAAGCCAGTGAGGGATTCTACTTCTAGATGTTGCGCCACTTTGATCAGCTGAACTTTAAAGGGTGGTTTGTTCAAAAGATGTTGAAAGCTGGTATAACATCAGTAAGCTCATCACAAATGCTAAGCTGCCACCTCTCGTCAGATTTCTTCTTCCAGGAGTGTATGGAACTCCTCAGAACTTTCTCCTGTTCCATTTGTACCCTTAGCCAGGAGATCACTCCATTAGGAGCACAGAGCCCATCACGATAACTGTCACCTGCAGAAAGAACAGAGCCTGTCACTATCCCTGTCACCTATAGAAAGGGAAAACTTATGCTCAGATTATTGTGCCATGAAAAATTATAATTTCTGGCATTATGATTTAAAACTTAGACCATTACAACATTTCTTTATAAACTCAGGACAGACAAGAATTGGAAATCCCTCAAAATCCTACCAAAAGTAGCTTTATGCTTTCATATTTCTTAGCTCAGGGCTGACCTGGATTTTTTTAGTTAGCTTTGGAAAAATAATGGGAATGTCAGCAAAGTGTGTTACAAAAAAGAACAAAAACTTAACTTTGCTACAAAGAGTTTAAACAAGAGTTTAAATACAGCTTATATAAAGTATAAGAAATAATAAGAAAACATAGGCAATCATTATCTAATCTTTATATGAGAAAAGACTTTCCAAAATAAGAAATAAATGGGAGGAATCTCAGAGGGACTAGTAGATTTGCTTGCTTGAGACCAAAATTCCTTATATATATTATGTATTAAAAACTTCACTGATAATATTGAAATAAAGTGAAAATCTATCTGACATGACATAATGGTGGCAGACAGTCAGTAGAACTCCATGAACAATAAAAGAGAAAATCACACGTGTCGTAAAATATTCAGCTATGTTATTAATCAAAAACTTGAAAAACCTAAAATGAATATAAAAGAATTATAAAAAATGTTAATTACTGGTAAGGTTGTAGCACCTGAGAGACAGAACTGCAAGCTGGCGTGTCCTATCAGAAAGATAATCTGGCACTGTGTATTTGGAACTTTGCAACATTCTAAACATAGGTCATTCATTACAGTGTTTTGTGCCTAGTAAAAACTGAGAAGTAATAAAAGAAGCAAGAGAATTATGGTGGGTTATAGGAGATATAATTATATACTCATTAAATGGTACTCATTGGCAATTTTAACAAAAAGGAAAATGCTTAATATAGTTGTAAAACAAATTCTGAGTTGTATATGTAATATGCTCAAATGTGTAAGTTTATTTCCATTAATAAATGGCACAGAGATACATTGAAACATAGAAAGATATGTTTGTATATGTTTGGATTTTATTCTTTGTACTTCCTGTGTTTTCAGTTTTTGAAGTAATACCACAAGTAGTTTCCAAATAGAGTTCCCAAGCTATGTTCATGTGTTAGTATAAGCTTTTATGACTGTATCTTAATCATTTCATTGTTGTCCATGGAAATTATTAATGTATCTGTCATAGATAAAATCAGCCTATGTATTGTTACTGTATATCTTAATGTCATATATTAATGTGTGTATATTACAGAATACATACTGGTTAGCATGTTGCAATGTTAGTGTATTAAAACCATGTTAGCTTAATAATTAATGTGTTCAATAATATACCATAGTATACCTACATATATATTATGTACTACAACATATACCATATTTATGTATTTTAGTTTATGTAAACTAGTAGTTTTCTGCTAAACGAACTGAGCTTGGGGTTGGCTCAATAGAGCTTCCATTGCACTTTCCTTGAGAGCACCCCGAGTACCACCCCATAAGCTGATGTCCAGCCCAAGGACTTCCAAGACCCATGTGAAGGTCTCGTACGGCAGCGGCAGGTGCCAGCGCACATCTCGTGCTAACAGGCCCTTTTGACAGTGCTCTAGCGCCCTGGGGTAGAGGATGCACGACTTTTAAGGGGGGTAAGAGTTGCTGAGAATGGACATCGCCGTCTCTAGCTTCAGTCCTCAGATTAAATATATTGCCTTTGAAAAAAAGGAATTAAGTTGATCTCTAAGAAAGGCAAACACATGGGGAAATCAAGGGACTCTTTCAGACAATGTAACCCTAATATCAAAGAATTTAGATGTCTAACCCAGACTCACAGGTGTCCTTTGCTTTGATCATTAATTAAAATGTGACTTCTATCCACAGTGTCACTGTTGGAGAACTTGACAAAACAAAGTATGTCAGGTACCTGACAATTTCTTATAATGGCCTGAAAGACAGGTGTTCATTCCTATAAAAGCTTTGAAGCTAAAAATAAAATAAGACAAAATTTAAATTAAAGGATATTCTCAAGCACATAGTAATCATGATAATATGTACATTTCAGGGTCTTTTTCCTTCCTGATGCCGGTGGTGATGGGCAGGGGCCAGGCTTGGGGGAGGGAAGTTGTTGTTAAAGGTGGGCAAAACCCTGGCTGGGAAGGAATGCAGAAAATGGGGTAAAGTAAAGCCTTGTAAGTCGTTTGAGATCAATCGTCAGAGAAAGTGTCTCAACAGTGTCATTATCAGATTAATATTTGAGTTCCAATTTAAGCTGGAATTATTTGGATAACAAAAATCAAAAGAAAAGTTTTTACAAACAATTTTGCCCTGGAGCAAAAAAGGAAAAAAAAAAAGTATCAGAGATGGGATTTTAGTGACTTTCCACCACACCTCTCAAATTCCTGTAAGCTTGTGTGTTGTTCCGTGAGGATCGTGAACACCCTCACCTTTACAACCCCTGATTCCTTTTATCCTGAATCAGAATCAGAGAAAAACAGTTCTCATTTATATGTACATTTCAAGTGGACCATAGACCTTAGAGCAAAGTAATCAGAAAAGTATTTATAGTCACTGTAAAAACTAGATAATTAATATGCAATATGGTGAGTTGGTAAGTCACTTAATGTTGAAAATAGAAGGGATAATCTTTGGGAATAAAAGTAAACTTTTGGTTGACTGATTATTTCTTTTTATGTCCTCATCAACATTTACTGAAGCCGGAGTCGCCACTATGAGTTTATGAAAAGATGTTTCTTAATTTTGAGGACGCTTAGGAGATTAGTTGGCCGTGCTTTCAATTAAGAGTGACCAGTAAGCGAAAAACTCCAGTGAAGTGCACAGACTGGGAAGCTGTACCCAGGGGAAAAGGATGAGTGGAACCACATCCACTGTGCTAGTTTAGAGGGAAGTCCTGGGTAGATCCAGAGGTCCACAGACAGAGAAATTGGGGGCAGCTCAGTGGTGGGATGTCACAAGTCCAGGAAGCTCTCTATTTCGAGCTTGGTTTCTGGCACGGGACTCAGAGAAAATACGCTGTGGGTGGAGAAGCAACGGCCCCAGTTGGGACCCGAGGACAGAAGGGAAGACGTGTGCGGAGAGTGTGGGGAAGCAGTGACAGTATTAACATAGTCACCGATGTTGGTGAGAAAAAGAACTGGTCTTGGCATCGGACACGTAGGCAAAGAACTCCCATTAAAAATAGGCAGGGATAATAAAGCGGAGATTTTGTTCAGGCTTCAGCGAGGCCGCTGAGGTCAAGCTGGAGGTGAATATTAAAAAGGAGAGGTATTGGCCATAGGGTCAGATGATCTTCCCATTTTTTAAAACCTGCATGTGCAAAGGAAAGAAGAACTGTGCGCATATGAAGGCAACAAGATGGCCTCTGCGATTTGGGCCGGTGGCATGGCGGCCCCTCTGTCTACACTTGAGTCTCAAGCTCGCTTCCAGAAGGCTGCTCTTTTGAATAAACTGTCTCAGAGTTTGAAATCATATTCCCCATGTATATGAAAAGATTTTAAAAGAAAATCTGTCCTCCCTGATCTCTCTCTGCTCAATGCATCACCATGTACCTGTATGTTACGCTTCTTTCCATACGCTGATCCCATCGGGGGGCTGGTTTTGCAGAACTGTCAGAACACAATGTCATCCCAGCCCCTGCACCCCAAACCCTCTGTCTCTGGCTTATACTGCCGTGGTGCCCTCTCGTGACCCCAAGAGTCCATATCCAACACAACTCCGTAAAGCTTTTTTAAAAATATTTCAATTTCAGTTGATACATAATGATTGTACTTATTTTTTGGGTACTGCATTGATAATTGAGTACATGTATACAATGTGTATTGGCCAAAACAGGGTAACCAGCATTTCTATCTTCTCAAACATTTACTTTTTCTTCACATCGGGAACCTTCAAGTGTTGCTGCTGAGCAGCTGTTGGTCTCATCTGAATTCTTTTATCTCACATCCAAGTTGGTGGTGAGATCATTTCTGGACACTTGATTAAAGAGGAGAGTTATGTACTTGTTTATCTCACTCTCAGAATGAAGATCTTCAGTAAGTTTTTCCAAATTTCATTATCTTTGGAAAGTGGTCAGGTCACTTGATCAAGAAGCCAGAAACTGACTCTCTTGAGGAAACACAGGACACCTGGGAGTCCTGTTGACAAACAAAGCTTGACTCAGGGAAAGACATAGCTCCGCCCCTTGTGAGACCCAAACCCAGTTACAATGCTGTCTGGTCCTTTTTTCATCACAAAACAGTTCCACAGGGTGGTGGTGATTATGGTGATAAGAATAGTATTTCTTGATATTGATTATTGGATATTTCCTATACACCAAGCACTGTAGTCTGAATTTAAATTATTCATCTCATTTCAATTTTCTAACAATGCTGTGAGCGAGGCATTTTATGACTAAGAAAATTAAAAGTCAGCATTTGAATGGGTTCACACATTAGAAACTGGCAGATTTAGGCCAACTTTCTCTGTATTCAATCTGAGTTATAGAGGAGCACACATGTATGAAACATATTTGCTTTAGTCTTTCAATATTTGGAAGCTGTGCAAGGTACTTGAAACATGGAAAGACTTGGGCAGTATTTATTGAATGAATAAATAAAGTTTCAGAAATTTCCACCATAACTTTATAGCAGAATCTCAAGACTTGTTCTACTCGGCCTGTGGTAGGCTGGAATGTTCTCTAAAAATGAGTATGTAAACCTATTTTCCTTCAGAGATGAATATGTGTGGAGATGGGGCAGAGAGGATGGGACAAGCCATCCACATTCGCTTCTTCAGCACACTTTTTCTCCTGTCTAGTATTGAATTCATTTCAGTAAGTAGGAGTCATTGGAGCACCCATATTGGCTGCTTTCCTGGGGTGGTAAAGGCGAGACGGCAACAGAGTCAAGGTAGGTAGTCAAACTATGAAGGAGATATTTTTTCTGACTCGTGTTCCTCTCTTGTCCTTGCTCTAATTAAAACATTAGCCTCAGAAATAAACCAAGGTGGAGTTCAAGAATGATCAAGAAAGTGGTATAAAATTAGTTGGAGAAGAATCATTGACAAGACATCAGACCTAAGTCACAAAGCGCCACTGAGTCCATGGCCAGGCCCGGAAATCACATAGCTGCATCTTACCTGGTTAAAACTGTGGGGTCTTCATAATGGATCTTAGGAGATCTGTTATGGAAATCATTGAGGAGACTCCTGAAAAAAAAGCTTACAATAACTGTCCACGCTACCTAGCTATACCTCTTCTGGGTAGCTTGTCACGAGGCTTAAAGAGACATCATAAAATAGTATTACATGCATTCTCATGTTTATAGCAGCACAATTCATACCATCTAAATCCTGAACAGATGAAGAGGTAGATAAAGCATGGTACACATACACAGAGTATTACTCTGCTATGAAGTCAGATAAATTTAAGTCATTTGTAGGAAAATGGGTGCACCTTGAGGTCATCGTGCTTAGTGAAATGAATCAGACACAGAAGCTTAACTCTCACGTAGTTTCTTGAATATAAGAAAGCCAAAGTATAAATGCATAAAAGTGCCAAGTAAGAACATGATGGGAAACGAGGAAACAGTTTTTGTGGAGAGGATGTGGGGAGAGAGTGTGGGAAGGGGAACACTGAGAGCGCTGCGTGTCCCAGCTCCTCAGGCTGAATGTAATCAGTACATAGTGTAGATACACACTCCAAAAAATAATTTTTGAAGAAGAGAAAGAATTGACCTGCAGGTTGAGGAACTAGGTTCTGCAACCGAGGAGTCTTGAGCAAAGGTGTAGGACCATGCTACTCTTGATGTTGTTGTATACTCAAATTTCATCTTTTTCCTCCTCCTTTCTGTTTTCTTTTTCTTTCTCTGTCTCTTTCAGAGGCAAATGAGCCTAACAAGAAGCTTTCTCCTGGCCAATTCAGCACCTCAGCCTGAGGGGCTTCCCTCACCAGCCCAATCCTTGAGTAGCAGAATGCGTGGCATTTTCCAAAACACTCTTCCATATTTTTATTGGCTAGTGAGGTGCCAATGATGACACACAATGGAATTTTTAAAATGTTTGAATGGCCTCCTTTTTTGTTGCTGTTTGTTTTGTTCCTTACAATTGAAGAATTCTGGGCAGGTACGTAGGTTATTCAGGTGAAGAATTTTTATATCACAGCTTCCAGAACTTTTACCAAACATAATATTAAAATACTTAGTTGTGTCATTGTTTTCTCCAAGCATCATACAACTTCTACATGTGGCAGAAACTACTGGCTTTCTCGGCACACTTGTTGATGCTCCACAGTGTACACTAACAGGTAAAGCCTGGGGTGTTTTTTAACTAGGGAAAGTATGCACATTTGGCCAAAGGGAACTAGGGTTGCCATTAAGCCGCTGATTTACAGGGTGATTGGATGCAAAAAATGAAAGAAATAATTGCAAACAGTTTGGGAAAATGTCCTTTATCCTTTCCAGAATATATCTGATTTTTAGTATCATTAACATCTGAGCAGTTCAGTATAGATCATGTTTTAACAAAGAACTTAAATACAGTAAATAAAAAAACCCTCTCACTTCTAAATATTGACTAAGTAAATTTTACTCACTGTGGTAATGGTGAGAAAGCAACCTGGTTATGATCAAGTTGTCAGCGTTCCAGTCATTTGAAAACACAAATCCATCCAGGGAAACTTATGCTCTTGCCTCGGGCTGGGCTGCCAGTCCTCAGATCGCATTGGCTAAATCTTCTAAAAGCCAAAGCAGATCATCTGCTTACAGAATTTGAAAGACAGTAGTCTATGTGGATTACTTTCTTCATATTTATATCTAGATTTATTTTCTTGAACTGTTGATTGGTTTGAATGCATGCTTCTAAATCAATCACTGGAACACAAATTATATATATTTCTGCAGTTTGCACTTAGTTTTTTTTTTTTTTTAAGCCTTAAACATCTACTCAGTTACATATAACAGGCCGATGTAACGTTTCCAGGTTACGATGGTTTTGCGTTCGATAAACAAACAAATGGAGGTCAGGGACACACTGAATTTGCCCTTGTACTGAGTCATTTATCACTGGGCATTTCTTTTTAAAAAACACAGTTTTTCAAGACTTGAAAACACAGCTCCGTACTCGATCTGTGTTCCTATTGTGCTGTGAGTTGGTCTGTCTGCTCCTTTCAGTCCTCGGTATTTCAGCAAGTGCTTCTTGGGCGTTCAGTTGGTGGTGGGAACTGCGCTACCCGAGGCAACAGCGAGTCGTCGGGACAAGGCCCCTCTCTGGAACAGGATGCTAGCGCACAGCGGTAACGCAGGCTTTGGGCATCGCTCATAGGGCGCGGCCTGAGAAGGTTCTGTGCTGCCACTTTGCTGAGTCTGGAGCAGCCAAGTGCAGTTGCTGCTCCAGAGAGGCTGGAGACCATGCAGCCCTCATGACATCCGGGTGCAGGTGTGCTAAGCACCAGCCTAGCAGGTGGGACACAGCGAGCCCGGTCTGTTGAGGGAGTGAGGACCAAGAGAGGGCTTACAGAGGAAGGAGCGTCTCCACTGATTCCTGAAGACCTGCTGTCAAGGTGAGCACTTCAGACTTGGGGGCTGGGCAGGGCGAGGATTCCAGGCAGAGGGGATGGCAGGGAAGTGGGCTGCAGCCCAGCAGATCCAGGCAAAAAACACGGGAAGCCCAGCCTGTCCTCTAAAGTGAGAAAGGCAGAGGGAGTAGGAGGTGACCCCAGCCAGGTGCTAGGTACAGCCCCAGGCACCATGCAGCAGAGCTCCCTCTAGGAGGGGCCGACCCCAGGTGAGCATCGCTCTCAACTGCTTGCAGCCTGCAAACAATACCTGATGTAGTCAAAGTCTAGGGGGCACTCTGCTCACCCTCCGGGATTTGGTGTTAGACCTCAGAGCTGGGTCGTTTCTGTATGACCATGTGCCAAAATAAAACCAAAGCTGATGAAATACCAGCCTCTGGCTTCTGGCTCTGGATCCCTTGTCTTCAGGTCTTTTAAGGGGATCTGAATTTCAGTCACAGGTTGGCCCCTCTGAGTCTTTTAGCAAGCCAGGTGTTTTGAGATTGCTTAAGCTGTTATAGACAGAGGGTTGGAAAGACTCCAGGTAGGGAGCACATCTCCTTTCAGAAGGTGGGGAAAGCAATAAACAAAAGTGGGTATCAGTGTGTTAGAGTGAATTTGTAGGCAAAACACATGGGCCAAAACCAGAACCTTCAAGCCTCGGAGCAGAGGGATCATTTTGGGCATCTTCTCTGTGTTGAGCAATTGGATCCCTATCAAAGCTGAGTTTGGTAATTATTTACATTGGACCAATTGTTTGAAGAGAAAGTTTGGGTTTATTTACAGAGGAAGATAACAATTTGGGGCAAAACAGCATTACTTACGGTTTTTCAGATGAAAACAGCACCCCCACATCTCAACATTTCATGTAGACGTTGTTTTATTTTATTTTCCTCTCAATCTCAAAGAAAAAAAGTAAATAAAACGCATTCTCTGGATCCTTTGGATTACACACTAGGCATAATTAATATGTCTGTTGAATTTCCTGTGTGGGTGGCATCGTATAACAGTTCAGAAAAAAATGTTTCTTTCAACACTTCGAGCATCATCAGTCATTGGACTCAGCTCTTGTGCGCACCAGCAGCCTTTGGGCTGTGGGCTGCAGGTCGGTTCTAGGGGAACAGTCTGTGCACCACCGCGAGAGCTCGATGACAGCATCCACAGGTGTCTCTTTTAATCCTCTGCCCCACACATATCGGCCAGCTCTGCAGTGTGTAAATGTCTGCGGTGTCGGACGCCGGTCTCCCCAGGGAGACCTCTCCGAAGCAGGAAGATGTGCATTTCCCTTTGAAGTCCGTGCTATGGTTTGTTGTCTTTGATTCAAACCAGAGCACCCTTCACCAGCAGGGTGAGATTTGATCGTACTTTCTCCATGTTTCCCTTTGCTTAATAGTTAGCAGGAAGTCACTGATTCCCGGGAATCGGGACTATCACGTAATGTGGCTGTCAGAAACGGGAAAAAAGTCCAATGATAAACCATTATACATACAAGGTAAAAATACCCTTCACGTGGACAAGTAAAACAACCCCCCTGAGGTGAATGGGCAGAGTGCCCGCCACAGGCACCGCTGCTGGGCTTCCAGCCCTGGGTTCCGGTCACTGTATGTTTGCTTTTAGGTGAGTCACTCAGCCGTGCTTGCTCTTGGTTTATTCAGCCACAAATGCCCGTGATACACGCGTGGGAATGCCAAAGGCTAGAAATGGTACACAGAAATCACTCACCCAGTGCTTGTGTGTGGAGGCACTAGACACTCAATAATGACAGTTGTTACATGGTTGGCGTTGCATGTTCCATTAAAGATAGGGTGAAAGTATTTGGAAAAATGTAACATCTGTACCAAACATGTACTGTCTGTCCTTCTTTTATTTCTTTCCTCCCTTCATTCTTTCTTTTTGCAGGGTCGAACCCAAGACTTTCACACTGAACTACAACCCTGGCCTTTTTCGTATTTCTGTTTTGAGAGAGGGTCTTGCTAAGTTGCTAAATTTTGTAGGCTGGGTTTGGACGTGTGAATTCCTCCTGCCCCAGCCTCCTAAAATGCTTGGAATTATAGATGTGTGCCTCTGAGCTTGGTTTACAAACTTTTTATTTCTTATCATTATTGTCAAGTCATAATGTATATCAACTTATTACAAAGTGTTTACCTTGTATTCGGTATTATAAGTCATTTAGGGAAAATTTGAGGTATGTGGAAGAATGTGTGTGATTTTCATGAAAATGCTACACCATGTTATATAAAGAACTTGAGAGTATGTGGGGGCTTTGATACCTAAGGGGGTCCTGGATCCCATTCCCTGCCAGTGCTGAGGGGTGCCTCACTTAATAATAACAAGAATACATATTTCACATACCCTGATACTTCACCTTCAAAGAATGGACTAATCAAAACATGGCCATTAAGTATTGCCTTGAAGGCCCAGGCTGAACACGAAATTTAACAGGAATTGGATTCTGAAAGATGCCGAAATAAACGGAACCAAAATATGCAGTCAACAGATGACACAGGAAGACACATGTCAGCTGACTTGTGGATGATTTTTCTAATGAACAGAAACATTCTAGGGTGATGGGACTGACTCATGAGACTCTTTGCTCTGGCCTGGATTATCTGAGCAGAAGCCAACTGCAGTTGGTCAGCACTGATGCCAAAGAGATACTCTCTTTGGTAGAATAGGTGTGGATAAATTTTGTGTTTCTTTTAAGATTTTGTAGTTCTGCAGCAGGGATGGGTTTGTGGAAGTGTGGCATGGAAGGGAAAGAAGACCAATAAGTTGGATTGGAATGAAAAACTTCTAAAGATATTTTGGGATTTCTTTTTCCCACCAAGTTCTGGTGGATTTGGAAGAAAGAGAAGAGCAGCTGGTGTTCAGCGGTCGCACAGTGTGTATCCACACGCTCTGTAGAGTTTGAGAAGGTTCAAAACTCATCACACCCAACCTTTCACTCAGTACTCCTTCGAGCTTGTTGGACCTAGGTCACCCATGGTGTTGTTTTAAAGTTCAACTTCTTGCAAATTCCTCAGTATCTATGGGGGATTGGTTCCAGGATTGATCTTAGGAACCAAAATCTGTCTATGCTGTTGTCTCTTATGTAATAAAATGGTGTGATATTTGCATACAGCATACACCACTTTCCAGTACACATTAAATCATTTCCCGATGACTTATAGTACACAGTACAATGCAAATATTGAAATAGTAGTTCCAATATGCTGTTTAGTGAAGAACAACAACAACAAAAAAATCTAGGCTTATTCTAAACAGATGCAATTTTTTTCTAAGTTTTCAATCTGCAATTGTTTGAGCCCATAGATACAAAGCCCACTGAATCAGGGGGCTGGCTATGTACTACATGAAAATACACAAGCTGATGCCTTGGCAAATTCACTAAATTAATGCTCACTTGGAAGGCAATTGGCTGATATTCCTCAAGGGAATACAACAGGCCATGTTACCTTGGGCAATGAACTGCTTTGTGCCCACTGTGTATGACCTTTTAGGTACACAAGCCATGCTGTTAACTCCTTTTGGGTTTTCAGCAAAACAATTTGTGTAAAGGTAACAGAAATGCATCACATCAAGAATTTTGTGCATTAAGCCAGGCAAGGTGGCGCATTTCTGTAATTCCAGCATTCTGGGAGGCTGAGGCAGGAGGACTGCAAATTTCAGCCTAGCTTGGGTAATTTGACAATTTAGCAAGAAGATCGTCTCTCAAAAATTTTTTAAAATGAAGAAAAATAAAAAGCTGGCGACATAGCTCAGTGCAAAGGCTTTGGGCTCAATGTCTAGTACCACTTCAGAAGAAGAATTTAACAGGTATGGGGTGTGGGTTGTTGTGTGGCTTCTTTTTCTGGTTCCTTTGTTCTCTTTATTATGAATTCTTATGCTGCCACCAAGTCTAGGAGGTGGCATACTGCAACCTGTGGACTAAATCTTAGTAGCCATCTCTTTTTTGTAAACAAAACAATTAGCTGTTTCTCTCAAATGTATGTCATCTTGTAATGAGAGGAGCATGCATCTATGCCCTCAATTACATTGTCTATAAAAATATTGAGTATAACAAGCTAAGAAAAAATCTAGCATAATATTTATTAATCAAAACATTGCAGACACAGTCGTTGCTATACTTGCCAGGCTGGCCACAGAAAGGCCCCAGGATTGCAGTTATCCAGCTTCTCTGGACATCAGCCTACCTGCATTCTACACCCCATAGCCTCCTCTGCAGCCATGTGTGGTGCTGAAACCCCATTCTGGGCTCTGGACTGTAGGTAGCATGGATGAGCGTCACTTCTAGGCATACACAGCCTCTCGGGCTTAGTGCTCTCTGTCCCGCCTTGTCCACGGAGGTCATGCGGGAGGCCCTGGGTGCACAGCCACATGTGGAAGAGCCCAGAGCCAGTGAAATCCTTCCTCTGACCTCCACCACTGTGGCATGGAGTCGGGCGGGAACTCGTGTGAATTACCTGCTACCTCTAGGATGGATGAGAGGGCTGTTGGAACAGGAGCTGCCCTCACCGCCTGGCTAGTTCCATGAGCAAGCCAGGCTTTATCTACCTTCTATGCAGCAGGACCATGTGCAAATTGTCAGATATCGTTTGCCAATTTAGATATAATAGCTTCACAACATCCCCTTCAGTTGGGTGAACATTCATCCTGGTAAATGTCACTTATAGTTTTATTTTGGACAACCATTATATTCATCGTATACATCTTATGTTTTTACAGTTTTCACTAATTATTGTTACATCTTTCTAGCCCTATTCTTTTCAATGATCAAGAGAATTAAAACATACTTAATATTCTATAGTCTAGTCTGTGTTACTTCATCTTATTGAAAATTTGGACTCCTCTGAATTTTCTGAAACAGTTTGGCCCCCACTTACGATTCTTTGCCTCTTAATTTACACCGTGTCACTTGAGTCTTTTGGGAGATGGCAGGCCTGCCATAGAGAGAAACTGCCTGCTGAGTGACCTCTTCCTAACCCTTCATGGGAATCCTTGACCTTTCCTTTTCCAGGATTGGTTTTAAATGCAGCAGTGCTAGCCTAACCCCAGGGATATCTGCAGACTCATGTGATCTAAGGCAAGTCTGCTTCTTGGGTCTTCCCACATTCTTGTTTTATGGATTTCAGTAGTGAGAAATGAAAATGCCTCCAGCTCTTTCTTATTTTTGATTCAACATTTGGTAGTTGTTTTCCATTTTTTAGCATTACAAAAGTTATAACATTCAGACTGCAAAGAATGAATAACTATTTTCTTCCTTAATGAATTGGTACCTGGGCTGGAGAAACAACACAATGGTTAGAGGGCTTGCCTCGCAATTGCAAGGCCCTGAGTTCAATTCACTAGCATCATGCAAACCGGATGTGGAGGCACACACCTATAATTTCAGCACTCAGGGAGGCTGAGGCAGAAAGACTGCCATAAATTTGAGACCAGACTGGGTTACATAGTGAGTTCAGGACTAGCCACAGAGTGAGTCTCAAAAAAAATGAATTTGTACGATTTTCATTCCTCTAGACTAGTTACAAAGGGGGAAAAACGCTCAATAAACACAAGTAAAACGACCTTACGATTATTTCTCCAAAGTTGCTGAAAGTTTCAAGTTTAGATTTCCTAAGCGACAAGGTGTGAGTTCAAACATTGGCATGAACCCTTCCCAACTGTTTGAAAAGATGTTTGAAATGTTAAGTGACATTCACGAGAGAGGTCTGAGTGCAGAACCCACAACAGGTGGCTGTGTCTCCCGTCCACGGGTCTGCCTGTGGATCGGTCTGGAGAGGAGCCTGCAGTGCGTTCAGTCTGCCCAGAGGAAGCACCTTGGGATTTCTATTTGTCACTGCCGTATAAGCTCAGAGGGGCCAAATGCCAGCTTTGGTTTTCAAAAATATCACGGTCTTGGAAAAAAAATAACTTGCCTTGAGTTCACAGGTCTCTCAAGCTTGAACCATCTCACATACAAAATGCCGAGATAACAGATTTGAAATCACTTCACTTCCAAGACTTCACCCCTGATGAAATGGGGCTGAATAGCAGCCGGTGTAGAGGAAGTGACGCTAGATACAGAGGCTGACCTGACTGCACCACTCAGATGGAGAGAGCATGGATGCCTGGATTCCCGTGGTCTCAGAATCACAAACTAAAGGCTCTGTGCTTGGGACTTACGGTAAAGATCCTAATCCTGCAGGAAGTCCACTATCTTATGTGAAAAACAACCTACCCTCTTACATTCGTCAAAGTGCTTAAGCATCCCCAGTGCATGACTGTGACCAGGTGTGCCAGTAGGTGAAAGATGACCTTTTGGGTACTTTGGAAGGAAAAATGATTTGCCAAAATAATCTCTAATAACTACTTAGGCACCTTGAAGTATGCAGGTTAGAAAAGGTGGCTTCAAGTTGCTACCTGCCTTTGGAGGATGTTACAAGGATCAAATAGATAATAATTAAAGAATCAATTGCAGATCTTCAAATCTTAGACAAAGTCATGTTCTTTTGGGTTGGGAACTAAATGAATAAATGAATGATTTTATTTTCCTTAAATTATTCAATTAGAGTCATGAAATTCTCCCCCACCTTTTCTTACTTCTCACACCACAGTGATCTTTTAAATAATTGCCATTTATGTTTCCCAAGTTTTATCTTATGTGTGGATTAATGTCAGTCACATCCTTTAATCTGAGTTCTAGTGAACTTTAAAAGTATCAGTGTTATGTATCTCTAATACCTACATGTTTCAAAGTACTTAGGCTATTAGAGATTAATTTGGCAAATCATATTTCCTTCCAAAGTACCGAAAAGATCATTTTTCAATTTTTCATCTGCTGGCACACCTGGTCACAGTCATGTACTGGGGAATGTGTGTGTGTGTGTGTGTGTGTGTGTGTGTGTGTGTAGGCGTCCTGAGAGCATGAGAGGGTAGGTTGGCCTTCACATAGAAAGTGGATTTCCTTCACGCTAGGGTCTCTACCCTGAGCCCCAACCACAAAGTGCTTAGTTGGTGATCATGAGACTATGGAAATTTAGGCATCCATACAGGAAATTGGCGTTGGGCACTAGATGGTGTTTCATGCACTTACTAGATCTCTTGCCCACTCTTGGCTCAAAGGCTTGAGTTAGAGACAGACATGTCATAAGTAATTACTAATGGGGTGAATGTTATACAGAGAAAATACACGTTTCGGGATATAATCCTCAACTATATCTGAAAACCGAGCCATCAGTAGTTACATCATTTTCTTATATACGAATCCAGGTATAATTATGATATTTATTATTTCCAAAGCATGATTTCATTTGTACCTTCTTGTAGCACTGAGAATATTACTGGAAAGAATAAGAATTTAGCACCATTTGGGAAAAGAAAGTAATCAGACACCATTCAGCCCTTTGGTAATTGTTACTCATCATTTGTCTTCTTAAAAAAAAAGTCTCCGGAGCTGGGTGCGTTTTATTTCAGTCATCTTCAGCCCCGGTTGAGTGACTGCGTTGAAACAGCGCCAGAGCGAACGTCGACACCAGGTGCCCGTCCTAGCGGAATCCAATATCACACCTGCAGATAGAGTGTAAAATTACATCATGTGTCGTGCCCGAGCTCCACAATGACTCTGTGCTTCATCTCAAGTAACATTATAATTTACACTTGGAGACTTCAGACTACGGAGCTGTGGCCAAATGAAAGTTTTTTCAGCCAAACACATCATGTTCAATATATTTTACTGTGCGCAATGGGACTGTGGGTTTTTTTTTTTTTTTTGGAGAAAGTTGAACATAGTTGAATCTATCAATGGCATTTCAAATAAAAATTACCCATCCTGGAAAGGTGGACTTATCAGCATTTGGCTGTCAGTTGGGAAGATGCCATAGAATTTCGTGCTGGAAACTGCCGAAAAATGAAAGGATTCCAGTGTGCTGTGTGAATTAAGTAAGAGCTCACGATGACAGCAGCAGCAATAAGATCTTTTGTTTTACAAAAATGTCATAGTTGCAAAGGCATAAACTTAAAGTCAGAGAATCACTTCAGGCAAAAATGAAAACCTTGCAAAATCAAACGTTTTCCCAGAGCCAGGATAAAACCCACGGCAATCTCCTCAGAACTTTTGGAAATGCCATGTGGCTATTTCAACACCTCCTCACCCGATGGGTTCTGGTTGTCACCTTTGCCCTCTGGGGCCCCACAGGCTTCCCTTAGAAGGCAGTCGAAGTCACCTGCTCACGCTTTGATCCACAGATTGGAGAACAGCTGTGCTTTGTTCAGAAACCCATTGCAAATGTTTACGTGAATTGAAGAGGGGAGGAATGTCCTTAGTTTCTTTCTTCCACCAGTTTCTTCAAAGGCTCGGAGCAGCTTTCCACCTGGCTATTGGGTTTCTTTAACTTTTGAATTCATTGGATGTTTTTATGTTTTTAATATCTGTATGAAATTATGCTAGGGTTTTTTGGTAGTGGGAATTAGAACCCAAAGCCTTCACTTAAAAACAATTACTTACATGTCTCCTCCCTGTCCCCTTTTCACCCCCTCCACTTTCTCTTTCCCTTTTCACAATGTCCATCTTCTTACTGCTTTTATATCTTCACAGTTTTTATGGCTTGGTTTTCTCATATTAGAGAAACCATATGATATTTAACTTTCTGGGTCTGAATCATTTTACCGAGCATAATGTTCTCAAGGTGCATCCATTTACCTACAAAAGACCCAAATTTATTGCTCTTAAGGGCAGAATAACACTTCATCGTGTATATAGACCACATCTTCTGTATCCAGTCATCTGGACTCGGGCATATTGGCTTCTTACAAGATTTGGCTATTACAAACTATGCTGCTATGATAACTTCAACTCTTTTTGGAAGATGCCCAGCAGAGGTATATCTGGGTCAAATGGGATGTCAATATTCAGTTTTCTGAGGAATCCCCACGCTGCTTTCCATAGTGGTTGTACCAGTTTGCAGTCCCACCAGCAGTGTAGCAGGGCTCATTTTTCCTCACAGCCTTGCTAGCATTTGTTTATTGAGTTCTTAATAGCAGCCATTTTTACTAGCATTAGATGGAACCTCAGAGTTGTTTTAATTTCTAAGACCTTCACTTTAGGCAATATCCCCAGCTTTTTAAAAAATCATTTATTTGAGACAGGATTTTGCTAAGTTGCTGAGTTACCCAGGCTGGGCTCCAGCTTACAATCCTCCTGCTTCAGCCTCCCAAGAAGCGAGGATTACAGACCTATACCACTGCACCCAGCCACTTTATGATTTTAGTCTTTCAGACAAGTTTGCTTTTTTATTTTTACTTTTATTTTTTGAGACAAGGTCTCCCTCATAGTCCAGACTGCTCCTGAACTCACTACACAGCCCAAGCTGGCCTGGAACTCACAACAATCCTCCTGCCTAGGCCTCCTGAGTGCTGAGATCACAGGTGTGTGCTACCATGCCCAATTTATGTGCTGCTGAGGGATAGAGCCCAGGGCCTTGCGTCAGACAAGTTTATGTTTGAAACTGGTAGCCTATAGTTTCTGTAATATTGAGTCTGATTGGACAGGTGCCAGAGAATCTTTACCACTCCAAATAAAAAACTCCCTCTTACCCCTGCCTTAATTCTTTAGCAAGCTTCATTGTATCTTAGAGAATCTTGTGTCTTACCAATCTTATGCAACCCTCACATGGATACTGAGGGCGCAGGATGTAGGAAGCAGGGATGTGTTTGAAGTCTATCAGATTTTGTCATGGAGACCTCAGGACAAGTCGAAGGCTTTTGATTCTTTGGGGGTGATTGTATTGTGAGAAAGCTTGCAAATATCCACCTGTCAGAGAATTTAAGAAATGCCAAAGGAAGTCCTGATTCCTGTCACTCTTCTGTAGTCTATGACCTCACAGCTCTGGAGAAATCATCCGATCATAAAGGTATATATAAGTCAGATAATATGGAGACACATGTGTAACGTATTGTTCAGGGAATGACACACATCCCCCAGCGAGCCATTGTGATTGTTTCTTAAACAGGATTTTATTGATCCTCCTTTAGGGAGCTCCATGACCCCAGGAGTTCTTTTTCTTTTTCTTTTTTTTTTTTTTTGGAATTGCATGATGGAGACCGCAGTTGGTGATGGTTGCCTTAGCTTTCCTTGGATTTTTTGTGTCTGCTCCAAGTATCTTCTTGTCCTTGGACTGAGGGTGAAAAAAATAATTTCTGCTCGGGACAAGCCAGCCTTGTAGAAGAAGAAAAAGGCAAGGTGCTTGGGGGAAACCTGCAATACTTCGTGCGTGGTCACTGCTTCTCCCATCTCTTCTCCCAGTCGGCTGAGGCCCCCAGCCCAGCCCTGCAGCAGCGTGCGGGAGTTGCGTCTGCCTACAGGAGGCACTGCCAGCTGCAGAGGGACAGGTGTGAGGCTTGTTATCTCACAGGAAAAGGGGTGACTGATTAGGAACAATAGTACCATCTGTCACAGTGCATTGGTTTTATGTGATTTTTTTCACCCAATTTTACGAAAGTTTCAATAAATGCAACTTGGGAGATTGGGGAATACTAGTGTACATACAGCCAAACAACCTCTCAGAGTTCTTGGATATTTATTTAAATCTATTCCTAGCTTGCACAAAGAGTGCTAATTATTATCTACCAGTGTGTCATTTGCAGTTTTTTTTTTTTTTTTCAGCTTAGTTCAACTAAGAGCTTAGCCAGACTAAGGGAAACGGGGTTTCCTACATTTAAGTGGTTTTCTCTAGAGTTTAAATATTGAGTTTATGATGATGAAATGTTTGTATTTTCCTCAAAGTGAACTTCACATAAACAGTTGAGAAATTAAATGCCAAAATTATTCACACATTTATTCACAAGTAGTGAGGGTAATTTACATGTAGTTTTATCCCAAAGAATGTTTCAGTGTTCAGCTTCTCTGGTAATCAGTTGTCTAACACCCTAAGCCATTAGGTCATTAAAGAATTCTTGGCACTTTACCTAAAGGCTTTGGGGTGTTAATCCCAGTTTCCTGGTCATATTCCAACTAGGGTAATGACTTTCTGACTTCTTAAATTACTCCTGCAATTTGGTCAGACAGGATGTTCTTGCTTTCTGCCCCATGTGGTTTCACTAAGTGGCTCCCTTGTTAGAGATGTGCCTCTTTCATTGCAAATGAAATGAGAATAATTTAAAAGCATTTCTAAAAACGTGTGGGTTGTAACCAAGTAGAGAGCTGGGTCAGGACCCTAGATGTGCCTCTCCCGAGGGAGACCTCAGCTGTCACCATGCAAGCACTCACCTGCTTTCCTTTTACAGTTTACCTCCATGCATTTTGTCCCTGGATGAGCTCAGCCGCAAAGGACACCCAGCTTACAGGAGCAGACACTTGTGGCCCACTTCTGTGGGAGAACCGTAGTGGGCTGAGTAGCACTGGGGTCTTCTCCTCTGGCTGATCAACAAAATTTCATTTTCTGTTAGGATGATAACTTGAGCCAGAGATGGTTTATGAGACATCCTTTTGGATGTCAACAAGATCTGTTATAAAATACGTTTTAAAAATACTTCAGTACATGTTATATGTTTAAACATTAAAATATACTTCATTAATATATCCTATCCAGAAAAATGTGCATTTTATGCCCACACGTTTTTAGTGATAAACAATTTGTCCTATTTTTGTTATTAATAGAGTATGAAGTGCCTCATACAAAAATATAAATAAGTAATTCCTTACTGAGTACTTTATTACTATGCATGTGTTTGGTTCCCCTAATTTACACCGGTTTCCAACATTTTCACCATTAAAGTTCATTTAGTTTTTGCTCTGTTATTTTAAATTAGGAAGAGTTTTACTTCCCAAATAGACTATATCAAATAATAATTAATTCACTTTCTTAGTTTTCTATTTTTCACTATTGAAGACATAATTAGCTGCTAATCAGAATTATTGATCATTCGGGGCTCACTATTAGACTACCAGCTCCGTTAGAGTGGAGATAAATTCTCTCCTTACTTCTATCCTCAGGACTGAGCTCAGCAGCAAACTCATTATGGGCACTCAGTAGACGGTATAGATAGATAAGGGGAGGAAGGAATACAGAAGGAGGGGGAGGGGGAAGAAAGAAATGAAAGGAAGGAAAAGAGAACTAGAGCGGAAGGGAGGGAAGGAAGGAGACAGGGAAGGAGAGAAGAGGACAAAACAGGAAAGAAGGAAGGAGAGAAAGGAATGAGTGTTGCCACCTTACGTAGTTGCAAGTCCAGCCTTGGAGCAAGAAGGTATTTCCTCCTCACTGAGGACTTCGGCACGTGTGTGTTGTGTGAATGTGTGTATGCAGCCTGTTGTGGGCTGACACATGCCGAACTGTGCCTGTTAAATGCACTTGTGTGTTCTCTTCATCGCCTGCCCTGGGGCCGCTGTGTGTCTTTCCCCTTCCAGCCGGGTCGCCTGTTCAGTCCCCTAAGAGACTTGGAAAAGGCCTGTGCTCCTCTCCTTAGCATCTGGAAGCTCCGCGTCAGGACATAAGACTAACCATAATGAGCCCCAATACTGAAACTAACCCTCAAAAAGCCCACAAGATCATCAATAAACAAGGGAACTGTTGCTTCTGTGCGGGCCCTCCACATTCAAGTGATTAAGGGCCAGTCATTCCATACAGCAATTTCCTAAGTTAGCTTTCTAGGGAACCAGTTTATTAATTACCATTTACTATCAGTTTATTTTGAAGTTAATAGGAGGGTCAAATATGCTATTCTATTATACCAAGGATCTTTTTTTTTCCTGTGAAAGAGAGTATCTATTTAATTTTTTTCACTAAAATAGTTAACGATGGGGCTGGGATTGTAACTCAGTGGTGGAGCCTGTGTCTAGCATGGGCAAAGCCTCACAAAAATAAAACAGTTGATCATTATTCAACACAGGCACAAAGCAAAATGTCATATTGGAATTCATAACTATGTACAAGTATTAAATATTAATAAAAATTAACAATTGCAAATAAAATATTTCAAACTGGTGGTGTCCATCTTCTGTGGAGGAGAACTCTTATAGATGATAGGTAGGGGAAGTTGAGGGCTCCTTTTTGTGCACACAGGGATAAAGTCCAGCTACATCTTGAGAGAAATTCTAGTCTCTAGTTAGGACCTCGCTCCTGTCTGGGAAGAGGCCAGTCCCATTCATAAGCAACCCTTGTCAGACTCCTCTTGAAAAGAAACAGGACAACCACAGCCTCAGCAGAAGACATGGGCTGGGAAGCCTCCTTTCTTTTGAGAAATTCTCTGTCCTTATCCGGTCAGCAACATGGACTCTTTCTGATGCAAATGCTTCTCAGGAACCAAAGCTCCAGAGGGCTGATGAAGATACATCCGGAGCTTGGTTTAGGGAAGCGATTAGCATGGATGAGCCAGGATACACCTTTTGGTTCTCCTATGGGCATTTTTGCACTGGCCCACACCCTCAATGTTTAAACCATTATTCCCATGACTTTATGATGAAACTTCTGCTAAAAAGGGAGTCACGGTTCTTCAAAGTTTGATTCTGGCACAAGGAGAGTGGGCAGGAGCGATGTGGACAAATTCCAAATGAAATGTGCGTGGTTTTCTGTTTTCTTCTTAGAGGGCGCAGTGGTGGAATCCCAGGGAATAGCAGCCTGCCATTGTATAAACAGGTGGAGTGGGAGCAGGGGAGTTGGCTGAGCTCCTCGGTAATCTGCAGGAGTCAGTGAAGAGATGGTGTGTGAAGACCTGCACTAAGATGAGAGGGGTGGCGTTAAGGATGGAGATTCTGCTTTTCACTAACGACTGCAGTGCCCTCAGCTTTGTGCTGATTGCTTCCGGGTTTGACCGTCCTATTTAGGCCATTTTATTTTGGGCTATCATCGTTACAGCAGCCCAATTCGGTAGCACTGGGCTCATCTATTGTTAAACTTAATCACTAGCTATTTTCAAGAAATATAAGTTACTATGTGAAAAATCACCAATCCCCTTTCACAGTTCAAGGGAAAAGACTGAGGTCTAAAACCCATAATTTCATCCTTCTTGCTCCAGACTTTCCTTCCCCCTGGGATTTCTCAGGTTACTTTCACTTTAGTTTCTTCTCATGTTTCAGTGTGCTCATGGACATAGTTTCTTCCCTTCATTTTCTACTGTGCACCTCGGAGCTTTTGATAAGATTTGGGTAAGTTCTCAGGTTATTAGAAGCAACAATTCACAGTGAATGACATACAACTTGCTCCTACTAGGTACGATTCTTCTCAAACCCTCAAGCATCGCCTCATCTCAGAAGGCCCTAATCTGATGTTGAAATTTGAGCTTTCTTGTTTCATCTCCTAACTGGGAGCAGTCCAAAATGCAGGTAGACTGGAGGGAGTTGAGATCCAAAAAGTTTGAGTTTGTTTCTGGTCAAATGTCACTCATGAGTCCTCTAGGATTTCACTTTCAGTCTTGGCTTCTTGCCTACCTGATTGGGTACCAAGATGGTGAGCCTGAAGACTAAGTCAAGCCCTATGTGGTAATTAGAGCAGTGTAATCATGTCACTACTAGTGGATTTAATTTTTTCAAGGTAATAGATGAACGGGTATCAAAGATTTTAAGATTTTAAGTTTCAGAATTAGTATTTGAACCAATGAATGTTTATGGGGTGTATGGGCTTGCTAATGGCAGCTCAAAGGCCTACTCCACACTTTATACTATGAACATCTAGGAAGCCAACTAAAATTAGGCTATAGTCCCGATCCTCTCTTGGGAGGTAGCTTTTAAGGAGTTTTGGGATGAATCTTTATGTTTAATAGTCAACACAGGTGATTTGAATGTACTTCAACTTGGGGAATCCTACTCCGTGTCACACTAGACATGCCGGACTCAGACTGTTCTCAAATCTGTCCTCTTTGCCCGCTCACCTTGCTGTTCCACCACATGGAATGAGGGATTCAAAATGAAAATAGTATGCCTCAAAACAAGACAAAATCCATTATTAGGTGAAGCAATACCTTGAAGTACATGCATATATTACTGGTTTGGCTGTAAGTGCCCCCCAAAGTGTGAGGGCTGTTTATTTTTATTCATCTACTATTCCCATGCAGTGATGCTGTATTATTATCATACAAAAGATGATAACATGAAGTTTCAGAGAAGTGATGCTGCCCTCAGATTGAGTTGTCTGAGAGGGAGACTGTTGTAATATGGATCTGGAATGTTCCCCAAAACCTCGCTTTTGGAGTGTGATTCAATCATGGGGACTAATGTATTGATTCCCTGTACTCCTGGGAGGTGGGGCCTGGTCAGAAAGTGCAGATCACTGGGGAATACCTGAAAGGAAAGGTCACTGGGACATGACCTGGAAAGGAGTGTGCCTGCTCTGCCTTGCTCATTCTGCTTCTTGCCTTGCTTTGCCAAGAAAAGCCCCTTTCTACTAGGGCATTCTTCAAGCCTTCCACCATTGCCAGCCACCCACAAATGGTCTGAGACTACCTGAAACTGTAAGCTAAAATAAACCTTTGTTGCTTGTCTGTTCCATTTGTTGTTGACTGTTCCATTGCTTGAGAAGAATACCTGACATCCACAACTTCAGGGAGGAAAGATTTATTTTAGCTCATAGTTTCAGAAAGGTAGGTGGCTGGAAATGGTGGAATCACACGGTGAGGCCCGAGCTGAAGCCGAGCCAGAGCCAGTGCCCCAGAAACAGGCTCTGACAGCATAGCAGAACAGAGCCAAGTCTCAGAGAAAGGGTGGGACCAGCACACACTCTTCTACTCAAGCCCCAAGCATCTGCCCTTTCCAGCCAGGCCCCACCTCCCAACACTACACGGTATCCATAGATACCCGAGGCTTCTGGAGGACACTCCAGATCCAAACCACAACACTCTTGGCTATTGTGTCCCAGCAATGAAAAAGTAACTAAGACATTCAAGAGTAATAAAAACACAAGACAATAATAAACCCAATTTACAGCAACAGATACCAAAGGTAGCAGAAATAGAGAAAGGGGGACAGAAAGTCAGGGCACCATTAAGGTGCAGACAGTGCCTGAATGGTCCCAGGATGGGTGAGCTTGGCTTGGAAGGCAGGAAGGGAGGTGGAAACTCCACGGAGTAGCAGTAGAAACATCAAGACACATTGTGTCATGAAGCCACAAGACACACAAAAGGTGCTGTGCGATAGAAGAGACACAGACTTTCTGAGCTGCTAAACGTGCAAGAAGGAAGATAAACAGGAACTCTTAAGGCTATCCCGTGTGTAGCCATCCCAAATACGTGACAGCAGAGGACCCGAGTTACATGGTATCGTTCTCTCTCAAACTGACTTGGACTGAACACTCCACCAAGGATGGTGGGGAGGGCTGGCTCACTCCCTGAGGCCCTGAGAACGCAAGAGGTATTTGTTGGAGGGAAGGTACCAGAGCAGGCAGAAGAAAGCTGTCTATCCAGCAGCACAGCACAGCAGAGTACAGAGACCCAGGCCCGGGGCCGTGCCCCTCGAATTGATGGGTGGCACTAATGGCTTTCCTTACCTTTGGACCCAATGGCATTTTCTTCCTTGCCCCCTGGATCAGATTGGTTTTGGAAGTGAAACATCTATTTCACTTGCTCTTGAAAACAAACTTTACATCATTGATGTGCCGCTAAAAAATGTTTGTGCTAAATTCCTGCTTCTGAGCCAGTGCCTATGACTCAGATGGGGTGTATTTCAAAATTCTCTCAACATACTTTCATATAAAAAAGAAACATCTTACTTGGGGCCAATTCTGTGAAAACCAACTGCCTAGTATCACTTACTACGCGGCTGGATTGATCGCAGTTGTGCGTCTTCAAAGGCCTGGATAATCATCTTCGTTTGCAAGTTCCTTATTAATGTGGAGATAAATGTTATCATAAATTTGAACTTTCAGATTATGAGCTAAAGTTTTGGTCTTTAAAATCCGTCTCCAGAATATTCTACAGCATGAGACAAGGGGCTGCAGCGGCACTTTCCCAATTGGATTCAGTTTGTGGGGTGGTTTTTTTTGTCTCCATTTTTTTTTTTCAAGTGAGATGATAAACACTCAATAAGAAGATGGAACTTATGGAAAGTAGCCAGAGGAGAATAACTTTCTACCCAAAGGAATTCCACTACAGATGCTGTGCTGGAAAAGAAATCCTCCAACCCGGGCTCCTTTTGCCTTTTGATGATGGTTTTAAAAACTGTGAAAACAGAGAAAGCCAAGTGTGTGGTCTTCAGTAATTTCGTAATAGTCTGTGCAGGAGACAGAGGAGGCGGTGGCTTGCTGGAAAAAATGATTAGCTTTTTCTTGAGGATGACAGAAAACAGTTGCAAATCAAAAATGCCGAAGGTTCTGCACCCTCCCTTTTGGCAAATTGGTAGGTAATCGCTCCTTCCAGGTGGTGCTTTCAATAAAGACCTTGAAAAGCCACACCCCCAGAGATGGCCCCGGGCACAGCCTTTACCAACTAGGATAAACCTGTGCAATCAGTGGGGGCCCAGCTAGAGGGAAAGGCTCTGGATTTCTCCTCTGGTGATTCTATTTCTCCTTCCCCAGTGAGCTCAAACATCGCTGTCCTGGTTCACAGCATATGGTTTACCTTTGGGTTTCCAAAGCAGAACCGAAGAAACCTTGTCAGTGTTATTAATGCTGTCATGATTAGCAAACCTATGTCATTCCAGGAAGCAGCCTGATGGCTCAGACTTCTACATATAAATCAACTTAATAAAATAGATTCCAGCTAACTAATAGCCTTGCTTAGGATATACCATTGTTTTGACTTAAAAAAAAATAAAACATGGAACCTGACTACCATGGTGTGGAACCAGATGAACAATGCTCCTTTGTCGCGCTCTTTCACTTCCTTTGTTCATAAGTTGGAGCGTTAAGAACCTTGCTTTACAAGGTGTGGGAACAGTTGTAGAGCTGGTTGTGGGCATGATTACAGTACTATGGACGCTGAAGCAGGGGGATTCCAAATTCACATTTGACGGCCACTTAGCAAGACCCTGTCCCAAGGGAAAAATAAAATTTAAGAAGGTCTAGCCAAACCTGGGGATGAATCATTAGCTGCTTGTGAAGGCCCAGGCATCCATCCCTAGTACTGCAGCAAATAACAAACAAAAAACAATCTGTTGGGGCCAATTCCAAGTTCCATACTGAGCACTGTGTTGGGCTTAGACCATGAAAATGTACAAAAGGTAATCTGAATCCTGGACTGCTCACAGCACAACGGGATGGCTGTTGCAATATCATATCAATCTATGATACAAATGGAGAGCTATGGGAGAGTATGCTGGATGGTTGTGATGTTGGATGGGATGTTCTTGATTACAGTAGGGTATTCCTGGGTTCGGCCGAGCTGCGTTAAGCCCTACCTGATGTGTATCACCTCACAGGTATTGGGTCCTGCACTGGTATATCAAGCAGTTCTGATGCTTCTGATCCATGTCACCAGTCTCCAGGAGGTAGGCATCTCCTGACCCAATCCATTATACCTCTGAGTAGAGGAAAGTGTTTCTATTGTAGAAGTGACAACTGTTTGAAGCCTGTTGGCTCCTCCACATGCATAGATGCTTGAACACGTGTATTTAATTCCAATTTTGCTGCTACTCTTAAGAACTGAATAGTTCTTAGGAGTGAATTTTGCTGAAACATACTTGTGGGTATCTGTTGCTTTGAATGAGTAAACCTCTCTAAATCTTCAAGTTCTGTTTGGATTACTAAAGTTAATTCCTCAGTGGCTCTAAAAATTTTGTAATGATTTAAACCACTTTGTCCATGTCTTAGCCTCTCTGGGATGTTATTACTCTGCCTGCTGAGGCTTTGGATTCTCTTGCTTTGAAAAATTCCTCTGCTATGACGGCCAAAAAAGAAAAGAGGTGGTCAACAGTTGATGAGAGAAACCATTCCCATGTAGGTTGATTAGCTTACTGTGAATTCAGAGATTCCTCAACACAGGGCAATTCAAATTCTGTGATTGGGTGTATAAGCAAAGTCTTATGTTAGGGAGGCACTTTAGAGAAATGATGGTGGCATATAACTTGAGATCAAAACTGTGAGAAAATGGTGGATTTATTACCTGTTGCTCCCACTCGGAAGGCAAATGAGAGGGCCAGGCGTGTCTATCTGGTGGTACTGGTGGAGAGAGGACAGTGCTGGTGGGTGGTGGGTGGGGCCAGTAAGAGTCAGGTGGAGGTAAGGTGCCACATATCATGAATCTGGAGGAAAGGAAAACATACCGTTCTGGGGGGACGGAATGCTATTTTCATCGACCAGATTAGTCTGGTTTCAATTAGTGTATTAGTGATAGGCCGCTTCTCTGCAAAAGCCACCCTGTCCCCAGTCATAGTATATTGTTTGGACATTGAAATTTCTTCGAAGTTTCTTGCTGCACCTACCTTATGGTGTATAATGACGTACATTTTCTTTCAGCCTCAGATAGCAGGTGGGGACTGTGTCAGGCTCCTCCTAGGCTCTCCTAGCCTTTGCCCATTTCAGTACTTGGAAAAAATATTCCACAAATGTTTGTTGAGCTGAGATATCGCCCACCCCTGGGAGTTCAGGATCTAGGCCAGACGGATGGATTAAAGGACTGGAACAAATCACACCACCTCCCCCTTACACAATTTTTTCATCGACTAAAAATGCATTTAAAATGAACATCAAAGGCGACTTTAAAAGTGAAAAGTAGTAACAAAAGGCTAAAATGCACCCTAAATTACACGTTTGGATACCAAAGGGGCATCCATTCTGTGCTGTGGTTACTGTGGTGACAGAGCTGGTTTATAGCTCACTGTGAAGCACACACATACTGTGCTGTTTATTTTTCCAATCACCAGCTGGGGGTCCCTTTCTTAGTATTTCAGACTCATGTGCTCTCTGGACCATTGCTACCACCACAGGACTCTGAAGACCACATCGAGGGGGCCTCAGATCACCAAGCACATGAGCAACAGGATCACTTCAGACCCAGAGATGGTATCAGGAGAAAGAGCTTCCACACTTGCATCCGGCACTGTACAGCACAAATGGACTCCCACAATTCACGTGCTCATCCAACATCCAGTCCTCACCTAGCACTGATGGTAGCTTGACATCTTGATGGTTCTCCATTTGTTTCAATATCTCTTTATGATTTTCATTCTTCTTTTGTTCTTAGGGAGCTCTTGTAACCCGCCATGCCATGCCATTCATGCTTTCAGTAAGTTTACCTACTGCATTTAACATGCTGCCGGCAGCATCTTTGGTAAGTCCTGCTGAGTGGCCAACGGCTGTTGCAATGTGGGGTCATGTTCACGTGCCTGGAGCACAGATGCTATGCTTTTTATTTTCTCTGAAATGACTCAACCTCACTTTTTGAAAGTGACAGGTGCAGCCATGTTTTTCTGCTCCATCCTTTGTCCTGTTAACATTTGTTTGGGAGAAACCTCAGTTATGTATGCCTGAGGCTGAGGTTATGCTCCACGTAGCACTGGTTGGTCAGTGGCAGGCTGTAGATAATAGATAGTGGAGCTGGAAACTTCCTAACGCCTCGAGAGGGCATGGCTGTTTGAGTTTGTCTAATGCTCTGTGATTTCAGCATGACAACAAATTGCTTAACGCTGCACTTTGGAGAAACTGTTCATTTCCTTAAACAATACATGGATGAATGTTGCACAAAGTATCTACACTAAAATATTCAAAACATTTAAGGCATTAAATTCATAGGGAAAAAAGTCTTAAACAGTGCTTTTGAGCGTTAAACAGTGCTTTTAAGGAAAGTTATTCAGAGTAGAGCTGAGGGTGATATATATGTCTGGCCCTTCCAGCTTGGTTCCTGACATCCACTGAGCCGTATTTTCTTTTCTTGCATATGTGTTAGTGTAGACCTGTTCAGGATTGTCTGATGTTGCAACTTCTTTCATGAGAAAGACTTTTGTATGCTTAGGAGATAAGAGAAAGACCTAGTCATATAAACCATTGCACAAAATGCAGTGTTTTGGATGCAAAGTATTAGTCTTTGCAAACAGATTATCAACACCTCCAATTCTGTGTCCTTTGTCATTGGAGCCATTTACTGCTGTCCTGCTTGTAAACAAAGGCTTCTCTCCTGTTCGTTTTCTTGGTAACTTTTAGTGTCAGGACCGTAGCCAGGATGGGCAATTCTATGCAGCAGCATTTTCTATTCTAGATGGTTTTCTTACGTTACTGTATCCATTAGAGTCCCAGACAGCACATTCTTTTTGATTTTCAAAGTTGAAATTATTTTTGAGCCACTTAGACTTGATGCTGAATTACACTTTAGCCTTATTTTTAATTTGGGGTAAGCCCACGAAGTGTTTCAATGACCCACCTTACATAACTTACAACTTAGTAGACTATGAAAATAATTTTAAGTAAGTATAGTTTGCAAATATTAATTTTCCCTATGCCAACCTCAAGGTGGTAGGTACAGTGAGGCTACTATGGCTTGCAGTTTTCTGGCAGTAGTATGGTCAGCTGCCACTGCGTATCTGGTGGGATCGGCTCCTCCATGGTGACCCATTTCTACATACAGTTGAAAGTGTTAGAGACGGAAACAAACCCCATGTGATTTCCTGCCCTGAAGCCAGCCCTTCCTACTTTCTTGGGCTCATTGAACCATTCTTTTTTCATCATGACTTAATTGCAGTATAATTATTTCCTCTAGGAGGTAGGAACTTCAGATCCCCATAAATAGCTTCTTATGTCAAATCCTAAGTTGTGGATTCTAGAAGCTTTGCTTGATATCAAAGTTTGGGGCAGCATCGGCTATATTGAACCCCATTCATAGGAAGAGTTTATAAGGGTTTGTTCAGTAGAGGAGGTTTGAGACAGGGAAGAGAAACCCTCCTGACCACTTGGCTCTGCCCGACTGCTGCTTGCTCAGCTGCAGCCCCCTTCCACATCCTTCCATCTTTCTCCCAGGCGGGCCCTGTCTAATCTCAACGATTGAGTCTGGGGTCAGCCTTCACCATGGCCATTTACACCCAAGATTAATGTTGTCTGATGCTCAGGGCACACATAACTTGGAAATAAGTTCTGTAAACTAACAGGAGAACAAGCTGGATTTGGCTACTGGCACAATTAGAATACATGTGCAAATTGTATGCCAACAAATATAGGTTTTTTTCAATATATAAAAAATTAGCACAAAAATACTTTTAACTTACGAGTTTAAAATGTGGTAACCATGTTCGTCCGTCTGCTTGCAGAATTAGAGTCCACCAGCTTGGAAGCGGGACTGTGTAAGGACTGCAGCCCCTGAGTTTGCACCTTGGAGCACCGTGGGCAGTTGATGGCTACTGGCTCTTTACGATCATTCCCGTGTCTCAGAGAAGGCCCATGCTGCTTGCTCGGTTACAAATTAATTGTGCTTTTCTGTTGTAAAAGTAACTAATGGTTTTTCTTTTTTAATGCAGACTGTCTCTTTTCTTTTTCTGTCTAGGCAATTCTGCTTCTAAGTTTGTACATATCAACTATGTGCCCATGCTTTGTGATGGAAGCTGTGAAACAGCATTTTGAGTGTGTGTGTGTGTGTGTGTGTGTGTGTGTGTGTGTGTGTGTTTTGGGTTATTGAGAATCGATCCCAGAGCCTTTGCACTGAGCTATATCTCCAGCCCATTTTTCTTGTTATTTTTACTTTCTGATAAAGTCTCAGTAAGTCGCCACATTGCCCAGGCTGGAGTGGAGTTTGAAATCCCACTATCTCCATTTCCCAGATTGCTGGAATTACAGACATGAGCAGCAGTTTTCAAACACATTTGACTTTGATTAGAAGTAAGAATTGCATTAGCCTCATATCAAGCGAATGTGTGATATATGAAGTCTCATCCTATTTCCTGTCTCATTCTGTACCACTTCACTGAAAAGACATTGTGAAAAGGTAGGAAGCAGTAACTTGATTTTGTAACCTGGTACTAAGCCACTCTGTCTTGTGTATTAGTGCATTGGTCAGTTGTCCTCTTTCTCTGTGCATTAGTAGGCTTTTCATTACCAGGATATCATGCTTGACATATACAACTTAAATGAGATAATGGTTTTGGCTCCTAGATTCAGAGGGTCCAGTCCATGATCAGCTGGTGCCAAGGTAGAAGCATCACGGAAGAAGGGAATGGTAGAGGAAAGCTGCTTACCTCATAGTGTCCAGAAAGAAGAGAACAGGAAAAGAGTCTGAGAGGAAGGGGCCGTAGAACAGACATATTCCCCAGGGATATGCCCATGACCGTGCGCAGAATCACCCGGATATGTGCTTTGCTAATCTCCTGGGCATCTCTCTATCCACTCAACTCTGTAGTCAAAATCAACCATTATACCTGTCCCCCAGTGACTGTGAGGGATTGGCGCCAGAATCCCTTGAATATCAAAATTTAAAATCTGTGCATGCTGAAGTCTACAAAGGCTCATGTACTTTCTACAAAATGGTGTAGTATTTGCATAGAACCTTCACATATCTTCCCCACAGACTTTAAATCCTCTCTAGATACGTATAATAGTTAATGCAACATACTTGCTAAGCAAACAGTTGTTATCCTGAATTGTTTAAGGAATGATGGCAATAAAAACTTCTGTGTGTTAAGTACAGATGAATTTTTTTCTAGTATGCTCAATCCATGGCGCAGAAGTAGATGTAAAACTAATGAATACTGAGGACTGACTGTACAGTGCTTATTGACTATTTAAGCTGAAATCCATGGTGGTTAGCTGTAGAGAGTATGTGGAGACACGATGAGCAGAGACCCAGGAACACTGGTGTGCTGCCCACTCTCTTCCAAGGTCAACCTTAATTATGCACTTTGACAGAAAGATCCAGAAAGTATTTTTTGTCTCTTCACACTCAGAAAGTATCTTGCTAAGAGACAAGAGATAGCAGACCTCTGGGAGGGACCATATAGGCTATACTCACCCAAGAGATGGCTGCCTTTGGTTTTTTTATTTTTTCACATGAGAATGTCCTCTACTTGCTTGTCATTCATGATCATTTAGATAGTTACATGTTTCATGGACTTAGATCCTTTCCAGCCCTAGAATCTGTCCATCTACTAATATGGAGCAGAGAACAGTCTCCATTCTCCACATTCTGCTGCTACCTTCATCTGAAAAACTGAGTATTGGTCCATTCTGTTGCTCTTTCCTTTGCTGTCTACTGATCACCCTGCATCTCAACCTGCTGGAATCGGCCTCTGAAACCAAAGACCTCTGAATTTTGCTTTAATTGCAAACACGTGGTCCTGGACTGCATACATCGCTGAAACTTTAACACTGTGCCCAATTTCTCTTGCATTGAGATAAAGCATTTTCACCTGATGATATCACAGAACATTATATAAGAAGCATCATCACTTCTTTCAAGCATATTTGTGTATATATAGCAGCGTGCTCTTCTGTTTCCCGTGTCTTCCTCACTGGGCAGCCTTTCCTACTGGAAAATTCTACCCCGAGATTATCTTTGCCCCACAAAGTTGCTGCTGGTAGTCCTGCCTATGTGGAACCAGGCACTAGGAGGACAGAAACTAAGATGCAGCCCAGAGTGAAGCAGAGAACATTTCTCAATCAGTATGACGCCAATTTTCAGCCACCTAGCACAGAAACAAGCCAATGTGCTGAATGAATAAGCTACCTAAAGGCCTCTTTATTGGGATCTTGGGGCTCTCAGGAGAGAAACTGAGACCTGTATGGTCAGGGGGACTATAGAGCTTGCTGGGCCTAGGATCAGTGGTTACTTACCAGCCAATTTGGGAAATATTTCAATATTTCTACATTTGGTCCAGCCAGCCTGAGGCCTCCTGGCTTGAAGGACAAATTGGATAGTGCCCCTTGCAATCACAGGTTTATATGTGGCTTTCACAGGGTAAGAAACCTTTGCATTCCTAAGTATACAAAACTCACACTCCCAAGGCAGGGTATGCTAATCCGTCTCTGATTTTTGGGATTAGTTACCAAATTTCCTTCCAGGTGTCATAGACTGACATGGCTGTCAGTTTTCTGAGCCTTGCACAGGTGCTAAGTGGGAAGAATGGACAACAGAAGACGATGGCATCAAAATCTCGGACGCACTGTCTGACAGTTGTCTCATGAATACAATGTTAATCCTAGGCGATGACAAATCCCGACTATCTTCTACTCCTTTACGTCTCACAGTTAATAATTCGCTTTTGTTATGAGGCCACAGTAGAGCCACTGATCAGAGAATATTTGATGTGCTGAGATTTCATTTTACAAAGGTAGCTGGTTTATTTATAAAGGTGGAGGTTTTTCTTCCAGATGGGTCTGGTGCATGTGTTCATATCTGGATGTAAATTTGGAAATAGCTTGATTGTAGCCCCACGCATCCTTCCCAGGGGGCCATCAAGCTTGGGCTGGAGGGGTGAGAACAGCCCCGCTGGAGCTGCTAACCTCTCTCGTACGTCTTGTTGCAGGCATACCCGTGACAGGGCTCTCGCAGCAGCTGTGGAGACTTTCTGGCTGTCATCTGTCTCCTGGCTGCTTGGCTTGGAGAACAGCCATTGTCGACTTCTACATTTGCTCACAACATGCTCTACAAGCTTCCACAGACACACAGAAGAAAATTCTCCAGAGACAGAGCTCAGAGCTAGCACCCAGATCAGACCTATGTGTTAAGATAAGACCATTTTGAATCGAATGGGAGAGATGTTCAGATGATATCCAGGTCTTTTGCTTTCTAACATAGGTTTTTATTATCATTGCTTAATATGTGATTTGTCTGTTCTCACTATGAAGAATTGTTAAGCACTGTAAATCTAGATGGGATAGACCTTGGCACCTCTTACATAGCTTCGTCAGTAAAGCACACATCACCCATCTCCTTTAATAAAATCCCCACTCAGATAAGTATTTCTAGCCTTGATTTACAATTTTATTTATTTTTAAAGAAGTTCCCATTTAGCAAAGACTTGGTGGAGTTAATCCATCAACCTTGCCTCTGTCTTTAAGGGTAGCTGCTGCAGGAGGAGGTGTGTGTCTGAAAACACAGAATGAATGAATTACAGGCGAATCCAGACTCTAATTGTTTCATGACAGGAACATTCACACGATGCCCCCGGGTTGAGTGAGAACTTGAGGGATGAAGAAGCGGGAGGAACGCAGTGGACTCTGGGGGAAATTGAAGTTGTACCTGAAAAGGAAAATGAAAATTCACGGTGCCACACTAGCCGAGCAAGATGAGGATCACAGAGGCACACTTCGTCACAGAAGCACAGAGTGCTAGTGTGTAAGTCGTGACAGCCAGCTGGAATGTGGCAGGAAAAAAAAAAAAAACAGAATTCTCTGAGAACGGCCCACTGAGGTTCCATGGGCTAAAATCCGTAACACTGAGGTTGTATGTGTGTTTCCTAGAAGCAGGTGATAACACCCACATAAATTCTATGACTCAGTGTGTCCTGGAGCCGCTGGTCTTTTTTTCTATATGACATCCTATCAGGTATTCAATTTGAATATTCTACTTATAATTCTGTTTTCATAGACTGTTTTTCAGCCTTGTTTGAGTGGTGTTAATATTTGAGAGCATCATACAGACACACACACACAATTTTTCTTAACACGAAATCTGTTGCCTTGTCTTAGACAAATTTATAATATCTTTGACATGGATTCCTGCACTGCCCTCACACGGGCAGCACACCCACAATTAAACGAAGCTAAAATCTCACCCAGGACTTTATTCATTCAATAAGTAGCCACTTATTGCCTATTACCTGTAGGCTGTGGGAGGAGACAAGGATTTCTGAGAGCCTTTGCCAACCAGAAGGGGTGGCATGAGCCCAGGGCACAGAACCAGGTGGTGTGAAATTAGAAGACTCATCCAGTGGCGCTGATGGTAGCCCTGGGCCATGGGCACAAGTGTTCTGAGCATGGAGATGTGCCGAAGTTCCACAAGAGAAGCAGCAGCGTATGACTGCCCTTGAAGACACTCTTAAACTTACCTGGCAGCCCTGTAACTTCCTGGTGATGGAGACCTTGGGCTAGTCTGCTTCCTTCTGCCTCAGGTTCCTGGTCCAGCATGTTTACAGCACCCCCCACCCTCCACCCTTGCAGTGACCATAGAGGTAAAGAAGAACCAGGCCTAAGGGATAGCCGTTATCCCTTGTATCCTTTTGGTAGAATGGACAAGGTGCCCAGTGGTCAGTGGAAGACATGGAGCCAGCCAAGTAGAGGCCTGAAACCATGATCCGGGAGCAGAGGGGTAGCACATTCCCGTTGCCACACCATGGTACTACCTGTGAGTGGTGATGGCTAGACACATCCTGAATGGATCAGAGTGTGAGAGAAATGATTCAAGCGGAGGGAGGACACACACTTGGAGTTACCTGGCAGGAGAGGCACGTAGACAATGACATGATAGGGCCTGAAAGAGGCAGGGAGCACATAGACCTGTCAAGGGGAGGGGGACTCTGCTGCTCGGGAACAGAGAGGCTTTAATTTGGTGTCTTTGCATTCTAGACTCCCAGGAGAAGATTTTCAAAGTCGTCTGTTCTTTCTTTCACAGACCAAAGACCTCAAAGGTGGAGGCCAAGCCCTGGGCCTCACAGCTCTCCCAAGCTAGTGCAGCTGGCAGTGAGCCTGTGTTGTTCTGTCCTGAGCCCACCACCTTCCTTGGTCATTGCTGCCTGCCTCATTCAGGGAATTAGATGTGAAATGCATACTGAGCTCCTATCAACCCTGTGAAAGGCAACAGGCTGCTCCCTTTTGGAGCAGGAAGGAAAGTCTCCTGGTGGGGAATAAATCGCTTCAGTGCTGCCATTCTGAATGGTGACTAAGGTTGTTACTTTATATTCAACCTTCTTGTAAGGTCAGTGAATGACAACACATTACTCACTCTTGGATGTTTGCTAAGCAAACACACAGTTTGTCAGTTGGCGTGAACCCAACGTTCAGTTTGAGAACTCTCAAATTGCAGCTTTTAGAGCTGTGCGCAAGGGTTGGCGATATAAAGGTGTGATAAGCGAGGAACCTCACAGTATATGCAGAACTAACCTTTTGCTAATTGCATGAGGGAAAAATGGTTTTGCCCTGATGGTTTCCCTAATGTTCTCTGCTGTGCTTATAAAAAGGATAAAAATGCAAGCTCCCAATAATGTGGCAAGTTTAAAAATAGGTGTTTATTCTAGTCTTCCTTTTGAAGGTTGTCAGAAGTATGTTTCTTAACTCTGTTAGGATAGCTGTGCACATTTACACTTTGGAGAAAGTAAGAAATATTTTCATTAGGAATTCATGAAAATCAGATGTGGGGATGTTTGTAGAGCTAGGACCCACCAGGATACTAAGGGGCCTACTCTCACACCAGAGAAATGTCTCTTTTTATAATGCTGTTGTCTGTTTATTTCTAGGACACCAATTTGGTTGAATTTCATCCAAGGCTTAGCCTGCTGATTTTTTGGGCAGTGTATGTGTTTTTTCTTTCATTTTTCCTTATTGCTTCACAATAAACTTCTGAACTGGAAGTGATAAGAACAAGGCTAAGGAGCTGTTCTGTACCTTTCAAAGGGACACGTAGGTGACAAGTGGGGAGAAAGAATCTCAGGCTTGCTGATCCTCTGGAGAGGCACTGAGCAAGTGACTCAGTTTCCCTTTGCTTTAGTTTCCCCATTTGTAAAACAATTGTAACAGTATCTGGGATAGCTGCCTGTGAAATCATTTTATCTCCTCAGCAGAGATGTGCTATCAACATACCATATGGGATTAGGCAATACAAAGCTTTGATTTGTACTGGGATGGCAGGCTTGAGCAATAGTTTTCTGGCCAGTGTTCTGAAAGAAAGAACTTAGTTTTCACAATCTCTTGAACTTATCAGCCCATGATGACCACAATAGCTATGTGCCTGCATGGAATAAAAATTCTTCTTCAACATGCCGGTTCTCGTTGTTCTAAGCAACTATGTAGCTGGTCATTGAGTATCATGTTTGAATGTATTTTCGGGTCTTGTCTCATCAGATATGCATTCCAAGAAATTACCTTAATATTTATCTCACCGTTCCAGCGACATTCTCAGCTGCACTGAAATCAACTGCATAAAAGCAGAGTGCCCATCAGAAGTCATTCCTGGTTGACTATCACCTTTCAAAGTCTACACACGTGAGACCGCCCTCATCTTTCCCCGACGATTGTGAGAAATAATTAATGATGCATTATGGAATGCTTTTCATGCCAGTGGGGTCCAGACTCTTTGCAACTGCACATATAAACAGGAATTACTTCATCCGCCATTGAAACGCGGCCACCTCTTGGCCGAGATGTGGCAGCTGTTTAATCATGCATAGCAACATTCCAAAACAGCGAAGGCCTGGAAGTGAGGGGCAAACTTGCATCCAACTCAGTCACCTGGGACATTTCCTGGGCTAAGTTGTGCTGTGTGGGAGCTTTTGTAGCCGTCAAAGGCCAGGACATTAGTTTTATGTCTCCCAGAGAGAGCCAGCTCCCTCTGCTCAGCACTGGCTCGCGGTTACCTGCTCAATCATCCAGAACCCAGACTTAAAGCTGTTGAGCGCTCCTCTGAAGTTCAGTCTGTTTTCCACACTGGCTGTAGGAGGTGGCTGGGCCAAGACCACTTGACCAGTGCAGGAGCTTTTGGAAGCAAGGATGGCTTGGGTGACAGGACTCAGAAACACATCTGGTTCTATGAAGCATATTCTCTAATTGCAAAACTATTATCCACAAACTCATCAACTTTGTGTCTATACCATGCTTCTCATGGACCTAGTGCTGCATGCAGAAAATCTCAAGCAAGACCCCCAAATGTCTGTTTTGTGATTAGTAAGAGCAACTCTCTTTTAGGCTAAAGAAGAACTCAGTTTATCAAGGGAATCCTCTGTAGAGGATTGGCACGATCAAGCGTTGCTAACCTGCTCTCTGGCCTCATACCTTCTTAGGTCCCCAGTGCAGTGTGATTTCTGCAAATGCAGCACATCCATCAAACAAAAAGAAGGACCTCTGATCACTAACCTCGTTGTTTACCTCAAGGAACAAGGAAAGGAGAACTAATGAAACCTAAGCAGCAGGAGGAATGACAGAGCAGAGAGTAGAGCGAAGATGAAAACGGATAATGGAAAACAATCAGTGAATCCAAAAGCTGGATTCTGGAAGAGCGAGGCAGAATCAGTAGGCCCTTCACCACCCTCTGACTGGAAGGAGCAGAGCGGACTCTCTGGTCCAACCATTCTGGGGATCTTGGTGGCTTGTTTCATTCTTGCCATGGCCTGTAAGTATGTGCAGTCATGAGTTTGATGCTAGGAGGAAGTGGAGGGTCGAGTCTATTCCTTGAAGCCTATGTAATGCAGATCACAAGAAACTGCATTTTGCACACCCCACACGTTCTCATACGAAAAACAAAGAGAACGCAAGGATGGAAGGCATCTTAGAGTGGAAGACGCCACCCTGTGCCGGGCAGGGTGGGCTGTGGTGACAGAATCAGCAGGGAAGAAGAAGCGGTGGGGATGACACTTACCAAATGATTATCTCACTGGAGTATTGGCTCAAGGCATTGGATGAGGAAGCTACAATCTTTCCGGCCCGAATCACCCCCCAAACAGTTTTGTCATTTCAAATACAGGAGCTTGGGCTGCTGTTCCAACTCACCCTATCCAGGTGACAGCTCCAATTCTCCATGGAAATTTCCCCAATTCTCAACTAGGTCCAAATTAAATACTGACTTTACTAATTTAAAGTTGTTTCACCCGTAGACAAATTGTGCTTTTTAGAAGGACATTCTGAAGACATAGTTTGAAGTATCGCTGAGGTACTACTTCTCCCTTATAGGATTTCATGAGGGTGGAATTTTGGGGAGCAGAAAAAATAAGTCCATAGTCATTTTTCTATGGTGAGAAGCAAAGGCCTCAATCTGGGCACAATGTCCCTGACCTTGGAGAAACACAGGGTCCCTGTGATGTGCTGAAATTGTGCAAAAGTTTTGGCATTTATATTCTCTCCTTGCCTGAAGCATCCAACCACCCTGAGCCCTACTTCTTTGAGCACACAGCATCTCTCATCTGGGCCATCCTCAGAGACTCTGAGTGGCCTCCCTTTTCAGGTTCTGCAGGAATCATTTTGTACTATCTTAGGTGCCCTTTCTCTTCCATCTATCAGGAAGAAACAGCATAGCAGAGATGAGAGATGACACGATCACCCGCTGCACAGCAAGCTTTTAATCCACAGCAGAGGCATATGTCATGGTGGTCTCATGAGATCACAGCTCCTGGGATGCTGTAGCTATCTTAGTTTGTGTACTCTATGGTGTTTTTTTCAATGATGAAGTTCACTCAACAATGTGTTTTTAGGGCATGTCTCTGTCATTGACCCATGACTGCATTTTGCAAGTCTCCCAAGCCAATACAGCATATTCATGTCTCACAGTTTGTGCAGTAGGTACAGACTAGAAGGTCATGCTGTCATGTTTGATAGAGGTTGTGGCATTGTTATTACAGAAGTCACCTTGACATTACCTTATGTCAATACAGCTGTCTATGAAGTCCTTTCCGGAAGGAATGGTTGAAGAAGGAAGCAAAGTGTAACGGTACATAGTTTCTTTCCTGTGACCTTCACTTGGAGCCCAGTTCTGAAATGCGGTGTAAGGTGCAAATGATGTAGCCAAAAAGGAGCTTTTTTGGAAGTCTATTTCCTGTTGCTCTGCTCCCATCTTCCTGACACTAAGACTGTGTCCCTAAATTAGCTCCACTGACAATTGTTAGACACCTACGACTATGCTTTCAGTGATTACAGCTTTCTGTTGCTAGAAGACTTGGATAGAGGGGGCAATCTCCATGAGCAGTCCTTACCAACTTTCCTGATTTTTGTCTCCCAGGAGCGTTGTAGTTGTAGGCCATTCTCTATTTGTGGAAAGTAAACGTTGTCTTTGGTACATAAAGAAATCTTGACTTTATTCTGAATATGAGGCAGTTAGCATAACTAATCTCACCAGTTAGCAGTAGACTATCTCTTTGCTATTTGATAGTGGGAATCAGAGGAGTAGGACTTTGGATTTTGGGACTAGCCTGATGAAATAATCCCAGTGAGGGATGCTAAGGTCTGGCTGAGAGCACTGGCCAGAAAAAATGGCACCTATTAGCAACGTACTCTCCCCTTCCAAGATGAATCTGCAGTTGAAGTGATTAGGACATTCCTCCATGACGGATCTGGAGATCCTTTGTGGAATGTGTGCCCCATTGCAGGCACCCGGCTGGGAATAGGGTGTGTGAAATGAGTATGTCCCAGTTTTGCCTGGGGGACCTCATGAGAAATCGATGTGAGACATTCATGCACACACTAATAAAGCCAGCTCACCTGCACGGTAATTATGCATTTCACGCAGGCTTAATGAGATAGTAGACACATGAAGTAAATGCGGCATAATTGCTCAAAATTGAGGCAAGACATTTTCTTATATGCTGTAGGTATTAACACTTAGTAATGTAGACAAATATCTTTGAAAGCCTGTCTTTGAGTCACTTATTATACATGAAAGTTAATCTGAGAGCAAAATCATCACACTAGTACTCATATGATCTTTGATTCAACCAGGCCACCTTGATTTTCTCTTCTAGAAATTATTTGCACTTGTTCAACGTAGACATTTATTTAGTACGTTAATGTTGCATATACTCTATACTTACTCATTAGGCAACAAAACAAATGAAAACAGCTCACTAACGTGTTATCTTATTCTATAGAATTCCTCTATTTTTTACAAATTTTTAAAACGTCCATTCTTTGATAGGAATGCTGGATCTGTTTCTGTGAGTTGTGGAGGAGTTTCCTTCTCTGCAACCGGCACGGGTGATTCAGCCCTGCTCTAGGTCCACGTATTTCTGTTGCGGATTGGCTGAGAAGTCATTGCATCTCCACATCTGTGGCTACAGGAAACCTCTCCTGCCTGAGGCTGGTAGAGGCTGCATGCTGTCCTATCACCCCAGCGTTCCTACGGCCTGCTCCCTAGGAGTGCTGGGGCCCCCGAGCGCGGGAATCAGGCTGGGCTCTTCTTAGTTATCACAGAAGTCTCCTCTGTAGTCTCCACGGTGCCTGTCTCCTGGCGGAGACTCCATCAGGTGCTGTCTGACCAAACAGAAAGGAAAGTTTCCTCTCAGTGAGCCCTTCACGGATGGAAGGGTATCTTGGGGCCCAGAAGGTAGAGTTAATGAAAGCTGTAGTTTTCTAAAGACAGGCATTTTTAGATATGACCATAATGACAACAATACTTTTTAAATTCCTTTCAGTGGGGAAATTCAGAGAATCAAGGGCTCTCATTCACCCATTGTATTGTGTCAAATGTCCGGTTTTTAGTTCCTTCTTAACTTTGGATATAATCAAGCACGACTTAGGATCCCTAAAGTCAAAACTTAGCATTAACTTTCTGTACACTCCCGGGCTCTGTGACTCTCAAACACACCTGCACTTCAGCCTGCATGCGTCTCCTATCGCTTTGTCCCCCTTTCCATCTTGCTTGCCCGATTCTGAACTCATTGCATCATCTCATTGGTCACGAACAGTACCAGGGGTCAGCAAGAAGCTCATCACACAGCAAGAGCAGAATAAAAATCTGCTCTCTCTCAGGGCAGTTACAAATGGACTCAGTGAAGTGGGTCCGTCAGTGGGCACCCACACAGAGCAGTGGGTGGTTTCAATAAACTCTCATTCTTAGTCTCTTGATTCCCAACCAGTTCTGCTGTTCTAACTCAGTCATGTCTGGAGCCTACTGACCACACAAAAATCATCCATTAAGCTGATAAAGTACATTTTTGGGGTTTTCTCTTTTCTTTCAAAAATAATTTCTAGTTTTTGAATGTTTCGAGGGGGTTCAGAAATAGTTTCTCCCTTGTGTGGCTTGGTCCCTGACTTCACTCATTTTAATTCTGTGGCTCATTCAAACTGTGATGATACACAGGGTGGACTCCAGCACCAGCCCCCCTTGACTTGAGATTTTAATCTAAATGTCAATTTTTAACATTTTCTTTCTTTTGAGGTTAAGATTAAATTTAAAGGGATTGCTAGAAACATCATTTTAAGCATTTTTTCTCAGTGTGCTCTTAGCAATTTAGACTTCTGACATAATCATTACATTATTTTGGCAAGTGGTTGTATTAAATTTCTGTCACTATGACAAAAGACGCAAGAAAGCAAATCAAAGGGTAAGAGATTTGTTTTGGGCTCACGATTTCAGAGGTTTCAGCCTATGGTCACATCACTCCCCAGTGAAGCAGTGACATCCCAGTGCGAGGGGTGGTTCTCATGGCAGCCAGTGAGCAAACAGAGAGCCACAGAGAAAGGGTCGGGGCCAAGACATGGTGTCCTTGGTGAGGCCTCTGTGACTCACTCCCTTTGACCGAGCCCGCCTCCTTTCTTTCACCTCCCAATAATGCCATCAAGTTATGAATCCACCAATGGATTACCTCACTGAAGAAGTTAAAGCCCTCGTGATCCAACTGTCCTGGGAAAGTTCCACTAGAGAGCATGCGAGCTTTTTGAGGGCTCTTTGGAGTTAAACCATAACTATTGTAACTATTCTTCGTTTTCAGAACATAACTTTCAAAACATATATTGCTGAGGTGATGGTGTTTCTTATAAGTTTGGAAAAGATAGTGAGCCACATTTTAGCAATGGTAAACTTATTCTTGAAAATGTAGTAGAAAATCTTTAGAAGGTGGTGAAGAAGCCAGGAGGAAGTTCTACAAAAATAAAAGAAGTGCCCCCAAGCATTGCATCTCTGGGTTTTGTATTATCCTCCTACCCCTTGGTAAGGTGAAAGGACACGTAAAGATGAGAGACGTTGCTCTTCGGCACGGCATCGCTCTGGGAAATTTCTTGGGCTGTTCTTCCACTTCTGAGGTCACCGACTACTGTGGTGAAAATCTCTAGGTCCTTGGCCATTTCAAGTAACTGTTTTCCTGACATAAATCAGGCAGTGAAGTGTTCTCAAGCCTTAGAATTAAGCGTGAGCTTTCCCATTCTGTCAGTCAGAACGAGCCGGGAAGATCAGAAGGTGGCAATGGAATCAGAGACAAAGTCAGGATGAACTGAGAGGCCGAGCAGGCGCTGCAGCCCTGAGCTCCTGAAGGCTCCTTGATGTGCTCTTCCTACTGATGTGGGTTTGTTTTAACTTCCTGTTATTCCAGTAGGTCATGGCTCTCAGTGTGTGATTGTTTGACCTCTCTCTGTCTCGTTACCCAAACCACCAAGGCATTAAAACACACAAAGAAGCTAGGGCTGTGGAAGAATCCTGTCAAGTTTGACTTTCTTTTTCCTGGTAAAGGGTAAGTCTAATTTTCCTAAGATAGCAATGCAGTGAGTGTAAAAAAGTGAAAACTTCGGCTTAAACAACCAGGGTTATGTTCTCCTAGAGGAAGAGAGAGTGTCATATAAAATATTTGAAAACAATTTCTTTCCACAGGTGTATGAATTGATATTTTGGGCTTTATCTTTTCAGGTTCTGAAGATAACCTAAATTGCCCTTTGTTCATCTGAACGCATTATACACAGAAAGGATGAGCTACTGCCCCCCAGTATCCATTACCTGTGATATTTATGACCTTTTGAATGAAGTCAGTCTGCTGGTAAAAATACATTTCACTTGAGAAATGCATAAGGATGAGTGAGTAAGCACAGTGTCCCCTCATTGCTGGTTGTGCAACACGAAAGAGGGTGGCAGTTTTCATCTATGGTAAGCGTTTTCCGTGAGGGCTCTTGTACTTGCTTGAAAAGTGTTAAAACATAAATCAGTCTGTTCTCCTGTGTTAGCGGGGCAGGTAAACTGGCCTTTTTGATCCTCAGTTCCCAGTATCTGCAAAGTACGAAGAATAATGTTTGCTGTAGTACAGGACCCTTACTGGATTTGAAGGCAGACAGCACCTGGAGTATTGTGGGCACTCCATCTGTGGAGTTACTATTCTGGTTCTTGTAATGGTGGGCACCACTATTGCATGGACGTGTTTTCCATTGTACTAATGCCGGTGGTGGTCTGGATACTTTGTTCTTTATGATAATGTGACTTTTTTTTATCAGTGAACAAAAAGGAGATACCACTGTCTCTCTGGTTGACTTACAAACTGAGAGTTCTGGATTTTGGCATAGTTTAGACATTTTGCAAATGGGATGCTTAAAGATTTTTCTTGAGATGTAGATGATGGAAATTCAATAATTTGTTTCTTGACCACAAGTCAGCGTGTTGCATATCCCTAATTCAGTGAATTTAAAAAGCTAATCCTTCTCTCCCAGAGGTGAATAGCTTGCAACTATAAGGATTATTTCCAAAGAAAAATTTTCATTTTTCCTGCAAAATTAAAATCAGGCTGTATTTCTCAGTATTTAGTGAGCAATGAAGATCACCAAACATATGACCAAGGACACTGTTTCGACACCCCCTCTCCCCTTTCTGTGCCTGCTTGCACTGACAATCTTTGTGTCTGAGATTTCTCTCTTCAGTGTGTTGTATGGGGAGCTTTTTAGCCTACATCATAGTGCAAATTTATCATGTGAATAAAGGTCAGAAACCCAACTCCTCTGTTCTCATTTTCAAGATATAGTAATAAAACTGGCTTACAACACGGATCCCTGGCTGGGCCTGAGCAAACAAATTAACGTCCTGTGAACATTGCTCTTCTGTCTGGGAGCCTTGGATGGGAGTCATTTGTTTGGAGCAGGAGACATTTAGACTCTGTTGAATCATGGGAAATGGGCAAAGATCTGAGTGGGAATAGAACTTCACGAGGAGCAGAAACAGACACCATCAGGCTTGGAGGGCTCCAGAAAGGTATGGGTGGGAGTAGGAGCAAGGACTATCCAAAAGCTAATTCAGCAAAAGGGGTAGGCCACTCCTGAGACCCCCCGTGTGCAATTAGAAGGAGTATCATTCACTCACAGGAAGGCAGCGCAGCTCATTTTAGAAATGGAGCACTATTAGGCTTTTTCAGGTAGGTGTTTGGGAGGGGTTTGGGAACAAAATAAAATCTCCTGTTTCCATTTTCTACATTGTGTAGCCCAGGTTGATAGGAGAAGTTCAGGGCCGGCGTTGGAGAAGGTAACTAGCTGATTGTGATTTCACTATCACTATAGGAATCATTCTGTCCCTCATGTGTGCAGGTTAAGGAACAAAGCAGCATTTTAGAAGGGGTTCTTCAAGTTAGGCTGACTGGCAAAAAGTACTATATAGGAAAAAATTGCACCTCTCTAACAGCTCTTCAAGGGCCTAAAATGCTGGGAATGAAAGTGGTAGCCACCAAATTGCCAGGAATAAAGGCTTTGGGTGTCATGCTGAAAATCTTGTCCTTGGTACACCAAGGGACACCCCCTTCCCCAACACACACACACACACACACACACACGCACGCACACACGCACGCACACACACACACACACACTTCATCAGCTGGGGAAGCTTCTCTGTGGCAGAAGAGAAATGTGTTGGGGATTGGGGGTGTATGCTGTGGAGATGAGCTTTTGTTTATCTTATTTATTTATTTATTTATTTATTTAGAGACAAGGTCTCATTCTGCAGCCCAGTCTCCATTCCTGAACTCAGGTTGGAGCCCAGGCCTTGGACTCAGTAAAATCCACCTGCCTCAGCCTCCGAGTGCTGGGATTCCAGGTATGTGCCACCACACCCAGCTTTTGTGGTGCTGGGGAATCGAACTCAGGTACTTAGCACAAGCGCTTTAACCCCTGAGCTATTCCTCCAGTGTGAGAAAGATTTTAAAGGATAGTTGACATCTGCTCTGGTTTGGGTGTGGAATGTCCCCCAAAGCCTTGTGTATTTGGATGTTGTATGTTACCTGTGGGTTTTATGTACTTTTAGGCAGTGGGGCCTGGTCACGAGGGGGCAGATTATGGGCATGTAGTGGTTTGTAGGTGTGCAGCCTGAGAACGTAGGAACTCTCGTCCTGGCATCTTCTGGAGGCCCCTGATTCTCCCTCTTCTGATGCTACGAGCAGCTGTTCTCTACCAGACCCTTCCCACTATTGCTGGCTGCCCATGGACTGAAACCTTCTGAAGCTGTAAACTAAAGTAAATCCTTCCTCCCTTGCATTGTGAGTGTTGCGTATTCTGTCTCAGCAGTGAGAAAATGACCAAAACAGTATTTCACCAAAATATTCCCTGTATTTAGAAGTGATTGGTGACTTGATTCTGTCCTTCCTGCATCAGAACTAGGACCACAAGCACAGTGACAGACCTGGCCCCTCCCTTCCTCCCTGCCCTGCCCCATCCCCGCCCTCCATGCCTTTGCTAATATTGTGTGTGGCTCCTGCAGCTCCTGTTGACTTGGCGATTTCACTCAGGGAGGCACAGAAGCCTTTGTGCGCTTGCTACAGCATGGACTGTTGCCCCGGCCCCTCTTAAAGAAATCATTTGTCTTGAGAAGAGAAAGAGAGAGAGAGAAAGAGAAAGGAGAGGGAGAGAGAGAGAGAGAGTTCCTTCTTTGATCCTGAGCCCCAAATATCAGAGTCAGTTTTTGCAAAGGTTCCTGCAAGAGACTACCACCTAGGCCTCAGCTTTGAGGGGCACTTGCTGAAGCATCTCTGAGACCCACAGTGAATCAGTGGGCTGCGGTTTGGGTGTGTGTCGGGAAGACGTTGCCTCATTTAGTACTGAGGTACAGGTTTCTTGCTTTTGTTTGCATAAAGTAGCAAAATATGAAAAGCTGTATAAAGACAAAAAACATAGGTTTGGGGGTTGGAGGAGTGGCATAACAGTTAAAGTGCTTGCCTAGCAAGCACAAGGCCCTGAGTTTGATTCCCCAGCACAACATAAAGATAGGAGTGGTGGCACACATCTGTGATCCCAGCACTCAGGAGGCTGAGGCAGGTGGATTGTCCCGAGTTCCAAGGCCAGCCTGGGCTACAGAGCGAGACTCTGTCTCAAAAAAAGGAAAGAAGAAGAAAAAATATGAATTTCTAATACATCTAATAAAACAATAGGTGCTCCTTTCTCTCAGCATTTTCTATTTGTTAGGCATTCAGTATTTGCAATACATATTAAGCACTTCAAAAGTCTCTGATGGAGTCTTGATGTTAGCCCTATGAAGCAGGCGCTGGCTGAGGTTAATACCTCTTGGGATGTCAACCGAGTATGTGATATTACTAGAAGTGGCAGTGGAAATCTAGATTCGAAATTATCTTAGTCCAAATCCAGAGCAATGCTCTGTCACCTACCACTACCTGTACGTTCCAGCTTCTTAGAACTACCTTTTTGTTGTTGTTATTATTTGTTTCCATTTTTGGAGACAGGATCTGACTTTGGATTCCAGACTGTCCTGGAACTCTGTGTAGACCATGCTGGCCTTGAACTCATGATCGTTCTGCCTCAGCCTCTCAAGATTGGTGCCACTATACCGGCCTCTGAGAACTATCTTGTGGGATGTGTTTTTCTTTTTTTCCTGAGTAGCAAAGCAATAACATTTACTAGTGTTAGTAATAGCGTTAATAGTCTAATCATTCTTCTCTTTTAACTGCATTATGAATACTTCAGACTTTCCATTCTCCACAGATGATAGAAGCCTGATTTATAGACCTAGAACATCCTGGGAGGATTAGGTGCACTTCACCTGGAGGAGGTCACACAAATTCTCTCACCCATTTTCAACCCTCAATCCCTGTGAGTCATTTGACACTGGCCCCAGAATCCACCGCTTATGTTTTATCTTTGTCATTAAAGCGACAGCAAGTGAGCTCTCAGGATGCCCGCGTACCAGGGCTGCGAGGCTCCACTTCCCTTGGAAGGGCGTTTTCAAACTCTGGAAAAATGCTTTGCTCACGCAGCTGCAATCACTTCAGATGCTCTGTTTTGATTTTCTTCTTGCTGCTGCTGCTGCTGTTATTTTCCCTCCAAACATTGAGGTTAAAAGAGATAAACCTTCAGGAGTATATTTTGCAAACGTGTCTAGCTTCTTTGCCAGAAAAGAACCCACGAGTCCAAAAATGGATGGTGATGTCTCCGAACGGAATGCAACCCAGCCCTGACATCATCCCCCTCTTGTCCCACAGAAAGAGCAGCTTTCCAGCATGGCCCTCCTCAGAGAATGAGGAGAGAGATGACACCTGGTGGGACTCAGGCTCAGCTGACAACCGTATAGGAGAGAATGATCATTTTTATAATGCATCAAAGTGTGCTATGCTTAATTTTTATAGTTACAAAAACAGACTTTTCTTCTGTTATTCTCATTCATGGCTAATTAAACTCCCAACTCCTAGTGAGACCCAAAAATGAGTGGCCAAAAGTCTTCTGACCCCTTTTCCAACGTCACTGGGGCCAGCTTAGATGTCATGTCCAGAAATCCTTCCCTTAGAGGACAGAAGGTGGGTAGAACAGGAAGGAAGGTCCCCCGTGGTAGAAGGAGGATGTGACGAGAGTAGATAGGAGGAGGGCACTCAGGAGAAGAAAGACTTGGCCAGTTGTGAGTCCCCAGACTCCGAGGGCTGAAGGAGGACCTTTGTGGAAAAGCACAAACTTGTCTCCCACAGCTCACGAGGAGTCCGTGGCTTCATGAGGGACAAGGTGGGTCAACGATCAATGCCTCAGAGACCCGTGAATGTCACCAGACACACAACCAACACAAAGTCAGAAGGGAACACACACTCCAGCAGACGGACATGGAATGCCACTTTGAGGCTGTGGGCAAGAGGTGGCCACTGAGAGAGACCCAGTGTAGCTAAGACAGGCATTTTCCAGTGATGTGATGGAAAGGTTGGGCTGGCAACAACACGTTACGCTTTGTGGCAATTTAAGAGTTAAGGCATAATGAGCAGAATGTTGCAACTCTGTCCTGCTTCTTGGACTGGCATATCAGCTGGGAGAAGACTGTCTGTGTCTTTGTTAGGTCTAATGCATACGGCAGGACAGTCCCCTGTGCCACCTTCAGGCAAGTAAAGTATAACCCTGTGATCCGCTTAAAGCATTAACATCAAAATGTCACCCATTAAACGAATCCCCACCTCAAGTCGATGTGAGATAAACCAACAGAGCTCTACTTCAGAGAACTTCTGGGTGATCAGCACTTCTCTGTTGATCCATTTAATGTTGTTTTACAAATCTTGGGGTCCTTCACAAAGACCTCATTTAGCACCTTTGTTTCTCCCTTGCTTGGTCACCACTGGTAGTCATCTGAGGCTCTCTGTAGGATGACTCGGTTCTTCTGGGGCACAATTCTTTTTGGAGAATCTGAAAGGAGAAACATGAGTCACGGACACAAGCACATCTCTAATGCTGGTCTTATGGCTTCTGCAGGCTTTCATGACCAAACTGCAGGCCCAGGCCTTCGGAGAGCTGTGCGGGCATTCCTCTGACCAGTGTGCGAAGTCCAGCTGCTCCCAGCTCTGGGATAAGACAAGCAGAAGTGTGCCCCGTATGCTTTCTGCATCATTCAGTCAGAGACGGGGTCTGATCTGCAGGGAGGGTCTTGAAATGTGAAGAAGGCTGCAGTCATCAGGCGGGAAGCAAGGCCCGAGGCACCGTCTTCTGCCTGGCTCCATTAGCTAGAGTCTCCCGAGAGCTCCCAAAGCCCCAGAGCACAGCGGTAAGCGATCACCACACCCCCATCGGGAGCTCTAAGCAGACAGGCTAGGAAACATCATTCAAGCTATTGTTCTGCAGAATTAATTTTCACAGGTAAATTGTAGGACCAAAGTGTTAATTTTTTCTTTTTTTTAAATGTCATAAAATTTCCATGACTTCAGCACCTGGGAAAGCCAGAGAGCCTAATGGGGCATCCCGTTAGACAGGCCTCGAGGACAGCAGATGGAAATTCTGAGGGTGAAGTAGAAACAGATGGAGACTCTACAGGCGAAACTTGAACTTGAATATTTCAAAGTTCACGTTGGTGAACGTAAAATCCCATTAAGCATGTTCCGATAAAGAGTTAAAGTGACAAGCTGCCTGGTGACCTCCCTCCTCACGAATTTCCAATTCACTTAGCCATCAACAGTTCTGTGGCAGGGGTTAAGAAAGCGTTTCCTTTTAGGCTGCCTGCTCATTTGCAAAAGGGAGATTTTGAAGCCCTGCTTTCTCCTGGGAGAAGGCGGTGGGGTGGGGTGGGGGCGGGGGGAGGCTGCAGAGGTGCTGGTATGGTAAGCAGGGAGAAAGGCTTGAAGGTCTTTCTTTTTTAGCCGGCTGTTTCTTCCCTATAATTTCCCCCTTCTCCATTTAGACAGCTATCCACCACGGAAAGCCAGGCAAGCGGACCTGCGCTCTGGCTGGTAAGAGTTCTTCTGGTGTTTTGGAAAGATGTCACTTCATCCCACGAATGTTCCCGCCCATGAAAGACGCTAAACTGTGTGACACAGCTGTCACTGGGCAGGACGGGCCTGGAATGCAACGTGGTGTTTACTGGCCTTGGGTGACGCTATCACTTGCTCTTTTTCAGAGGATGCAGAACTGTGAGATGTGGGAAGCAAACAGCGTCTAAATTCATCTGTGTCCTGGTGAATGGCCCGGCAGCCCAGGGGACGCTACCTCTGTGCCGCAGGAGGCTGTTTACCTCAATATTTGCTTTGGGATGTCAAAGTTAAGGGAGGGAGAAAGCACCGAGTTTGGGATTCTGTCTTTTCACAAAGAACAGGCCAGTGGTCCTCTGCTTAGTTGGGGAAATCTAACATTAGGCGTACCAAGAGGAAACCGATGTGGGCATACCCAGCATCACCTCTTTCTGTTGGTCTTACCGTATTTAGGATAAAAACATGATGAGTTTGGGGAGCTGTTTATCCAGAGGTTGGGAGAGCTTGAGTTCTTTCTCTTATTTTCCCAGGAGTCCAAATGATCCTACTCAGGGCACAGAAGGCAGGTGGATTCTAACGGAATTTACATTGTGAGATCTGGGCCTCCCAAAGGCACAGGTAAAAAGAAGTAAAAATTTGTGTAATTGTCGGAGGTTTTCAATGTAACTTGGTACATATCTAAATACTTGCAAAAGGGATGACATTAAACATCCTCAACAATCACGATGGCACTGTGAGTTAGAAAGAGAGGCTGGGTTTGCACAGTTGATGCAGTGACACCAAGAATATCCAGGAAACCTTAATTTTCATTTTCAATTATTTTTCTATGTCTGTGTATGTAAGACTTCAATGTTTAAGATGCACTTAGTTTTATTAAAAAACTAGTTTATTAAGGCATGAATATCATATAAAAGATGCACATATTTAGTGTACGAATCATTCTGAGTTTGGAATAAGTATATGCTATGAGACTGTCACTACCATCAAGGCCATAAACATATTCATTACCTTCCAGAACTTTCTCTTTGTCTTAGTTCTTTATTCATTGCTAGGATTCAATACCTAATATCCATAATTTAGGGAAGGAAAAATTTATTAGCTCATACTTTCAGAAAATCTCTGTCCATTTGTGCTGCTTGGCAATGGTGAAATCACAGAGTTGTTATGGTAAATAGGAAGCCAAGAGAGCAAGAAAGGGTGGAGCTAGCATATATGCTTCCAGGTCATGCCCCAGTGCTCTGCCTCTTTTGGATGAAGCTCCAGTGTTCTACCCTAACCAACCAAGCCCCATTTCTTAATAGCCCATGGTTCCACAGGTATTCAACAACAGCCAAATACATAAAGCTTTGAGGGGGATATTCCAGATGCAAACCAGACCACTCTTGCTCCTGTTGTTGCTATATTTGATAATAAAAACACTTAAGATCCCAACTTGGGGAAAACGTAATACAATACAATATTGTTAGATATAGGCACTGTGCTGTCTAATATGGCTCTTGAATTTATTTGACCTTTCAAGACTGACTTTGTTACATTTCACAAATACCTCCCCATTCACCCAGCTTGTTTTGAGCATTAAATATGTATGTGTATATATCATCATTATATATATATATATATATATATATATATATATATATATATAACAAATCATTTTAATTTTTGCTTTAAGACTGTTAGGAAAAGCACAAGGCATTCATTGAAATTTGAATTTTGGATAAGACAATGGATTTTTTCAAGGATAAGTCTGCCCAGCTGATTGCATGAAAAATGTTCATACTAAAAATTACCTATTGCTGATATGAAATTACGGTCCACAACTATTTTTATTTGTTAAATCTGGCAGCCTTGTCAGGTTAGAGGAAGCAATAATTGTTTTTTGAGTGATTGCCATGTCTTAGGAAAGCATGCAACTCTGTATCAAGCACATTGCATTTAAAGCTTGAGGAGACCAGTGAGGAGGTTGCTTAATATTGACCTAGAAGGTAAACCACTGTATTTTTAATTTCCCTGTGTTTCAGAATTTCTTGTGTCTTTTGACTTGAAGAAAATAATTTTTTATAAGATTTATACTCCCAAAGGTTTTTGCATTTTTAAAAACTGTATCTAGAATCTTGCAGGGATTGTGGAGATGATAGATACCTGGCTTCAGTGAAGTCCAAATGAAATGTTAGGGCAGATTGTTGACATTGGACTGAGTGACAGTATTGGAGTTAAAATTTAGGCTATTTTGGCCAAAATCCTTGCTTCAGATCTCCAGTGGTAGACATCTCAGAACCTGAGAGTTGACAACTCCCTGAGACATGGAAAATAAGCCAGCTCATGCAATGCTTTCTAAAAAAAGGAGAACTTGTAACTTTAAGATGAATTTGATTATGTATCTGAGCTAGAATATTATTTAATATCTCCTTGATATTTGCAAGGGACACAAAAATAGTAACTAATTTTTTTTCTCCAAAACATACCTATAACTGTGAGACTGGCCCATGGGAGTTTCCAAGGGATGGCTCTTTTTTTGATGGGTAGAGAAATCACTAACACCAATTTTAATAACAATCAAGTGGAGATTTTTCTACAGAGTGATACTGATTTGGCAGTAGTCTAATACTGCAGTGGAGATGGCTGCATCATAATAAAGTGCATACGTTCAAAGGCAGTGAGGAAAGGGAAAGTTTTTAAAGGTACAAGGCAAGAATTTCCCATAAAACTACTTGGATACAGAGTTGCTTATTCTTGTAGGGTCAGGCAGGAGGTGGTGTCGCTGGGGAAGTGTCCAGGATGTGTCTAAGGCATCTTGTCTGAATTGTTGAAGTATTTAAAAAAAAATGTTAGAGATCAACTTTGTTACAGAAATCCATACATATGTGGGAGTTGTGCAAAGCTCCAAGGCATACAGAATGACAAGGAATCTCCTTTGGGCCTTTGAAAGGTCCTTGAAACAAGTTTTTGTCTCAGGCAGGCAGACAGGAGATCTCTTATTTCATACTTTTAGGCTTTAATTTTGTCTGAGTTAGGCAAGATGATTTCACAGAGTTCTAGTAAGGTTTTTCACATTAGTATGAGTAACAGGTCTCTAAAAGAAAAATAGGCGGGTTTTTAAAATAGGCTAATTTGGGTAGTCACTTTGTTCTGTCAAAACAATGACAGTGATCTTGGTGTCTTGGACAAATTATTGCAGATTGGGGGCTTAGGTGACAAACATTTATTTTTTGCAGCTCTAGAGATTGAAAATTAAAGATCAAAGTGTTTGCAGACACAGTGTCTGGTGAGGGCCAGGTTCCTGAGTCAGATGCATCTTTCTCCCTATGTCCTTATGTGGCAGAGAGTAGAGGACAATTGCTTCTTGCTATGGTTAGATCTAAAGTATTCCCCCAAAATTTCAAGTTCAGAGGTGGGGCTTGGTTGGAATAAGTAACTGCGAGTGTGATTTGCCAGAAATGTTCTCCTTGCTAGCTGCACTATCCTCTCTGCTTCTCACCCACTGTGTGGTCAGCCGACTTCTTCTACCATGCCAGTCTGCCATGCAGTGTTGTACCACAGAGCTGGCCCATTGAAAGCATGAGCCAAAATAAAACACTCACCTTCAAGTTGTGATTGTCAGGTATTTCTTTTCCTAGTGACAGGAAAATAAGGCAGAAATTGGTACAGAAAGTGGAGTCATTGCTGGAATCGTAGCTGGCCACGTGGTCCAGAAGCTTTTGGAAGAGGCCTGTGGGAGGAGCTCAGAGAGGTTTAGAGATGCTGGCTACAGGAGCCTGAGAATGCTCTCAGCAAAGCTTGAAGTGCAGTACTGACTAGAGCTCAGGGCAGAACACTGAGAAGAAAGTGTACAGCAAACACCAACCTCAGGAGGTTTCAGTCAAGAACAAGGACTTTGTTTGCAGTTGAACTAGACCCTGTATATGTTATGCTGTGGCAGAAAACTTGTCTATATTTGTCCCATGTCCTGAGGCTTTGTGATAAACAGAGATTAAGGGTGGTAGACTAATTGGCCTAGAAAAAATTTCAAGGCAACTTAATGTTCTGGCTTTGGTGTGGGTACTTGTGCGTGCTTTGGGATAGTTTACTATGAGTGTCAAAGACAAAAAGTACAGCCAAATGGCATCAAGGTTGGCCAGAATGGACGTGTCTGTATATTTGGGACAGAGAAAGCATGGTTGCTGAAAGTTTAGCATTATAATGAAGCCAAGTTATTTGTACAGAAACAAGGACGATGTCTTTGAGGACATCCCAGAAATCAGCAAAATTCCAACCATCAAACACTCAAAGGCACAAAATGTGAACTTTTGTTCTGAGACTAGAGTCCCAAGAAGCCAGTTCATTTGAGGATGCCTACAAGAGTAAATCAGCCTTCCAAACACTCAGAGACCTCTTAACCAATATTTCTGAGGGCCCGGCTACTGTTCCCAGGGGCAGCACTGCTTATTCTTCAGGCCTGCATAATGGAAAATGTGTAGGGTCATGGAAACTTCCAGCCAAAAGGGGAAGACCTGAATGGCCAGGCATAATGTGTCTCTGAAGAAGGGACCATGCATGAATCTGGGGGAGTGAAGCAAAGAGTTCAGTGGACACTCCATAAATTTGGAGATGCAAGGAACGTGGAATGTCTATTGAGAAAAACCACAGGCATTGAGAGAAGCCTCCTTGGGAGAGAGGCCACCCATGTGGCAATGAGCCATGCTGTAGGGAAAAGGCTACCCCAGCCCTTTGGAGCGCATCTCCCTGCAGTCTCCTCTGGGTGCTAGGCATGCAGGTACATTTAATATCGGTCCTACTGGGACTCAGTCTTGCACTGATCTAGTTTTGTTCTGTCCCCTATGCTTCCTTTTTGGAATGGAAATGTTTACCTGTATCATTGTGTGTGGGAAGTATTTGCTTTTCTTTTAGGATTTTAAGAGAAATCACAGCTGAAAGTTTGCTTATTTGTCAAAAGAGACTTTAGACTTGGATTTTTCGGAAATGCTGTAGCTATTAATACTTGATGACTCAGAGATATGTTTTATGTAATGAGATGGACTTGAGCATTTTGGGAGCTGGGGTTGGAAAGTTATGGTTTATATTCAAAGAGTCCCTGGAAAGTCTCACATACAGAGATAGATAGGACCTAGTTGGAAGGAGTAATACTTAGGGGGTGACTTGGGAGAGAATATTCTCATGTTGGTCTCCTTCCTCTTTTCTCTACTTTCTGGCCACTATGTGGTGAATAGCTTTCCTCTGCCACGCCATTCTACCATGTGGTTTCTGCCTTGCAGGTGGCTGACCATGGACTGAGTCTACTGAAACTGTGAGCTAAAAAAAAAACTTCCTTTCTTTAAGTTACAGTTATTGAGTATTTTTTCCCAGTAACAGGAAGGTGACTAAGATACCTTTCTCAAGTTTCATCTTAGGATACTGATCCCATTCATGAGGCCTCTACCTTCTTTACCCAAATACACCAAAGCTATAGCTCCTGACTTCAGCATATTGAGGATTTAAACTTCAACATATGACTTTTGACAGAACTCAAATTGTTCAACTAATAGTGTGCTTAAAAACATTTTTGTGTCCAAGGACAGTAGGGTCTTCAAACACAAGCAACAAAATCTTGGACAAATAGAGCCAGAGCCCACTGAAGTTTTGTTTAGATCCAACAAATGATCCCACATACAGGTCGAGAGAAAAATTTAGAATAAAAAAGATTTTGCTCAACTTGAGGAAAGAAGGATGATTTGGAGCAAACACAGGTTTTTTTCTCATTGTTTTTAATATTTTGCATTGTATCAGAATATGATTAGTGTTTCCATTTTATTGTGAAAAGTGTGATTATACTCCAGGGCTTCAAAGTGCCTTAGTTTTGTATTGGGAAGTTAGTAGACTGCTTTCCTCAGATCTTCAAAAATGTGTCTCTTCTTGAGACAGAACACTTCATATGTCCAAATGTCCACTTGTGACTGTTCACAGTCAAGTAGATCCTGACCAGCTGCATCTAAGATGGTGTGATGGGACTGAGAATCTCATCCCAACCATGGGAGCCAGCCTAGTATTGATAAACACCCAAGTGAGAATGATTCTTTAATGAATGACAAAGGACAGAACTCCTCAGAAGTTGCCTTGGATCTAAGTGACCAATGTAATCGTTCAAATAACCAACACTCATTTATTCATCTATTACACAGATACAATTAAGCACCTACTTACTACATATGACGCCCATGCTTAGCACTATTAAGTGACAGAGTGGAATTTTAATTTGTCTCCATGGGGTTTAGTTATTATGAAGGAAGACACATGACCATTACTACACAATAACAGAGAGGTCTTTCAAGTTTGAAAAGAATGAGTTTAAAAGAAAGTCAGAAAAAAAATAAAATAAATAAGTCAGGATCTGCATTTGAGAATTTGGTAAGTAAAAGCTTGAGGGGTACGAATGATTTAAATAGTTTCTGTGAAGACCTGGGTCCACCTCAGCATTATTTATGCTTTGGAATTTTTTGCTTCCTCTAGTTGAATCTAACACTTATTCATAATGAGAAGCAGATAAAATCTTGATATTTAATGAAATTCAAGATTCGCATTGTCAGTTTCAAGTATGTGGCTAACCACTATTTCATGAATATAAATAGAAATTTTTGTGGTCATTATTATTAACATTTAACAAAGCTTTTTGTTTTCAATAGGCTTTCAGTATAGAAAGAAGAGGAATTTCAATTCAGACAGATACGGAATTAACACCCATTTCTATGTTATAGCTAGATTGATAGATCTTTTATTCCTCTCTCTCTCTTCTCTCTCTCTCTCCAACTCCATTTCCTTTGTTTTTCTAATTCTTCTAGGAACTCTGCAACATCATCACCTTTCTTCCTCTGAATAACTGTCCATATTTTATTGAACCACTGCTCTTGGTTAAAAGTCCAAAATTTTGTAAAATAACGTGGGCTCAAATGCAGAACAGTTTTGCATCTTCCCAAATGGAAGAAATGCAGAGCATTCATTGCTCGGTTAGTGACTTCTAAGCCAGACAGCTTCAGCAGGGTCTCGGGAAGGCAGGTCTCAGGAGGCAGCAAGCAATTTCTATGAGTCATTGTCTATGCTGGTATTGGCTTTGTGGTGATGGGACTGCCTCTGGGTCAACCATTTTCTGGAGGTAACACGTCACCATTGCTCCAGTAAGCAACCACAATAAATTCATTGGTTCACCAAGCTGGACATTGGTGTAATCATTACTTTGGTCTGTCAACTGTGCCGTATCTGAAATGAATAGATGTTTGTAGCTCCTCAGGAAAAGTTTCACAGAAGACAGGAAGGGATGGCACATTTCTTTCTATTGACTTTAGAAGGCCAAGGGAGACAGAAAATACTCATGGAAGCCACTACTGAAATGAAAATACAGTACCAAGTAAAGTTGCCACATTTCTGCAAACAAATATCCCCAACTATAAATCAAAAATATTTACAATACTGGACTTACAATCATATAAAGAATAAAATTAATCACTTTTGTGAGTCAAACAAATGATTTTTAAGAGTCAGAAAAAAACATTGTGTTCTTTGTGTGCAACACAACTGAGTTGTTTTTTTGGGGGGGTTCTAAAATAAATCTATGACCTGATGTTTCTGCTGCCTATGAATTCTAAAGTATTCAATATATCACATTATTTTGTGTGCCTGTGTGTGTGTACATGTGTTTGGTATATATTGATAATGTGTGTATGTGCATGTCTGTGGTTTGTGTGAGTATAATTTATACACCTGTCTGGGTGTGCACGCATGTTGTATGTGTGCTGCATATGGGTGCATAGCACTTGTGTGTATATTGTGGGACTTTTGTAACTGTATTTGTGTGTGGTGTGTATATATGTTGTCTTAGTTAACTTTTTTGTTGTTGTGACTCAATACCCGACACCCACAAACTTAGGAAAGGAAAGGTTTATTTTAGCTCACAGTCTCGAAGGTCACAGTCCATTCAGGGGTGGCCGGCAACAATCGAAGTACATGGCAGAGAGAGAGGGAGGTGGAGGCAGCTTCCCCTGACAAACAGGAAGACAAGCTGAGATCAGTTGAGATTAGTCCCAGTCCTCCAGGAAGGCAGGTGCAGCTTATGTATCCTTTCAGGTCTCCACCCAGTAACCAGTCCCTCCTGCATCCAGGTGTGGCCACTACACACCGTTAATCCTAATTTTACTGCAATCCACCCCTCCAGACTAGACCCCAATCCACCAACATCACATGGTTCCATTAAAATACCTGAGACTTTTGGGGGACACTGCAGATCCTAACCACAACATTCCACCACTGGCCCCCAAAAGACTCATGTCCTTCTCCCCATGCAAAATGCAGTTAGTCCTTCTCCAAGAGTCACCAAAGTCTTAACAGTTTCAGCACTGCTAAAGAAACTCCAAGTCCGTAGTCTCCTCTGAGATGTAAGACAAACTTTTATCTGTGAGCTCCTGTTCAAACCAGAGTCAAGCACTTCCAACATAAAGTGGCACAGGGTAAACATTTCCATTCCAAAAGGGATGAATAAGGTAATAAAAGGCAATAGGACCAGAACAACTCCTAAATCCGTCAGGGCAAGTGTTAAATCCTGTAGCTCCATGTCCAGCAACTGGGGTAAATTCTGGGAAGGCATGAACTCCAAGGGGCTTGGGTGGTCCTACCCCTGTGGCCTTGCTGCTGACTGCAACCTCCATCTTCCCTCCTTTGGGCTGGATCCACTCATGGCCTGCTGCGTTTTCCAGCTGACAATCCATGCTCCTGGCTTCTCCAAATTTTCGGGCTCTCCACTGGACCTTAGGCTTCTCCTTCACAATTGCACACATCGTCAGGTAAAGTACAGCAAAGACCCCACTCTCGGTACCAATTTCTTTCTTAGTTACTTTTTCATTGCTGTGACTCAATACCTGACACCCATAAGCTTAGGAAAAGAAAGGTTTATTTTAGCTCACAGTCTCGAAGGTCACAGTCCATTCAGGGGCGGCTGGCAACAATCAAAGTACATGGCAGAGAGAGCGAGGTGGAGACAGCTTCCCTGGACAACTACACACCACTACACACCATTAATCCTAGCTTACCTGCAATCCACCCCCTCCCAGACCAGACCCCAATCCACCAACATCACATGGTTCCATTAAAATACATGAGACTATTGGGGGACACTCCAGATTGCAACCACAACATATGTGTATGCATGCATGAATAGGTATGGAGTGCGTGTGTGCTCATTTTTGCATGTGTGTGTGTGTGTCTGTGTGTGTGCAATATTTCTGCTTTCTTGGCTTGCAGAAGCAGCAGGAGCTAAAAAATTCTTATTCAGGTGTGTGGGTCATATGAAGCTTAGAAAAGAGATGTGCTGCACAGTACACACACATGCATGCACACGAATAGGGCCCGTTAATATTTGGAGAGAATGTCACGTTCTCAATTCTCCATACTTCTAAAAATCTAGATTAGAAAACTTAACAGATAATATTAAGTTGGATAAATTTTTCTCAAAGGCCTATGTGTTCAAGCTTGGTTTTTTAGCTTGGCGCTACTGGGAGCTGGCAGAAATTTCAAGGGGTGAGACCTAATGAGAAGTCTTTGGGGCACTGGAGACATGACTTCAAAGGAGTTCATGAGACATCGATCTCTTCCCTTTTTCAGTTTTTTCCCCTCCCCAGCTCACCATAGATGAGCAGTCTTGCTTTGCCACACAGTCTCACCGTGACATGCTATGTGTCTTTCTGCAGACCTAAAAGCAGCAGAGTCATTCAACCACGAACTAGACCTCTAAAATAAAGGAAAACCAAAACTTTTCCTATCATTAGTTGATTATGTTAGGTATTTATTACAGTGATAGAAAATTAACACAGACACCAGTTTATTATCTTGAAATTTATAAAATGAAAATAGCTTATGGAATTCCAAGCTTTTTCAATTTGATTCTATCACCAAATGTGATAATATCAAAATTGGTACTTAATAAGTTTAAGGCTCTGTGATTCTTCAGTCTTACCATTGAGACTCCTTAAAACATGTGACGAGGTATTTGAAAGGGGAAGAAATTGAAGTGATCAGTAGATTTCTATGTGGAAGGTAGAAATGGCATGCTTTCAACCCCACAATGTTCTTCCTGAATGCCCTATTGGTTCAATGGAACTACTGGATCATGTTGATGAGGACATGGTTTTCTCTCTTTTCTGAATTAGTGATTTTTGATTTATTTTGGTCTCGTGAAGACATATTCTTGGATTGTGATCGTATACACAAATCATTTGACAGAAGTCTGTAAAAATAGAGGAAAATAATTCCCAAAGAACAAATAAGACAGTTGAATTTCATCAAGCGTTTACTTTTATTTACAAGATCACAGCGAGTTTGACTGAATCTCTCTTACAGATTGTCATGCCATTTTACAGACCAGTGACTAAATAATAGAGGCAGACCCCTGAACTCCAATCTTCCTTCCCCATAAAATGTGTTTGTTGTAAAAGGGAGTTCAATTTTTAGCGTGGGTGAGTTGCTAAACACTTGAATCAAATATTTTCATGAGAGTTTATCTCCTAAAGCAAGCCTTCTGGTTCCGTAATGCTGTTTCATGAAATATCATAAACAGTTTACTTTGTAACTTATAAAGAAAAAGCAGAGACCTACCCTGGCTCAGGAAAGGTTTGCAGCTGTAGCTCGTTGTTGGCCATGACTGTGGAGGTCAGCAATCATTGACCAGGCAGGTGCTGACAATGAGATTTTGCTTTGTTTCCTAGATGGTGTGTGAGGTGAGCGAGACAGGAGGGAAGGAGCCTGTGGGTGGCCCTTGGAGTTTACAGGATTTCTCTGTTCAGTGAGGGTTCTCCCTTACATCTTTCTGTGTGTGCATTTGGATGTTAAAGCAAGGATAGAATGTGCTCCTGGGGAATATTAGGAAGACATATCCTACGAAAAGTATTACGGATGTCTGAAGATGACAAGTGCATGGAGTATCTAGAAATTAGAGAAAGAAGACCCTGTTCTTTTTACAACCTCTCTGTAAAAATAATCCTGCACTAGTTTAAAAAAAGTGGCAGCCACACTTGGAGCAGGGCCCAGCAGGAGCAGCCATTTTTATTCCACTGGACATCAGCCTGGACAGCTCAAAGGCTGGAGCTGAAGTCATCTGGAGGCCTGTTCACTTGTGTTCTCAGTAGCTGATGCCAATGGTCGCCTGAGGTGTTTGCATGTGGCTCTTGGTATAGCTTGAGGCTCCTCACAACATGGTGACTGGGTTCTGATAGCAAGAATCCTGAGAGAGAAAGAAGGCATGAGTTAGGGGAGCAGCTACCACCTTTCTGGCCTACCCTTGAAGAGCATGAAGTGGTATTAATTCCTGTGGGTTCTATTCTCAGAGAGTTGCAAAACCCTATCTAGTATGAAAGGGACTGAAGATCCATCCCATCTATTGATGGATCCTGGCAATTTTTCCAAGGAGCAGATGTAACCAGAGATATTGCTTAGGTCTTTTTGGAAAAGTTCACGAGAGGAGCTTCCCGTGGACTGGTTGGAAACTCAGGTGGCTCCTACTTTGCTAGTCTATACCATGGTGCCATTGGAGCAGCAGCCAAGTTCATATCAACAATTTTGGGTAAAAATGCAATTTAAAAGCTCATTTTTAGTACTATAAATCCAAACTTTCATAGGCATCATTTAACCTAAGGGCCACACTGGCAGTCTTTCCAGGTAGATGTGAATCTTTCCTCCTCCTCTCCTGTTCCTCTTCCTCTTCTTCCTCCTCCTCCTTCTTCTTTGCTCTTTGTGATGAGGAATCTGAGGACTGAATAAGTCTAAGTGATTTTTTCCAATACCAGAGTCAGTTAATGTCAAGAGAGATTTCACCTCACATATTTAGGTTCAAAGTCCAGTGAGCCTTTTCATCTAATCATGCTGAACCTTAAGAAGGAAAGATGAATGCAAGTGACCAGGTGGGATGGATTCTATGTTATCAGGGAGAAGGTAAGAGATTAATATGGGTCAAAATAAATTAGAAACACTCAAAGTTAATTTTTTTCTATTTAAAGCATGAAGCCATTTACCTCAATGGTGACGTATTTACAAAGTTATTGCTTGTTTACTTAAAAATGATTAAAAGCCTTTCATGTACCTAGTACCACAGAGGTATAATTATATATTGCACAAGTACAGCTTTGGAATTTCTCTCAAACTCATTGGAAGACATAGACATCTACAAGCAATGGGTTGTGTCCTTTTAAAAATGATATGACATAGTTTAGGGCACAATACTAAGCTCCTTTCCTATATCGGATAATCTTCTTTTACTTAGTGAACCAATGAATTTATTGGGGTTACTTACAGGAGCATATATGAGGGAGGGAGGGTTACTTAATAGGAACACAGGTGACTTAAAGGCAGTCACATCCCCGGAAGCCCGCTCCAGCCGGGATGGACTCATGGAAACCACATGCACCCTTTGGGTTCTTCTTCCTGGTTTCTTGACCTGTCTGCTTCTCTGTGATCTCATCCATCAAGTTGGACTGGATGACAGAGTGGATTTAAGAGTGAAGCAAGCTGGTTCTTGCTTTCACCCTGAACTTTCAACAACAGCCAGTAAATACCAAGCTGAAGTCTTGCCCTCATGACCACAGGAATGACACCACAGGGCGAGCCTCTCCTTGTCTCACTCATCACTCTCTTCTTCCATTTGGTTGCTTCCCAAGGGGTTGCTGTGTCTCAAGGATAGCACAGATTACATTGTCTCTGCTTGTCTTTGTTCGTAGGATATTTCATATAACTAGAGCTCTAGTGGCTGGGCAATAGCACAATGGTTAGAGTGTTTATCTAGCAAGCGTGAGGCCCTGAGTTCAATTCCCCAGCCCCACATAAAGTGGATTTGGTAGAGCACACCTGTAATATCAGCAAATGAGAGACGGACGCAAGAGGATTGCTATGAGTTTAAGACCAGCTTGGGCTACATAATGAGTTTAGGACCAGCCTGGACTATAGAGCAAGACTTTGTCTCAAAAAAAAAAAAAAAAAAGGCCCTGGAGTTAATAGATGTTATGGTTATGAGCAATCTAAAAGGTTTGAAGAATTTCAAAAGGGAAGAATGTAACTGGAAATGGATAGAGAAAAATAGTAAAAACAGAAAAGATCCACCTGAAAATACGAGAAAAGAAGCAATCTGCTTTATGAGTAAATCACTTCCAGAAGCAACTTCAGCGAATGAGTAAGTTGGGGAGCAGAGGATTCTTATGGACCAGTCATTGAAGCCATTGGGGAAGTTCCTGCATTTGTAGACAAGGGGCCAGGAGCACTGCCTGTTTTCCTTCCCGGGCCTAGCATCTGGCAGCAGCAGCATTTGCATCTAAGGGCAAATGTGGAAGTTAAATAATGCAGGGCATGGAGGAAAGGAGGTGGTCCTGGGTCTCAAGAACTCTGTTTCTCCTTAACGGTCCCACAAGAAAATGCAAAGAAAAATCACAACAGCAGTAGCTGTCTTCAGTGTTTTTACAGAGATAAAAATGACAATGTTCTCTGAATAAGAACTCAGATTTTAGTTATTGTTATTGAGAACTTAGGCCCAGAAAGGTGGTAGAGAAGCTAGTGGAGCAAGAGAGTCATTTAGGTTTGTCATGTGCCCATCACCAGGGGCATTCATCAGTAAGTGGACAGTCTTTGTATAGGCTGTATTCGACCGATGTCCTGAGCCACAAATGCCAGTACACTCCAAGAACCCTCAGTATTTGATTGTGGCACCCCTTTCCATCATACATGCCACAGAACAACCATGAGATAGAGTTGGTAGAACCCATAAACAAGTCTACAAACAGGCCCTGGAGAGATGTGAGGAGGCACTTCATCTGTTACATGGGCAAGCTTTATGAAAAAAGTCCCGTAAAAACCCAGAAAATGCCATTAAAATAAGGTAAGCATCTACACATAACCATCTCGACTTGTTAAAAGAACAAAATCCTTGTTCTACATTGTGGACAACTCATCTCATCTACTTGTATTATGGTTTTTGGCCTATCTTTATCAATCGGTAAGATAAATTTGGTTACCAATATCAGTTGTTTTAAGGAATACATTTTATGAATAAATCATGTTACATTTATTCATTACCCTCAGTTAAGCATTTTGTTTGTTACCCAGAGAAGCCCTGAGGAGAGTGGTCCAGATATTTCATAGACAAGTACTTCAGAACCACAAGTTAAACCAGTATCATATTGGTACAACTGAAACCTGATTCTTCTATAGCTTTTTAACGTCATGTAATGATCATTTAAATTATTTTTATTTGCCCACTTTTCAATAGGATCCTTTATTTTGGTAGGCTTATTTTTTCTTCAGCTCCCTGTAAATTCTAGTTATGAGCTTCTTTTTTAATTTTTATTTATTTATTTATTTATTTATTTATTTTTTTTTTGAGACAGGGTCTTGCTCGGTAGTCCAGGCTGGTCCTGAACTCACTATGGAGCCCAGGCTGGCCTTGAACTCAGAGCAATCCTCCTGCCTCAGCTTCCTGAGTGCTGGGATTCCAGGTGTGGGCCGCCACGCCCAGCTTATAGTTATGAGCTTCTTATCTGAGATGTTGGTGGTCAATATTTTTTCCCAGTCTGTTGGTTCTCTTTTTACTGTGTTGATAGTTTCCTTTGCTGTGCAGAAACTTTTTAATTTGAGAAGATCCTATTTGTTAATAATGGGAGTAATTTCTTTTGCTCTTGGTGTCTTGTCAAGGAAGTCTTTACCTACCCCTGTGTCTTTTAGAAATTTGCCTAATTTGTCTTCTAGAAGGTTTAGGGTTTCATTTTTAATGTCTAGGTCTTTGATCCATTTTGATTTGATTTTGGTGCATGGTGACAGGTGTGTGGCTAGATTCATTCTTCTACATGTAAATGTCCAGTTTTCCCAGCACCATTTGTTGAACAGGCTGTCCTTTTCCCATTGTATGCATTTTGCCCCTTTGTCGAAGATTAAGTAATTGAGAGTATCTGGGTTTGTCTCTGTGTCTTCAATTCTGCTGCACTGGTCTATCTGTCTATTCACTCATGAAGAAGTACAAAAGGCCAATAGATACATGAAAAGATGTTCAAAATCTCTAGCCATAAGAGAAATGCAAATCAAAGCAATGCTAAGATACCATCTCACTCCAAAGAGTCTGGCCTATATCAACAAGTCAAATAGCAATCAGTGCTGGCCAGGCTGTGGGGAGAAAGGAACCCTCTTGCACTGCTGGTGGGAATGTAAATTCGTATAATCACTCCAGAAAGCAGTATGGAGAACTCTCAAAAGACTACAAATAAATTTCCCCTTCAATCCAATGACACCCCTCCTGGGAATATATCCAATAGAGGCCAAAACAACACACAACAGAGATACATGTATGCCCATGTTCATAGCAGCACAACTAACAATAGCTCAAATATGGAAGTCACCAAAATACCCATCAACAGACCAGTAGACACACAAATTGTGGTATTTATACACAATGGAATACTATGCATCAATAAAGTCCAACAGCGTGGAGGCTTTTACAGGCAAATGGAAGAAACTTGAGAACATCATGCTTAGTGAAGTGAGTCAGAAGCAGAAGGTGAAACATCAGATGGTCTCTCTGATATGAGAGACCCAGATCACAACTCTTATGGAACTTAAAGTGAAAAACAAAGTGAAACAGAGGTCAGGGAGAAGGTGGAGGGAGGGAGAGGTGGGTAGGGGGAGGGAAAAAAGGAGAGTGAGGATCCCCTGTCACCTTGACAAGATATGTATGTGCACAAAATGCTCAACTCCATTATAAACCTTGAATTTTGCATGTATACATATCAATAAAATGGGAAAAAAATAAAAATTATTTTAAAAATATAGTTAATACTATGAATCTTACTAGAATTCCCAAGGTAAAAAAGCTGTCACTGTCACTCATGAGATACAATGCATTAGTTAAAAGATTTCAGTTAAGAAAAATAAAGGTGGAAATCCAAGGAATCCAAGATGCCAGAGATGAATGAATCAAGGAGCAGTTGGGCTCTTTGGATGACAGAAACAGAAGTCCAGCAGGGGAATCAGTGCAATTACTTTTGATCCTAAGTGCAAAGGTATTTACTCCAGGATCAGTAATTCTCAATTTTGTTTTATTTTGGAGAAACACAGTTTCTATATCTAAAAGAAATAAATGTGTGATATCAAGGGAAGTAAAAGAACCTGGAGTTGGCAACACTCTGTTTCATGTTTGTTCTGTCACTGTGATGATAAAGTCTTTAACAACTTTATAGCATCATGAGGTGAAGGTATGATGACATTCTGCGTATGTCACAGGTTGTCATGTTTTATGAGGCATCAGGAATGCCTGGTACCCGGCATGGGGTAATACCTCTCACTTGAACTCTTTTATTATCAAATATAAAGTAATAATTTTCTTAATCAAAAGGGCAATGTTTCATTATTACAAACAATAATTCAATGAACTCTCTTGCATAGTTTCACATGCATGCTGAGCACGGTGCAATGGAGTTCAGAGTCTCAGATGGATTGCAATTCCTTGAAATCACATTTAATGGACAAACCAAACTACGCAAAACAAGTTCATGGAGGCATGGCCAAAAACAAACAAGACCTAAGGGACTGCAGTAAATGCTACCGGCTTCAAGGAGAATCAGCAGTAGGTAAGTGGCCACGCCGGCTTACGTGGCCTTAAGAAGCATGGTCTGTAGTGAGCCAACAGTCCTCATGGTGGCGTTCCCTGTGAAGGCCACACCGAAGAGCTGCCACAGATTTCACTTTCGGTATCTCTTTCATATTCGGTATGTTACTGAAAACTTATTTTTTAAAAACTTTCTGGTTTGAACCTTTAAAAAAAGTGCCCACAAGACACTTCCCAATTATTGATGTTAGAATCTGTTTTTTTTTCAAAACTGAATAGAGTTCCTCAGGGTGCCCTGCTCTGATCAGACGCAGAAGGGGAAGGAGGGAGCCGTCGTTAGGGGAGATAGAGAAGGAAGAGAAGAGAAGGAGGAAAAAAGAAGAGGAATGAAGGTCGAAGAGGGGGAGAAGGACAGAGGGAGAATGACTTAAGAGGATGAAGGGGGAAGGCAAGTTAAAGAAGCAGGAAGAAGGGGGGAAGCAGCAAGGAGGAACGGGAAGAAGGGAGGAGACAGGAAGTAGCAGGAGGAGGAAGTAAACACATGACAGCAGACTCCTACGGTGTTACTGCCCTTGGTATGTGCAATGAAGAGAAGCATTTTAAGTCACTTACTACAAAAAATATGAAACTGTCAAAATTTAAGCTACTTTTACTCACAAAATGGCAACTTGGTATAAGCCAGGTAAATGCAAGGTTCAAGCAGTTGGGCAGGTGGTAGAGAACAAAAGATGCCCAGGCTCCTGCTCTTAGCACATCTGCTTCCAGTACAGAGACAGAGTGTCTTAAGCCTACAAGGAAGCCAGCAAGACTGACAGAGGCTGTACGATCAATCCACGTCACAGAAACAGATCTGGTGTCTTCCTGCATCATGTGACCACCAGCCCTCGGGGGTATTTTTCACCTTGTGCTACATCCTCGGTCCTTTTTATTGTTTATTTGACATGTGGTGTCACTAAGTTACTCAGTTGTCCAGGCTATGCTCAAATTTGCTTTGCTTGAAGCAATTTGCTTCAGAGTGCCAGGATCACAGGCCTGAGCCTCTGGCCCTGAATTATGATGGGTATTTTTGATGTTGGTTTGTGTATGGTAACTGGTCCCTAAAAGATGATGACAGACTCCAGGACTGAAATTATTTCATTACGCCAGTTTTCAATTGTTAGTCTGTCAGCCCTCATGTCACTCATCCAAGGCATCTGCTGTGTGCTGTCAGCTCTGTTGGGCTAACAATGTAAAAAGAATTTGAACTTTCAGGAGCACAGACCTGTAGATAATGGTAGCGAGACGGACAGAGTCTAATTCCAGTGCTATTAACATCCTGTCTCTTGCCAAACACTTTTATCCAATGGTGTACCACGCAGAACTCACTTTACATCCCAGAAACATATCCTGACCCTGCAGATTGAGATTCGGTATTTTATCTTTCATATGATAAAATGTGTTTCTCCTACCAACATGTGTGTACACACACACACACACACACACACACACACACACAAATATACATATGAGATCAGCAAGAAATTTAAATTGATATGAACTTGTAGAGTTCAGCAGCTCGTATTATGGATATTCATCCATTTTGACTCCTTCCAGGTTATTGGGTCTCTTCGTGTAGACGCAACCTTAATCTCCCATTATAAACAGCACCTCAGTCTTTATCAGGGTGCAATGGAGCTACTAGTTCTTCAACAATGGTAATATACAATTATGATTTTCCAAATCTGTGTTTCTTCCAATCAAAGAGTCAAATGAAGTAATTCAATATGTTTATAATTAAATGGTCAGAAAAAGTGATTGGAATGCACAATTTATGGTATAACCTCATGCGGGAATGAAGACATCAGGGTACTTTTCCTTCTTTAAAATACAAAGTTTCTCAAATGAGTAATCTCACTATGTTGCATACCTTGCCTTTATTTTTTAATGAAAATAATTTCTCTTCTAACAGGAAAGAAAGACAATTCATTGGGTTCAGATTATGTAAAGTACGAAAATCGAGGGAGGCTATTTTATTTTAAAAGGATTTAAAAGATGAATAAGAAAATAGCTAAGGATTCTAGGTTGCAGCTGGCACCCTGCTTACCTAGTGCATGATAGCTACTTATTTTCTCCCTCCCTTTCAATTGACATTTATTTCTACTTTTCAAGAGAATTCCCTTTTATCGTCTTTTTCACAAAGTGGTGGCCAAAATAAAAGAAGTTGCCTAAGTTGGCCAATCCAGCGACTTTTTCAATTATAATGAACCTGATAACTGTTCAGATGGTTCATAAGTAAAACAGAGTAATCACTAACTTGTGATTTTGCATTGCCATCCCGCATGACATAGTATATCAACTGAATCAAAGAAGAATACCAACTGGATCTTCAGTGACTATGAAGAAAAAAAAAACAGAACAAAAAAAAAATAACAGTCATAATAAACAAATCTGTAACTGTAGAAAAAACCCCAGTACATTAGCACTTCAGTGTCCCATAGATATATTTTCCTTCCTAAAATTCCGTGGCATCTCAGAGGCTGGTGGATACCCAAGTGCCTCTGAGGCTGGAGGAGGAGATGGGCTTAACTCTAAGCACCAGTTCTTGAGTAGACATTTGTTGTGTAAATACATACACATCCTGGCATTTCTCTGATCCTTGCTCATTTGTGGCATGACAATCATACTTTGGAAATTTATGTGGTTTTGTCTAGTAATGAATTCAGTTTCTGAAAACATTTCTAACTAATATTTTTCTGTGAAACTTCTTTAAAGAGAAATATTCAGTTGCTTTTTAAAACAAATACAATGCTGAATTGATTTAGATTCTGTGCAAAGATAAATTTTCTATGGACAAAGGTAGCATCTTGCTGATGCCAGACAAACATGTTAAAGTTGGACCTGTCTCAAGCATGATAATGCATTCCTTTAATATTACACTTAAGTACAGAAGCTAATTTTACAGAGGTTGCATTTTTTTTAAACCCACCTATCACAGAGACCCTTTGGAGCCAGACATAGTCATATCTGAGTTCACCATGTAGCATCATTCAACATACTTATATTACAGAAATTTTCTAAGTTGTTTGAAGTTACTTCCTAAGTTTTCTAAGTTGTTATTTGTCATTCCTAATGTATGACTAAGTCGGATGACCTGTAATATGACTTACCATTTCAAGTCATGTGCTTCTGAGCATTTCCAGGAAGGCTGGGGTGCAGAATCCTCAGTACAGCTGGGTTTGTGAACATAAGAATCCATGCTTCTCCATTATACCAGAACTTACTGGTCTCACAGAAGCATGAGTGTCATTTGTCAGGGGCACAATTTAGGATTGTAACCTCAGAGCTGGGGAAGGCAGTGGGTTAGCACAGATCAGGGTGTAGCCTTGACAGACAGCAAATGCAACAGAGGAGCATACCCTCCTTCTGGCAGTAAAGGAGATTAGTTGAAGGAGGTTGGCTGCAACCAAGGAGGAGCTGGAATTGAAAGGTTTGTTTACACAAATTTACAAATGACTTACTGTCTTCATTATGAAGAGGGCTCAGTATGCAGAGCAATGATCCTGGTAAAATCATTTTGGGTGTGATTCCTGATCCTGTTTTGTTACAATCATCAGTAGAAGATGCCTGTATTTGTCTGCAATATAAGACCCTTTTCTTAACAGGTGAGTTGATTATCTACTCCTGGAAAGTTATAATCTTCCAAAATTTGCACATTATAACCTTGACCATAGATTATTTGGGGGATAAACTATGTTTTTGATATTTAAATTATATGTACCACTGAAGAGAATTTGGCCTATAACTTAATTATCTTATGTTTATAATATGTATGATCAAGGTATTGATTTTAGACTTGAGATATTAAAATGTGTAAAACAATTTAATTATGGTTTAAAACACTGGTTATAATTAGCTTGTGAGATTTATGAGTGGAACTTAAACCTTATAATTTTTTGCCTTTGTAATTATAGTAACTTCAATACTAGTTTAAATAAATCTTGCAACTACAAATAACGGTCTTTGTGCACAAAAGTTTCCATTTAACATTAGAGCACTGTTGGAAGACAAGCTTACCTGGAAGATGCTCACGTCCTTATCCTGGCCCTGGCCTGCCACCTCCTATGAAGTCTTCCCTCTGGTGAGAATTTACGTCCAGCACGCACCTGTGGAGCTGGACCTAACCTTCACATTCAGAAGCCCTCACCTATGGTTCTGCAGGACGCTGTCACCCCCACTTCTGCAAGAACCTCAACAATTGATTCACTCAACTGATCGTAGATGTAATTGTTAGTTTTGCCCATCTGTTGTGTCCTATCTGGGACAAATAGTCACAGGTGTTCATGTCTCCTTAGAAAAGATATTTCCTGTAACACATGGCCACACATATCATGATCATTCTTATGTCTGTCACCCCTGTTACCTGAAATTCCTTGTGGGTTTAATCATTTGTATATGCTACTAGCGTTCATGTTTTGTCCTCAGTGTTGTGTGAGCTTGTTAATGTGTCACAAGAGACTCTAAGTACTTTGTGACATTGTCCTAGCTCTAGAAGTGTTATGTTTTAAGTTGAGAGACAGGTCTATGTAAAGCAGCAAGAAATGCTATAGTCCTTCATAGCTCACTGGGGATCTGTTTATGTTGGACCTCAAAAATCAAAATGTTAAGGAAATCTCCAATGGACTGGTTTAGAGGGAAGTGATTAAAAATGAGAATACCTATGTCCTGAAATCTCACTATATCTTGCACAGGTAGTAGATAGAGCAAAGGACTCCTGGGGCCCTGAGGGTGAACTTTCCTTTCTACATCCAAAGTCATCTTTGGGCTTCTTCTTTTGACTGCAGAACCCGGTCAGTACCAGGTGCAGGAGAGCTTTAGATTTTGGATTCTTGCTAGAGGGAGTGATTGTGGGCCTTTCTGTCTTTCTTTCTTTCTTTCTTTCTTTCTTTCTTTCTTTCTTTCTTTCTTTTCTGAGACAGGGTCTCGCTCGCTGGTCCTGAATTCACTTCAGAGCCCAGGCTGGCCTTGGATTCACGGCAATCCTCCTGTCTCAGCCTCCCGAGATTACAGGCGTGCGCCATCACGCCCAGCTTATGTGGTGCTGGGGAATCGAATTCGGGTACTTAGTGCTTGGCTTAGCGCTTGCTCAAGCGCTTTAACCGTTGAGCTATTCCTCCAGCCCCATGTGGGCCTTTCTTTTGTGGTCTGGACAAGTGTCTGGGAAACAGCCACAGGAAGCCTGGTAGGGGTGGTGAAAATATCCGGGGAAGAGCTTCACTCATACAAACATGAAAATCTTTCTGCCAGCTGCAGATCTGTGAGTTGGTACTGAGTCCCTTGCCTCCAAGAGACCAAGACGAGGTGTGAATGGGCGGAGTTCTTCCCTGTTCCCAAGTAGACCAGTGGATCATTACAGTTAAGCATTAGTGGAAACAAATAAGAATGCTAAGTAATGTTAAAAAGGAGCTACAACATGCCCCAAAATGTTTGTATCAAAAATCTAGCCAATAAACATGCAAAGGCAATACTTGTGTAAAGTGTTGTGTGTGATAAAAATGTGTTGTAGGTATGAAATGGACCGATGTAGGAGTCAAAATAAGTTGGTCCTGAGGAAACTCAGTAACACAATCAGTGTGCAAGTCAGCTTGCTGTGGTTGTGACAAAATACCTGTGAAAATTACATTAAAAGGAGGAAAGGTTTACTCTGGCTCACAGTTTCAAAATTGCCACCTATGACAGAATGTCTCCCCCGCTTTGGTCCTGTGGTGAGGAAACGTATAGCAGAAGGACACAGCAGAACAGAACTCACCTCGGGGCAGCCAGGGATCCACAAGAGAGAATGAAGGAGACCGAGTCTTGTAATCCCCCTCAGCGTCATGCCCCAGGTGGCTTCCCTTCCTTCCGGGCCTCTCAGTGGTACCACACACAGGCACCCCAGTTTTTAGTACATGGGCCTTTGGGAGATGTTCCTAATCAAAGCAACACAAACAGCAACCAAAACAATAGCTGCGAACACAAACTTATGTTTTCCAAGTACGGAGTGTATATTTGGTATGACTTTTACACAAAAACGTATTTATTGTTTAATCACAAAGAAAAATTAATAGACTTGAAGATCATTTTCAGCCTGCTACTAGGCCACTAAAACCATTTTAATACTTGAATACTAAGAGAACTTTTGGATTAAAGAGAGGATGAATGGGGAAATCATGAACTATCTAGACATCGTTAAGGAGAGAAGTCAGTGCAAAGACCCTGAGTTCTAGGTGTGATGGGGTATAGCTGAACTCACAGGGACGTTTAACAGCTTAAGCCACTTTGTGATTCATAAATAACTGCAAAAGAGAAAACCGAGGAATGGTAAAAATAGCAAGTCAACCTACAGAATCAGAAAATGAAAAGCAAAATTACCAAAAGAAATAAGAATAAGAGAATTAATATGGATCATAGACAAATTTCATCTTTAAAATTCAATAAAGGATTTCAGAGGCTGGGGCTATAGCTCAGTGGTTCAAGTTCCTGCCTAGAATGTACAAGGCTCTGAGTTCAATTCTCTAGCACCACTAAAAAGGTTAGTCAGGAGTGGAGGTGCACACCTCTAGTCTCAGCATTTGGAGGCTAAGACAGGAGGATTGCCCTGAGATCAAGGCCAGCCTGGGCTCCATAGTGAGTTCAGGTCCAGCTTGGACTATAGAACAAGACCTTGTCTCAAAAAAAAAAAAAAAAAAAGTCAGAGAAGATAATTTAAGGAAAGTTTGGTTTTATGTCATAAAATAAGACTTTACATGATCTTAATTTACAAATAAAGAAAAAAATAAGGAAAGCAGATACTGGCACACTTACCACTCACTGTATCTAGTTGGTTTAAAAAGAAGGAAAAAGGAAATAACGAGAAACCAAAGTGGAAAGCGTTTCCTGGACTAAGAAGCAGTAAACATTGACACAAGGAAGTCATTTAAAACAGAGGACATAGGAATTTTGCTGTAGATGAAATGTATCTCTCAGACTTTTTTATTTTGTAGTATCTTGTGATGATTCATTGGCTAATGCTGTACTTTTAAACATCTTTAAGCCTGAAAAATGGGAAATAATGTATTTGTATAAAATAATGACAGCTGGTATACTAGTGATTTCTCAGCTAATGAAAATTTACGTATGCCACCCCATCACTCTCCCTGGAGGAATGTTCTCTTAGCTCGTGTTTAATTTGAAAATGGTGAGCAAGAAGACTGAATTAACATCAGTCCGAATAGATACACGAAGCAGAGAGCTACACAATGTTTAGAAGTGCTAAAAGATGAATCGATGGGCTTGAGAAATATTATAGAATAGGAAAAACAGTGTAACTTGAACCAGGATAAACAAATAAATGTGTGTCTATTCAAAGAAGCAGTGGTTGCTGTTAATATGTGTGGTGTTTGTTCTACAAATGGTAATTCTTTATCTAAAATGAGACTTGACCTTTGAAGATGTTCATATGAACAATAAAAATGTCTTCATTGGGCTGATAGTGGAAATTTAAGAAAAGAGCTGAAAAGTCCTGACTCAATCCCATCCCATTCCTTCACACCTGCTTCTTACACTTCACATAGTTGTTGTAAAAGAGAAAGCAGAATAAAACAGTGTTAAATCACCATGACTGGTAAAACTGTACAATTTTATCTGTTAAGTAAATCAATTTGAAAAAGAATAATGCAAAGATTTCTGAAAATGGAAATTAGAAAGTACTGAAACAGTACATTGATGACATTTGCTATTTTGTTTGCTTTTTTTAAAACCCATGAAAAGCACAGAGAGTATAGTTTTTGCTATTGCTATTGTATACAGCAGAGACCCAAGATGCAAGTACTCGGAGTTGTGGAGATTGCATGGTCGATGAACAGATGAACAGCAACGAGGACCCTAGACCTGCACTTTCGTTCTGCTGCCCACCCTGTCGAGAGAGCACAGTGAAGGCTGACTTCATTTCATGTCATCCAGTCATTTATTAATGTATCATGTTTTCGTACTTCATGTTTAAGGACGTCCCAGTCACCCAGGGGCCAGTGAAACTGGTAAGTGTGATGAATAGGAAGGATGGGTGGAGAGAAGGGAAAGGCCTCGGAGGAGGAGAAGAGGAGGGAAAAGAGGAAGGAGAGAGAGAGAGAGAGAGAGAGAGAGAGAGAGAGAGAGAGAGAGAGAGAGATTTATATATCACACCTGGGTGAAGTCTAAGTCAAGCAAAGTTGGAAGCCAGGGCATGCTTCCCCAGTTTCCTGGGCTGCACACCCTGTTTCCACAGAGTGAAATGGAAGCCTCGCTCTCCCTCTCGCTTGGGTCCCAGGCTAGAATCCTGGGATACACAGAGCGACATGGGTGCTTTCCTCTTGCCTGAGGCCCAGGCAAAATACATGAAGTCTCAGCCTGGAGAATCTCAATCCAGAGAAAACTGTGTCTGGACTACAGGCTGGATTCACAATTCTATTTTTTTTTCTGACTGCTACTTCAACAATTGACAATGGAAAATATATAATATTTGTTCTTAAAATACACATACACACACACACACACACACACACACACACACACACACACACACACACCATGCCTGTTTCATAGTCTTTCTATGTACAGTGACCTGGGCTTCTCTGTATCTTGGGCCACTCTCTGGCTTTTTTTCTTTTGTGTTTTGAGGGTGAAACAGAGTTCTCCTACCCTCAAGTTTATTGAGGAATAACAATGTAACTTTAGAAAAGAGAAATCTTTTTAGAGATTTCCAGTTCTTTCCAGAACAGTTGTGGCTAGAATACATACTCACACACGCATGCATTTAATTCACAGGATACCTGAGGATTATTAAAATTTTTAATTCATGACCCTTACTTAAAGCATTTGTATTTTTGAGACAAAATTAATGTAATATAAAAATAATCATTAATTGTGCAATCCAATAGCATTAAATTCACTTTGTGGTTTTTCAGTGCAGAATTCAGTGGTGTTTAATGACTGACGTTACTTTTTCTTTAAATGTTTGGTAGAGGTCATCGGTGAAGGTTGATGGTCTGGAATTTTTCTAACTAGGAGATTTTGGTGACTGATTTAACATTATTACTTGTCCCATTAGTTCCTTTGACGTTCTTTCTTTTTGTTTCTAGAAATATGTTTAGTTCATCAAGGTTGCCCAAAGTTGGGTAGTAAAGTCTTCACTTTCATTTCTTATTTTAATTACTGTGTCTTTTAATTTTTTCCTGTTTTGTCTAGCTAAAAGGTTTGTTACTCTTTTTATCATTTCGAAGAACAAAAGATCTTGCTGATTTTTTGTTACTTTCTGTTTTTTATCTTTTTCATATTTATTGTTTCATTATCATTTTTTATTTCATTTGCTTTCCTTTTGTAGCTCTTTGAAGGACAAAAGTTAGCTTGTTGATGCAAAATCTTTTTTTATTCCTATTGTAGATATTTACAGCTACAGATTTCCCCTGTGTACTGATTTTGCTATAATTTCATAATTGCTTAAAGTAATATATATTTTCTAGTGATTACTTCTCTGACTCATTGGTTGCTTAAGCGTGTCACTTAATTTCCATATATTCATACATTTTCCAGTTTTCCTATAGTTATTGATTTCTTGTTTTATTCCATTGTGGTTGGAGGAGATATATTTCATGATTTTGACCTTTTAAACTGTGCTGAGTATTGCTTGATGACCTACCACATGTAATGGTTTTGAAAACATTTTGTGTCCTTTTGCAAAGTGGAGATTCTGATGTTTGGTGAAGTGTTGAAAGTACATCTTTGATCTAGGGCGTTTATTGTGTCCTGTAAGTTCTTTATTTCCTTATTGATCTTCTTTATGGGTTGTCTATACATTATGAAAAGTGGTATGTTAAAGCCTTCAATCATCATTGTAGAATTTTTTACTTCTCCCTTGACTTATCTTAAGTCTCCATTGTTCAGCCCCTCTGTTTTTATCATTTCTGTTTTTATCATTATCATTTTCTTAATAAAATGATCGTTTCAATAGTGTTCAATATCTTTGTCTCTTGTGACGTTTTTCCTTAAAATTTATCTTTTCTGCTGTTAGTATAGTCTTCCAGTTATCTTTGTTTACTATTCATTTGGCCTATCTTTTCCCATCTTTTCATTTTCAATGTATTTATGTTTGGGTGTCTAAAGTAAATCCCCTAGAAGCAACACATAGTCATATAGTGCATACTTCCCACGCTACCAATTCCTGCCCACTGGTGGGTGGATCTGGAACATTTACATTTAAATTGATTACCAAAAACGTTCTTTCTTTATCCTTTATGTGCATGTGCTATTGTGCCATTTGTTGCTGGTGCCCTTCAATTCCTCTAGTGGTTTTTTGTGTTTTTTTCCTTTTTAGTATGCATTTTGATTCGTTTTCATTTAATTTTCCACATACATTTTAGTTGTTTTCCTGGTTTCCGGAAGTAGGGGCTAACATTTAAAAAGCGTTGCAAGTCTGAATTGATACAAACTTACTTCAATAAGGTACATTAACTTTATTTTTATCTGACCCCATAATCCTGTATATTGCTATTGTTATTAATGGTATCTTATGTACTGTATGCCCATTTACATAGATTTATAATTATCACTATATGCATTTCTTTTAAAATATGTAGGAGACATGAACAATGGTTACAAACTGAAAGTACAGTAACAGTGGCCACTATATTGACCTCTAAGTCACCTTTTCTAGAGAGCTTCATCTCTTTGTCTCTTTAAGTTATTAGATAATGTCCTTTACTGTCAGCCTGGAGGACTGCTTTTAGCAATTCTTGTAGGACAGATTTAATATTGACAAATCCCTTTAGCTTTTGTTTATCTGAGAATGTATTAATTTAACCTTCATTTTTGAAAGATAATCTTTCTGGAAATGTTAAGTCTTGGCTGTCAGTTTGTCAGGTATTTTTTTTTTTTTTTACACTTCGATTTATTGAATATAGATCATGGTTTCTTGGCTTCAAAATAGCAACTGATGAAAACTGAGGTAAGATCTTATTGATGTGCCTTTGTATTTGACAAGTTGCCTCTCTTACCGATTTTAAGGTGTTCAGTTTGTCACGGCTTTCAATAGTGTGGTTGTGACGTATCTCTGTCGATCCCCTTGAGTCTCTCCTGTGTGACGTTGAATTTCTTCCATATGTAGACTCCTAATTTTCAGAGTTTGGGAAACCTTTTAGCCATTACTTTTTCAGATTTTTTCTTCTCCTTTATTGCTCTTTTTTCCCCATGGAACTTCCTCATGTGTATCCTGATAACTTGACAGGGACTGTTTCCTCTTCTTCAGACTAGGTAATTTTGATTAAACTATCTTTCAATTCACTGATTCTTTCTACAGCCTGCTTGAAAATACTATTACTACCAACTTCCAGTTAATTTTAAATTTTAGCCACTTTCTCTTCATCTGTATAATCTCTGTGGTTTTTCTAAAGTGATTTCTATTTCTGTGTTGATATTCTTTATTTTTTAATTCACTGTTTTCTCTATTTCCTCTAGTTATTTTTTCCAAGATTTTCTTTCTTTCAGTTCTTTGAGTGTACTTAAGACAGTCAATTTAACGTCTTTGTCTAGTAAGTCCAATATCTGAGATGATGTTTGTTAATTTTTTTGTTATTAATGGGCTGAACTTCCTTGTTTCTCAGTATGTTTTGTTATTTTTGTTGTTGTTGAGAACTAGATATTTTAGATATAGTTATGTAGTAATTCTAGAAATAAGGCTCTATGCTTCTCCATGGTGATTTTTGGTTTTGCTTTTTAAAAGTCTTGTTTGTCCCTTTAGTTAGTTACTTCCTCAGATTACTTTTGGAAAACCTGTATTTATATCATGCACAGTCTCTGTAGTGCTTGTTGTGATATCTCTGTAGCCAACCGATGCCCTGATAGATTTCCTTAAATTCCTGGATTCAGTATCAAAATGCTGAGAAAAAATTGTATTTGTCCTTAGAGATCTCCCCTGACCTAGGAGAAAATTCCACTTCAGATGGTGGTGTTTGATGTACTGTCCAGTCTGTGTGCTTGTCCCTCAGTGGTCAAAAGTCAGTGCTCAACCTGCATAATTTCTATTTTGGGGGGGACAAAGTCCTTCCTGTCCATGTGGCTCAACTGTCTACACCATGAGTGCCACTCCCACGGCTGCCCTTCTCCGGGCTTGGGCCTGGGGATGAGCATCACAAAGCAGTCCGCTAACACACCTCTCTTGTTACCAAGTGCTCTCTTGGAGTTGAAGTGTGTGTCCAGATCCAAGAGTTCCAAAATTGATGGTTCAGATGTTTCCTGATGGCTCAGTGGTTTGTGTGTTTATTTTCTGGCGAAAGAACTGATTCTTGGACCTTCTATTCCACTACTTTGGTGATATAATTTTTACTTTATTACATTTGCTAGTTCTTCTATAAAGAAAAACCCAAAGCAGACTATAAATCTTTAACCTTAATAGAAATCCTTTATATCCCCATTTTTTTCTATTTTGCTGGTATGGATCAGAGAGCATTAAATGGGAATCTGGAAAATGTATCAAGATTTCAAATCAGCCTCTCTGGATGAATAGATCCTTTGCACTCTAGAATCTCTAGGATATAGTGGAGGGAAAAAAATTATTTTAAGGGTATTAAGAGAGGGCAGGCAATGTATTTCATCTTAACTCATTGTATTATAGACAAACTTTCCTTTATTTATTGGTAAAAGCATTACCTTATTTGAAAAACAAAAAATAATTTAAAATATTGTGGGAAACAACTTTATAATCATTAGTAATATGCTTGGGATAAATTTGTAATATGAACAATGTGCCGTTATAAAAAGTTTCTGAGAAAAGCCCAGACAAGGCATTTTTGAAATTTGGGTAAGTACAAGTGATGATTTAGCATTCTTCTGTTCCAAAGTGATGCCGTTTCTTCCTGTAGCACACATCCAAGGGAGCAAACTCTATGATAGGAGGAGGTAATAACACAGATGAAATTAGCAGTGTCTCTATCAAAATATACCCACTTCCTGAAATTTAAAAATTAATGTAGAAACTGCATGTAGTGACCCAAACCGGCAATATTAGTACTCTGGGAGGCTGAGGCATAAGCCGGGCATTGTGATGCACACCTGTATTCCAAGCACTCGGGTGAACGTCCAGCCTGGGAAGTTTAGCGGTTTAGTGAAATCTGTCTCAACATAGAAGTGCTTTGGATATACAAAGTGTTTGGAGCTTGACGTGGAGAAATTGTGTCAGCTTATTGAGATTGGTAGGTACCCAGATTAGATCTTTCAGGTATGTCTCATTGATTTAGGGGTCAGGAGGTGAGGGAGGAGAACTCACTCTGGATAGATATGACAGTTTGAATTAAGTAAAAGAAGGAAGAAGAAATGTTAGTACAGTTTCCTCTGGGGAAAGATCTAGCCTTGCCTTGTCTCCAGACATCCATTTGCTCATATTTCACTTGGTTTTCTGTCTGCACTGCTGTGAGCTCTCCTCTCTGTGCTATGTACTATCACTGTTGCCAGCTCCCCATGAATGGACTGTGGGAGACTTTCTGAAACTGTGAACTAAAATAAACCTTCCCTTCCATAAGTGTTGGATGGTAGGTGTTTTGTCCCAGGAACAAATAAGTAACTAAGACATAAATTGGTACCAAGAGTGGGGTTGTTGCTCTGACCTTATTGGACAATGTGGTTGGAAGCCTTTAGAACTGCTTTGAGAGAGAAGTTTGGGCAAGTTTGAAGATGCCAACTAGAGAATATTTAGAAAGCTGTAATCTGAGCTTGTTGGTAAATTCTTGAACACAGTACACAGAAGACAAGAATTTTCGGGGAAGTGTGGTTTATAAAGGTCAGGCTCAAGAAGTTTCAAAGGGAAAGATGGACTTTATGGGCAATTGGTCTAGAAAATATATGTGCTACACTGTAAAAAAAAAAGTGTGTTTGCATTTTTCCCTTGTCTAGAGACTTTGCCTGAAACTGAGATTTAAAGAGGTGGAATACTTAACCTGGTGGAGGAAATTTCAAGGGAGCCTGATGTTCAGGCCATATTATAGGTACAGCTTTTAGCCTTTAGGCAGCTCTACACTGTAAATGGAAGAACATGGCAGAGAAAAAAGGTGCAAAAAGTTTGCATATTTGCCAGACTGAAAGGGCCTGGGGAGGTGATTCAGAAGAGCACAGGGCTGTTAAAATGATTAGCATTAAGAAGAAGCCATGTTCTTGGAAAAAGGACTGTAAAAAGATGCCTCGCGGGTATCTCAAGAATCAGAAAGAGTCCACTATTAACCAATTAAAGAGTGGGAAGGCAAAAAAAAAAATCTTGCATCTTATAGGACCAAAGAGAGAAGTGTTTGTTGGAGGACAGCCATATAAGAACTCAGAGGCCTCAGCAGCAATTGTCCACAGGGACCAGACTAGTGTTCAAGCCAGATGCTGCTCTTGGTGTCATTCACGTGATGCTGGTTCCACAGGCGTGAAGAATGCAAGAGTTGTGGGGTCATGGAGGCTTCTTCCCAGATTTCAGAGGAACGTCTTGGAAGCCAGGCAGCATTCCCTAGGGAGGGCAATGCATGAAGTTGTGAAGGTGAAGCTCAAAGTGCAATGGAGACCTGGGAAATATGGAGATGCCAGAAATATGGATCATCAGCTGAGAAAGGCTGTATTCTGTGAGCAGAGCCAGGTGAAAGGAGAAGCTGTAAAGTCTACAGCCAGAGACAATGCTATAGATCTGGGGCCACCTGGGCCCTTTGGAGTTTACATCTTGCCACAGTTTATTACAAATGGTGGACATGGAACTACAGGATGTGACCCTTGCCCTGCTGGATTTAGAACTCATTTTGGTCTGTTTGCTTTCTGACCTCCTGTTCTCTTGTTTTGGAATGTCATTGTATGTTGGGAGTGTTTCAATTTATTTTGGTTTTCACAGGAACTCACAATTAAAAGTTTGCTTTGACTTTGGGCTTTGACTTCTTAGCAGTGCTGGAACAGTTAAGACTTTGGCAACTTATAAAGAAGGATTTTGCACAAGAAGATGGACACAAATCTTTGGGGAGGCCAGGGCCAGAATCTATGCTTTGGATCCGTAGTGTCCCCACAAAATGTCGTATATTTGGATGTAGTGGGATAACTGTGGAACCATGTGCTTTTGGAGGTAAGTCCTGGCTGGACAGGTAGGTGCTGGGGCTTGGCCAAGAATTATGTCAATTTCTTGAGATTGTGTTATTAACTTGTGGGCTAGAAAGTGAGGAAGGGGCACCCACTCTGGTTGTGGCAGCACACCTGGCAGCTTGAATTAAATAAAAGAAGGAAGAAGACACATTATTATACTTTTTTTCCCAGAAAAGCTCTAGTCTTGCCTTAGTCTCCAGACATCCACTCACTTCTGCTTCTCTTGGGTTTCTGTCTTCAATGCTGTAAGCAGCTCTCCTGCCTCTGCTATATACTTCCACCATTACTAGCTTCTCACGAATGGATTGTGTGAGACGGTGAGCTAAAATAAATCTTTCCTCCCTTAAGTTTTGAATGTCAGGTATTTCTTTCTAGCAATGAGTAGGTAATTAAGGCCAAAAGGCCTTAAATTCACTCCTCAGTGTCCTCCACAATGAAAAAGGAAAGAAAGAAAAAGAAAGAAAGAAGAAAACACTGGGTCTCCATGCTGTAATTTTATTTATTTATTTATTTATTTATTTATTTATTATTTGAGACAGGATCTCGCTCTGTAGTCCAGGCTAGTCCTAAATTCACTATGGAGCCCAGGCTGGCCTTGGACTCAGGGCAATCCTCATGGCTCAGCCTCTCGAGTGCTGGGATTACAGGTGTGAGCCACCACACCCAGTTTATGTGGTGCTGAGGAATTGAACTCAGGTATCTTAGCACTTAACTTAGTGCTAGCAAGTACTTTAACCTCTGAACCATTCCTCCATCCCCCTTATTTATTTATTTTTGAGACAGGGTCTTTCTCTGTAGTCCAGGCTGGCCTTAAACTCATGGAAATCTTTTTGCCTCGGCCTTTTGAGCGCTGAGATTACAGGCCTGGGCCACCACGCCCGGCTTCCGTGCTGCAACTTTTGTGTTGAACTTCACCGTTCCCGCACACAGGCCTTGGTTTTCTGTGAATGATCTTGGCTTGTAGATAGCAATTCCCTGTTTTTTCTTTGCCGCACTAACCTGACTTCTCTGGCCCTGCCCTAACAACTTTGCAGATCCTGGCAATTGGCCAACTGATGACACCCCCCGCCCCGCTGCCCCCAAGCCTTTCTCCCTTAATCCATAGCCTACCTGCCTGCCCTCCTAATCTATGTGGCACCTCTGCTTTGCCCTTTTCTGCTCAATCTAGGACCCGAAAGCCAGTTAACCAGCCAAATCTATGACACTCCTGGCTCTGTTCATCTCATGATCACCCCTTAATTTTGTCTCCCTTGTCCCTTACCCGTTCACTCCTTGCTCTCCTCTTCATATTCTTTTTCAATCCCTTCCTATGCTTCTCGTATCCCTCACGTGCTCTTTTTTGCCTTTCAGTGCCCTTGTGCTCTATCCATTTATCTCTTCCCCTTTCCCTTTATGCCTTGTGCCTGGACTTCCTACCCAGTCTAGGGTCATGAAGGTCTTACACCTGGCTCGTGCTTGGACCTGCTAGCCAGGCAGAGAGGCATGGGAGCCCTTGCTCCTGGTATGTTTTATTAACTACCCAAAATTAGCATCAAGGGACAATGAACTCACTCTAAATTCTCTGGTCATATTTTTGTTTTTGTTTGAGTCATTCTTTGACCTAAAAGAGAAAGAGAGAGAGAGAGAGAGAGAGAGAGAGAGAGAGAGAGAGAGAGAGAGAGAAGCTCATTGTATATAGCCAATCTGTTCAGTCTGATAATTGTGTGAAATTTTTATAGCTTTATCAGCATTTCTGATGACCACATTTTATTAGAAGTCATTCTATATTTATTAACTCTTTGGGAAATAAATGTTTTATTTAAGGAGAAATATTACTGGAATTTAAGCACCTGGTAAGTATGTCTTTACTAATTCTATGATTTGAGATATTTTGTGTAACTTTCTAGAAATTTTGTTGACTGCAGATACCTCAAAATATTACCATGCAAAAATTTTACTTCAGGAACTTATAATTTTCTACTAAGCTTAGTGCCACTTAGAATACTTTTAAAATTTTATGAAGAGACATTTTGTAGATATGCACACAATATACACTATATTCATGTAATATATGTGTGTGCACATGTATGTGTATAATTTACATTTACTTTACATAAACTAAAGGAAATATTAGGTATGTCTAAGGAAAGATGCAATTATCGCTTGACTCTTGACAGCTTTCTAAAGATCTTGCTGGGCAACATTGTCAACTTAGTAAACTGTGATTTGCATGAGCGTTTGTTTATGGGTCAACTTGGTTTTGATGATAGCAATGAAGAAGGAGGAATTATTTAACTAGGATACTACCATGCTTACATTTTCTATTAATTGGTCAACTACTGAAAAATATATTTTATTTTCCCTTCAAACTCCCTGTGTAAGAAGCAGATGAATTCACACGATGAGTAGATTTGTAGAGCTTGTTGAACTACTCACTGCAGTTCTCCCATTTTTTTCCCCAATTAATATGACTCAAAAACTGTTCTACCAAGGGGCTTTCAACTTTTTATTTGGGCTTAGACCATTTCTGAGATCATTTTCTTTCTTTTTTGCTTGTTGATTTGTAGTCTCTTAAAAGCCTCTGTGAATTCCCTTTTTGGCTTGCCCATATCCAAGATGGCAGCCATTGACTGGCCACAGCAGCCTGGGAAGAGACTCTGCTCTGGAATGTGCACAGCTGCAGGAGCCTTGCTGCTGAAAGGAGGGGATTTGGCAGTTGCTCAGTTGTGTGATCCAGTGAACACACAAATATTTCAGTCAGAAAATAATACTGCTCTAAGTAAGACTTATATGGGGCGGGAAAACAGGTGAGACCAAATGATTTAATCCAATTAAAACCATGGGAGCTTTCTTCCTTGTCCTCAAATAATTTATTCCCAAACATCACATGGTGTGACTATTTGCCTTACTTGAAGGTGACACAAGGGTGTATTTTCAATTTATATGCACTGTGAGGTGCCAAAAGATCACTAAGGGAGTCTGTGGATTGCATTTTCTTCAGAGTTTCCTGGGATCGATATGGAACCATTTTACTGAAGGAGAATTGGGACCCTAAATTAACTTTAGAGTCTCTTCCTATAACTTTTATAAAAAGATGAGAGGGCTTAACTTGAAAGCCAAATCACAGTGGGGACTCGGAGTGACTTCCAGCGAATGGATGGAGGTGAAATTGCTCTCTCTCTTTGGGGCCATTTCTCTCTTTGTGTCTGGGCCGTCTGTTCTGTTTACTTTTTTCTTGCTTCCTCTTTCTCCCTTTCAGCTTCTTATCTTTCTATTTGGAGGGCTGAGCTTACTTCTTTCTGAACTTTTCTCCACCGATGAAAGACCTTCTGATCCCTTATCTCAAAAAATCTACACCTTGCTTTTGGAAACCCATGAGATTTCTGAGGTAATATGTTGAACGTGACTGAAGGAAGATGCCAGAAGTGCGTAAAGAGAATCAGTGCTTTCTATTACTTCACATGGGAATCTGCTGGTGTTCACGAACCATAACACAGTACCATTTAGAAAGTCATTTCACAGAGAAAAGTCACGCCTGGAGCCCAGTGCTGGAATTAAAGAAACAGTCCGTGTTTAAGGAGCGGGTGCCATCTACCTGCGTTGTCCCTTAGTGAAGAGGCACACTGCCCTTCTAGTTGAGGAGCACTTCCAAGAAGAGAACATGGATTCTGGAGAGTTGGCTTCATGGCAGGGAACATGAGCGGGAGAAGTGCTTGGGAGGTGCTGGTGAGATGGCATCGACTCTGCTACCATGTGGTGAGGGTCTCCAGCAAGTTGTTTGTTTTGATGAAAAAGCTATTTTACCTGGTTCCTGCCTTATCTTTCTGGACCATTAGCTATCTCAGCTTGGCTACCTTTGCTCCTTCTCAGTGGTGTTTATCAGAGATAGAAATGTATTACGGGTTCATTTTTCAGCCTGCATCGAGTCATCACAGACGCTGTATGGTGTATGCCAAAATTGCTTACTTATGTGTGCCTTTCCCACTAGACTGAAAAATTAATGGCTCATCATATTTCTAGTATGGTAGATGCATTGTTTGGTAGCAGGTTGGAGTCAAAATTTTAGGTGAAATAGGTAATATAACATTAAAATGAAAACAAACCCACCCAACCCCTCATCTCTACCTTCTCCCCACTGCTTCCCCACTCCTCAATCTCCCTGTCCCCCCAACCTCCTCCTCCTTTCACTCACAGTGAAGCCCGGTGCTCATAGTATCACGCAGATGACTTGAGAAAACCTCAGTGTCTGATCTGATTTCTGGCAGTTGGGATGGAAGAGTTTAATAGTAAGAACACAGTCCTGCAAAGGAGGTGAATGGCCTCACACTGATCACTTCTGCAAGGATGTATTTCACCTGAGGATGTAGGCTACTTAGGGGAGGCTCGGCTATCTGCTGGTCTCTGAGGTCAGCAGGTACAGGTGCACTGGTTGTCTTGTTTTTGCTTTATCTGTGCACAACCGTTTTCTTTTTTTTACGTTCTGCTAAATCTTGTCATTTACTCAGGAATGAATATAGAATGATTCACACCATTGACTAATGATGTTATCAAATACTTGCTGTCCAGGGCAAGGCTTTGGGTGTCACTTACTCCTTTAAAGGCCATTTGTGGCTCTTGGACACTGGACGTGCCAAGGAAGGAAATATATACAGTCACGCACTCTATAAAGACATTTTGGTCAATGATAGATCACATGTGTGATGGCAGTCTGATGATATGACAGTGGAGCCACTGAGCAGCAGGCTGTGCTGTACAGCTTAGGAGTGTAGCAGACTATGCCACCGAGTTTTGCGCTAGTGTACCTTGTGATGTTTCCAAAACAACACAATTGTCTGACAGGATTTCTCAGGACGTATCCCATCCTTAGCAAGGTATACTGGTGTAAGCAAAATAGTGTAATAGATAAATTTATGTATTGTGATTATTTTTTAAAAACAGGTGTGATTTACTCTTTTGTGGCAAACTAGAGGCTGTCCTGTAAAGCAAACACAAGGTGGTGAGTGGGTTTAGAATCTTGGAGTTTAAAGAGCAGGTGAGAATTAGTGATGTTGGCCTGGGGTAGAGAAGACACCCTGGGGACAAGATAGCTTCTTCAGGTGGTTGAAAAGCTGTCAGATGGGAAGAGGACTAGACCAAGTCTGTGCAACTCTGGAGGACATATGTATGGGTGGAAGTTTTAAGGAAGCAAATTTGAGTTGAAAGAAATTTTTATTAGTTTGAGCTATAGCTGAAACAAACCATGTGTTCTAAAACACCAGAGGGTGTGTTTAAGAAGAGAATTTCTACACTAACTAATCCATGGGCATTTGGACTAGATTTCCTATAAGGGAACTTTTAACTTTTAAGATTCTGGGATTCTGTTTTTTGTTTGTTTGTTTTGTTTTCTCTATACGGAAGTACAAAGTAAATTTTTGGGGGGGAGAAGTACAAAGGAGAAAGTAAGGTAGAAAGTAGGAATTCCCCTGCAAGCAGGAGGATGGGCAAGGGTGCAAGTATTTGGAAGTCATATTTATCTTTTATACAGTTTTGCTGTAGATTATACGTGTTTATTTTTCTATACAGAGTCGGCCTTTGCTGATGGGTGCATATTAGCACAGAAGTAGCTCATTGGTTTAAGATTCAATTCAAGGGCTTAAGATAAGACCCTAGACTCCAGATTATGAGCATCTGTGGTCTCATGACCTACTCGACTTTAGATTTGTCCTTGGCCATGTTAAGGTTATTCTGTGATCCTTTGGTGTAAAATTCCCACCTACTCAAGGAGTTAATTTGGTTTGCCTCTATCAATCACAACCGCAAATTCACCGACATCCAAACATGTAAACTTGAATATAACTTTCAAGGTCTTTTGTCTGCCTTCTTCCAGCACCTCTATCTTTATCTAATACGTATTTGGCATCTTCAATCCAAAAGCAGACTATGAAATGGCTCAAAATCTAAAGCTTTCTGAGTAGTAACACAAGAGGAAAATTCCACATAGTTGAGCTGTTTCATGCACAAAATTATTAAACATGTATAACATCATCTTAGGATATGTGTCTAAGGTGTATAAAGAGCAAATACGTTTTTATTCAGATTTGAGTCCCACTTAGGTTTGGGTGCAGTTTGTCTCCTAAAGGTTCACGCAATGGAAGTTTGGTTCTTACTATGGTGGTGTTGAGGTGATGGGGCAATCAGGAGGTGGGGCTTTGTGGGGGGGGGGGGGGGAAGGTGGTTAGGTCAATGGAGGCACTGTTCTTTGAAGAATTAATGTGGTCTTCAGGGACCTATTAGTTCTCTTGAAAATGGGCTGTTATAAGAGAGCGAGTCTGACTCTCAACAATCTGGCTTCCAGTCTGGCCACGCATCCTTTGCCTCCCCCACGCGCTTCCACCAAGATGTTGTCTCCACGTTGTGGTACATCCAAGGGGTCCTCACCAACCGGTGAGCAGATGAGCCACCTGACCTTGCAACTTTTACCTCAAAGTCTGTGAGCTAAAGAAATCTTTTTTAGTTTATAAAGTTCCCAGTCTCAGATATGTTGTTATATCAACAGAAGATGACCAGTGTAGTCTCTTTCCACAAGATATTTCATTATGTATGTTCAAATATTCCAAAATCAGAAATACTCTGGAATCTAAGACCCTTTAGGTTCTAAGCATGTTAGATAAAGGATACTCAAACTGTAATGTGAGTATCTGTACTAATGCTTAAATTGAAAATAAGTACTACAGTTTCTTTATGAGATGAGATTTCTAAAAAGAATCTGGTGAACGCTGCTGCTGAGTGCTATTCAAGAGAAGGACAGGCTTGTAAAAACATTATTTTGTGGCTTTATTCACCAGAACTAGCGTTACGTGACATCTGGAGCTTCCCCCAGAGTCACAGTCATTGTGAATTCTAATTCGAAATTGTTTTGACTTGACTCAGGACACCAAGGCGGCTAGGACAGTGTAACTAGATCTGTTCACAAAAGATTTGAAGGCTGCTTAGGGTTGCTTTGGAAAGAGGCAAGGGCAGCCTGCACCTTTTGCTGCAAATGCATTTTCTTTTAGATGTAAACATGCACCTGCCTTCTTGCCAGTTCTAGGTTTCTCCCACAGCTGCAGGGCTGTCCCATTGGCTTGGGCTCCTTTCCACTTCTTTCTCAGCTGACTGTCTACTCAGCGTAAATGTGTCACCTTCCTCGGGCAGGTGCTTGACTCCGTCTCCCTGGTGCAGGCCACACACGCTGCTCTTGTGTGCGCTCTTCCCTGTCTTTCCTAGTGGACTGAGGCCCCTATGAGGTCAAGGACGTGGCTGTAGTTCTTGACTGGGTTATAACTCACTTTCCTAGCACCATTGAGTCTGTTAGAAATATTTGTTAGATGGATGTTATTGTCCTGCGTTTTAAAAATACCTGTGTGCAGGGAGATTGAATTCACTTTAAAATTTTTGAAAATTCACATGTGGCCTGTGGTACTAGGGTGTTTCTGTAAGGAGAAGAAGAGCTGGGAAGCTTCAAGTATTTGAAAAGATACTTGCGTCTTCACCAGGCGGGCAGGTCTCCTTGCCAAGGTAACGGTGAGAGTCCTTGGAACTGCTCGCCACACAGTACCACAATGCTCCACCTGATAGGAATGCAAACATTATGATTGGCACTGCTTGATTTGGGCAGAATGACCTTGGAGGAAAACAAATGCTAATAGTGCAGCCAGATGGGGAAGTGGTGACCAGGAAAGGCGAGACGCTTCACAGAGGCTTGTGCTTGATGTACTTCCTCTCTGCTGAGATGAGAGTGAAAGATTAATGCCCCTCAATCTCTGTCCCAAACTCTGATGACTGATCGAATAGGGAGATGTTTGGCATGGGCCTCTAGAAGGAAAATTTACGGTGCTACTTTAGTGCAATCCGGGGATGTCCTTTCCGTTGTCTGCAAAGTTGTTCTTCACTCTCCTTGCTATTTTTATGAAAGAAAATTTAGCTCTGTTCAAAGAGGTTTTTCAATCTGTTGACTTCTCTTTGTACAAATTGGCACCAAGTTTTCAGGGCGGTACCGGGACCCAGGTTTAGTTTCTCAACCATAGTTTATAAGAACGGGCCTTTCCCCTCCTTGATCTCTGGTAGTCGGTGAGTGTGTGTGCATGTGTGAGCGCATGCGTGCATTTGTGTGTGTGTTGATGAAGATCACACCCAGGGTTTCGTGAATGCCTGGCATGTACTCTCTCACTGAGCTACACCCCCTAGTCCCTGGCCGTTCTGAGACCACATTGAAGTGAGGAGATGCTCACTAATCTGTGCTTGTGTAGCCACCTAAAAACATTTCCTTTCTTCATACCTCTTCGCTTTTCTTGCTTTTACTATAGGAAAAGGACTCTGATCTATGTTACTAACAGAAGCGATGAAGTTATGAGTCCCTTATTAGGCAGGTAGATGGAACACATGGCCAGACCATAATATTAGGGTTACCTGCTTACAGGAACTATTAGAAGATATTCTCATCCAGGGAGGAGAAAATAATAATAGTTATAATAAAACAGTTATACTAAAATTCTTTTGGAGCAATTACTGTCATCCTATGAGTCAGCATATAATTATTGCCTGAGCTGCAGAAAAAAGAGCAATTTATATGAGCCTCAGTGTATGTGGCTTAGTGGGCACAGCCAGTTGTGTGAAAGCAGGGAACAAGATCTGAGCTGATACTTCCTAGGGCCAAAGATGTGTTTCTATTGAGTCTTTTGCCTCTTAACTGGCCTTGTCCAAGTGGATAAATATTTATTAGAAAATGGAAATGAGTAAGAATCTTATACTGAGACTATTTGGGGCTTTATAGTCACTAAAAGAATGGGCCTGTGGATGACACTGCATTGTTTGGGGACTCATGGGTTAGTTTTGTGTTTTGTTCCATAGCAAATCACTCTGACTAACTGAGCCAACAGGTGTAAGTATACATGTATGGGTGTGCATGTGTATTGCTGTGTGTGTCTGAGTCACACAACAGAGCAATATATTCTTTTGTTGTCTTTTATTTTAAAGCATCAAATGAGACACCAAGGTGATGCCTCTCGGTGAGCTCATGAAAAGGCGGGTCCAGGCAACAGGGAATTGAAACAAACTTATGAACGTGGTTTCCACACAGCAACTCAAGTTGATTACAGGAGTCAGGGCATTTTTATCATCTGATAGTTTGGGAAACTTCAGTAAAGTTCTATAAGGGGAGTATGTAAAAACTGACTGGTGAGAAGATCATCAAACTCATTGCCACTAAAATAAAAAGAAATAAAATGCCTTTGGAGGGACATGGTCCGTCCGTGGAGTCACTGTCTTTGCTGGCAGACTTCTGGGATGGTGCCTTGTCTGCCTGCAGTTATGCAATTTTTGGCTCATTTTTCTCCACCATGGTCTTCCTGTATTTTTTCAGGATTCCACTGGTCACCTGTCCCATGCTGCCTATGACTGCGGGATTATCATCTTTGGTCCTGTCAGGCTCATGTCTGCCAAGTCTTAAATTCAATGGGGAAAAATTTATCAAAACATCCACGTGCACCTGACATGGGAAAGCCAGGGCTGAGTTAGAAAACAGGCCCCACTATTGGGCTTCTTCAGAAAACTGGCCACATTTCTGACCTTCTTTCTTCTTCTTTGTTCTCTCTGTCAGCTCAAAGAAGACTGCATCCTCCACAGTCAGTGCCTCCCTGAGAGCTGTGACTGTCCACAGCTCCTCTGCATAACTGAGCTTGGCAAAGGGACAGGAAGGGCATTCAGGACAAACTGAAGTCGTGCAGGGAAAGTTGGCACCAAATTTAGCAAGAAATCCTGCAATCTTGTGATCTGGCTGAGGCATCACTGTGCAGGATCTGTCCACACGGACACCTTGTGCGACCTCTAGGAAGGGGCACCGGCAGAATGCCATGCCATGTACTGCGGGAAAATCTTGCTAAACTCTCATTCACATTTCCTAAAGCTAGTGTGCTCTTTCTTTGTTTTTTAAATTGCCGGAACGATTCTTTTGCCATTAGTTTTGCATTTGCTGATTAAGAAGAATATGTGAGGAAACTAGTGTGTAAGAAGGGAGTCTGTCTGCTGTGGGACAGTTGCGATTCCAGACTCTACAAGGTGGCTCTTGGAGGGGACTTTCACGCACCAAACCCCCTCTTGATGGGGTGGGGGCATCCAGGACTTCAGAAAGAGAGACGCTTGGGAAGGCCACAAAGGGATGTCAATAAGGGAAGACTTTTCACTACAGGACAGCTTTCTGCTGGACAGCATGCATGAGACCTGAACATTTGGGACTGTTGACTCACATGTTGGAAATGGTGACAAGAAGGCAGGGAAGGAGGCTGGAAAAGCCAAAGCATTTTTCCAAAAGTCATAAGAAAATTTTGTGGAAACCCTACCTGAGGCAAAAATAGAAAAGGAAATTTAAGCCTTTTTATTCTATTAAGTCAAATGTACCCTTCGTCTTCCAAGAAAGAAATTTTAAAAATCTGAGCAGGAAATTAGAATGTTGATCTTGCATATGACCTCGAGATGTGGCTTAAATCTTTTATATTCTATTTCTCAATGTCTAAATGTAAATGAGTAAGAAGTTAAATATCATACTTTTTTTCTCCCTCTTTCTAAGAGTCTGATGGCTGCTCTTGTTGGAGAAACTAGGGCCTCAAAGGCTAGGTGTCCGTGAAAGACCTCTGGGCTCTAGCAGTGATGTGGACCAGGCAGTCAAAGCCAAGGACACAGCAGAATGAAGCCTGTTTCCTTTCTGCCCTTCCTGTCAGCGTTCCCACAGTACTGACAGTACATATCCTGTTAGAGTGGTCTCCTGTGCTCCCCACTCATGCATTTTTCTCTGTTTCAGGATCCACCTCTATCAAGTTTTCTGGTGTTCTATTTTCTTTTTTCTACAAGGGCAGACCTTTGACTTTGTTACTTGCCCTTTATCCTCTGGGTGTGTTGTGATGCCTTAGGTTTTGGTCCCTTATACCCACTAAGGACTCAAAAGCCTCCTGTAGCTTAGGTTGTTTGCTGAGGTCCAAACCCTTCCATCGAAAATGCTACCTGGAGACTTAGGTCTCAAATTAATGTTCCAAGAAGCAAATCTATTCATGCATTTGATTTTACTAACTTACTGTGTGGCAGATAACTCAAGGATTTCAATGCTGCTTCAGGAACGTGCAACTTGGAGGAAGAAAGACTAGGGCATGTTTAGGCTGTTATGAACTTGAGCAAGCCATAGAACTCAAAGCTTCCATTTATCTGTCACCAAAATGGGAATATAAAGTTGCTGTCTTGAAGTATTATTGCAAGAATCAAAGGTGATAATGTTTTGAGATATGTAAAGTATGTGTGATATATTACTGAGACCAATAAGTGGTGGTTATGAAAGTGACATGTTAAGTAACGTGGGAGGACACAATGAACCAGGTAGGACATCTTAGTAATAGGTGCTGAACTCATCTGCATGGACAGAACCATCAGCAGGGGTGTTGGGTAAGGGAATCCCGCCTCCCCACTGATGAAGGCGGGAAGGGATAGCAGGGGATATCTGTGGACTGTTAGGGACTGGCACTGAGAGTGAGGAGTTCGTAGGGGATGATGGAGGGGACAAGTCGGGGAATGACATAGGCCTTGTATCATGCTGTATCTTGTGTTGAACTGAGGAGTTTCAACTTCATTCTGGATTATGTGTAAAGTCACTGAAAGAATTTAAGGAGGGAAATGATATGATTGGATTCACATTTAGAAAGAACACATCAGCATCTGTTCGGAGCAGGGGTTGGAGGTGTGGCAGGCTGAGGACCATGAGTGTAATAAATGAGCAGGCATGGCAGTAATCCAGGCAAGAAGTGATTGGGTCCAAGGTTAAAGTAATGGTTTTGGGGGACAGAGAGAATGGCGTGGGGATGAGTGTATATTACGAAAGTAAAACCTGTAGGACTTGGTAATGTGATATGAATGTTAACTGAGAAGAAAGAATCTGGGATTTCTGGAGATTTCTGTTGTGGGCAAGGGCACAGAAGGCAGCATCGTTCAGTGAGACACAGAAGACTGAAGGACAAAAACATGTGATAATGTGCCCTGTGTGAGATCCGAGGGATTTTCCTTTAGATTCACTTAGGGGGGGATATCTATCACAGTAGGAACTTGTCTTCCAGATGTGGTGGCCCAACCCCCAGAAGATCATAAGTGTGTGCAGGTGTGTTGAGTGACAAGAGCCAAAGGCAGAGATCTGGGGGACATGGATATTTGAGGCAAGGGAAATGCTGAAACACTGATGGCACCTAGCCAGACAAGTCATGGAGGAGCTCAGATGAGAGTCAGAAAACCTCCAAGTGGTGTCACAGAAGAAGATGAGTAGGAGGGGTGGGGTGAGGCGGTCACGGGCACCAAAGGGACACTTCAGGGGAGAGAAGACAGTAAACGCCAGTTTGGGAAACAGGGAAGCAAAAGTCACAGGGGACCTTAGGGGGAAGCACGGGACACGGGGCAACTTTGAGTTGCACTCTGAATGAAACAGGGAGCATTGCAGGATTTCTATGGCATGTGGCTGTGGCACGAGCATTTTCACATGCTGGAAGGATGACTCAGCCTGACGGGCTGTGATTGGACTGTGTGAAGGGCAAGAGAAGAAGTGAGAAAGACACAAGGGACACTGGGGCCAATGTGAGAGGGGCCAGGGGCGGGACCAAAATGGTGGGGCTGGCAGTCATGAGAAGCAGTTAGATTCTATGCACTTTTAAGGTGAGCCAAGAGATTTTTCTGAGTAGAAAGCAGAAAAACAGAGAAAACAAAGGTGACTCACAAAGGATTTTTGGCTTCAGTAAACATAGTTGAGCCGCCTTCACTGAGATGAGAATGTGGGGTGGAGGTCTGAGAAGAGACTCAGTAGGGACCCCAAGCGCTCCAACCACAGGGTTTCTTTTTTCGGTCCATGCATACTAAGCAGCCTTTATGTAAATGTAAGTGTAGAATTGGAGAAATTTACAGATCAAATAGGAATTTGAAAATGAGATATAAAGAAAAAAAGTCAAAAGTTTGAAGTAAAAAGATATAAGAAATTGGGAAGTAATATAACCATGAATGATAATATTCAAAGGAAGAAAAATAAAAACTCAAAGACTGTAATAGTGTCTCTAGACTTTCCTTCAAAATGCTAAGGGGGCTGGGGTGATAATCTTCATTAGGTATAAGTGTCCTCATACGTTGTTATAAACAGAGCTAGGAGTGATGATTTCAGCCAGAAGAAATAGATTGGGAAAAATACAAAACGCCCAGCTCAAGGTATCTTAGTTACTTTTTCGTTGCTGTGAGAGAATATCTGACATCCACAACTTTAGGGAGGAGCTACTTATTTTAGCTCAAACTTCAGAAGGTCATAGTCTGTTCTCAGGTGGGTGTCAGGAAAGTGGTGCAATGACACGGCAGGGCCAGAGCCAGAGCCAAAGACGGAGATCCTTACGGCATGGCAAAACAGAGCCAAGTCCCAGAAAGGAAGGTTCAAACTAGCACATACCCCGTCGGGTCAAGTCCCAAACATCTGCCCCTTCCAGCCAGGTCCCACTTCCTCACACTGCACGATATCCATAGGTACAAGAGGCTTTTGAGAGACACTTCAGATCCAAACCACAGTCCATGGAATACACATCTCGAAGTCGTGGAAGGTTAGGTGTGTTGAGAGGAGGCAGCAAAGTAAATTGGAAAAACAAATTGTCTGAAGGTATTTCATATGAGACTTCGGAATAAGAAAGTCCACGCAGCAGCTGAGCCCAGGGCAGGGTGGCAAGATGGGCTGCCTGAGGGGAGTGAGATCTAACAAGCAACGTCTGGAAGGTTATAACGTTAAATGGGCTCTCCCTGTATTTTTTTCCTTATTGAGATATAGATCACATAAAATGAACTTTATATATTAAAATGTGACCTAGTAAGCTGTGGTTTGGATGAATATTTCCAAAGGTCCACTTGGAATAGTTTTGTCTCCAGAAAGGTAGCACTGAGGGGTACTGTGGGCTTTAAAAGTGGAACATAAGGGGTGGTCCTTAGGTAGCTGGGGTCATGATTCTGAAGAGGACTGCGGGAACCTGGTTTCCTTGTCTTTCTGTGCTACGATTTGAGATGCGCCTCCTAACACAATGTGTCATCATCTGACAGCCTCACCAGAACTGAGAAAGCAAAAGCTTGAATCTCCAAGACTGCTATGAGTAAATTTTATTACCTATATGTTAATTGCCTCAGGCATGTTGTTGCAGTAACACCAAGCTGATAAATATAATATACTTCCGTAAAATCAAGATAATCAATATACCCATATCGCTAAACAGTTGTCTTGTTTCCTTATGCCTCTTTATATTCTCTCATTCCTTCCCTCTACTTATCCCATTCTCAAAAAACTTTCATGGTTTTAGTCCCTCAGACTGAAAGTTTATAAATGACAGAAGGTTTACTTCTCGGTTCTGGGAGGCTGGGCTATTCAGCATCAAGGGGCTGAGGAGCAGGGTGTCTAGCAAGGACTGGCTTTCTATCTTGTTGAAGTCTTCGTATCTTTAGATAGTAAAGAGAGGACACCAATTGCTCTGGAAATCTTGTGGAGGGAACTAATTCCATTCATGAGAGCTTAATCCTTGTGACCTAATTACTTCCTAAAGATTTCACTTCCTCATACTATTACCTTAGAAGTTGAGATTTCAACATATGATTTGGGGGGAAGATATGAACATTCAGACTGTAGTACTGACTTACTCTCTGTGACTATAGATTAACTTGCATTTTCTAGAATTTTTATAGTGAAATCATATGATGTGCATTTGTTGTTCCATTTTTTCATTCAGTATAAGTATGTATGTATACATACACATATGCATTGGGGGTTGAATCCAGTGCCCACATATTGAGCTAGTACCCTGGCGTTTTTTAAATTTTTTATTTTGAGGATGGGTCTCATTAATTTTCTAAGTCATCCCAGCTGGACCTGGACTTGTGATCCTCCTGCCCTGGCTCATAAACATAATTATTTTGAATTGTCCATATCGCTTCCATTGTCAATTCCTTTTTGTTGGTGAATTGAATTCCATTTGTATGGTGATATCATAATGGTTTTACTCATTCGTCTACTGAATAGACATAAAAGTTGTTTCAAATTTTCAGTTATTACAAATAGAGTTGTAATGGTTATATACATACAAGTCCTTGTGCGGTTGTACGCTTTCATTTCTGTGAGATAATTTCCTGGAGTTGAATGGTACATCACTTAGTAGATGTAAGTTTCACTTATAAGAAAACCATCAAATTGCCTCACAAAGCCAAGTGAGTTAGTTGTACCTTAGGGCTTTTCTACTAGAATTGTAAGAGCAGCCCAGTTGCTCTACATAAATCACTAATCCTTGGTGTGGGTTACTGTTTCAATTTTATAAATTCTAGTCAGTGTGTAATGAAATCTCACCATCGTTTAAATAAGCATGCCCTCAGTGATCGGTAATGTGGAGCAACTTTTCCATGTACCTTCCTTTGATAAGGTTTCCAAACTTGTTTTAGCCATATTTCATCTTACGTTGCATTTTTCTTAAGAATTTTTAAAAAATTCTTTGTCAGATGTTTATTTCACAAATATTTTTACCCAGTTTGTGGTTTATCTTTACATGTGCTTAACATGTGCTTACCCAGTTTGTGGTTTATCTCTACATGTGCTTAAACAATGTTTTGAAATAATTAATTTGGATGGTTCACTTTATAGATTTTGTTTTATAGTTTATAGCTTATTTGGTTCTGTTTAAGATACATTTGGCAAACTGAAGAACAGAGTTTTTTCCCCTGGTTTCTCTGAAAGAGTTACAGCTTCAGCCCTGTCTTTCTGGTTAAAGGTTCTACTGTGTATCTTGTGAAATAGAAATGATCTTTTCTTCACATGTGGCTTTCGTCTCTTCAGCATACTTTGTTCAGAAGATAGCACTTTCCTCTGGATTTTCATACAATCTTTGTTGGAAACTAATTGATCACATCTACGAGTGTTCTTTCTGGACTGTCTGCCCATTGCGCTGATGTGCTCACTTGCCTCTCTCGCATCAGGGCCACATTGTTGTGGTTACTGTGCCTCACTACTGGTCCTCATGTCACTTAACATTTGTTCTCTAACCTTATTGATCCTTTGCAAGTAGTTTTGATCATGCGAGGTCACTCAATTTTTCATAAAAATTTTAGAAACTGCTTGCTAATTTCTCCAAACTGCTGAGAATTTTATTTGAAGAACTTGAATCTATGAATCAACTTAGGAAAGATGGGTCTTATGAATCTTGAAAGTTATATTTCTCTATTTAGGCTTTTAAAAATATTTATAGACATGGTCTCACTGTGTATATTGCCCAGATTGGCTTCCATCCCTGGGCTCAGGTGATCCTCCTGCTCAGCCCCCTTGTCACTAGCAGATGGGACCACATGCTCACACTTCTCGCACCAGTGTCCTGCGGTTTTCAGTGAGCAGAGCTTGCAAACTTTTTGTTAAGTCTGTTGCTAAGAAGTTTATAGTTTTGACTTTACGGTTAATAGAGTTTATTTTTATAATAGTTTTAGATTCATGGAACGTCAAACAGAATTCAGAAAATACACAACTGTCTTCTATATACAATCAGTCTCATTACTAACATCTTACTTTAGGGTGACATGCTTACTGTATTTTAAGAACTGATATTAATATGTTATTATTAACTGGTATCACTTGTCTTCCCTCTTCTGCTCCCGAATCCCACCCAGAGCACCAACAGTACATCTAGATATTTTGTCTCCTACAGCTCCTCCAAGCCGTGATGTTGCTCAGACTTTTCTTATTTTGCAAGATCTTGACAGTTTAGAGAAGTAACTGTCTGGGACACCGTGGAAAGTGCATGTTGTAATAAGTATGATGATTTTCTCAGGTTTTGATTGGGACTGCGTGTCAGGGGGAAGGGGTCACAATGATGAAGACTGTTTCCATCACATGTAATCTGCAATGTCTAAACTGTCTTTGTGATCTTTATTATTGACATTGGTTGCTGGAAGAAGAAGTATGTATCAGTTTCTCCACTGTAAAGTTGTTCTTTTCTCAGTTTCATGCTGTATATAGTCTTTGGAAAGAAGTTACTACACACTTTCTTTTTTATGAAGGGTAGTAACTTACGCTCCCCTTCTTGTACTATGAAATATGCATATAGTGCGTGTGGAATTCTTCTGCTGTGGAGATTTGTTTTTTCTCCATTTTTGAAGTTATTCCTTTATTTAAATCAACATGGACTTGAAGATTTTTTTGAGACAGGATCTTGCTCTGTAACTTGTGGATATTTATTTTACTCTCTGGGTTATAGCAAAATAATAATTAACATTGTGGCTAAACTTTTCCAACTTTTAGCACTGGGAACTCTTGTATTTGGATTCTGTACCCATTTGGCACACTCCTGCTCATGCTGGAGTCAAGTTATTAGCGCTTGTTTTCTAATACGACAAGACACCTATAGTTCACCTTCTATATTTTCTGCCCAGTCCTAGAGTCAATCATTTGTCCAAAGGTTCTTGGTCTAAATATTAGGTTAGAATGATATAGTAGGCAGTTCATTCAAAAAGATTTCTTTCATTTATAAACACGCAGTTAAGTTTTTGTCCAAGTCCTTCCATGGCTCAAAGGCTCATTTCCTGTTATCACTGAAGAATGTTCCATTTTATCAGTGTGTCAGAATTCACATACCTTTCACTAGTTGAAGGCCATCTTGGCTGCTTCTAGTTTCAGGTTATGTGATCAAAGATGCCACAAACACTCCTACACAGGTTTTCTTTCCTTTGTGGAGATAAGCTGTCAGGTCACTTGGGTAAATATGAAGGTACATAATTGTTTGTCTGCTGAAACTGCATTTAGCTGTGCAAAAACCTCCGCCTTGCTTTTAACATGACTGTCCAGCATTGCATTCCTGGAGCAATAAATAAGAGTTCTTATAGTTCGGAATCTTCTCTGTCAATTGTCATTGTCAGAATGTAGATTTTAGTCATTATAATAGGTGTCCCTTTACTGATTTAACTTACAATTTTCTAGTGACAAACCACATTGAGCAAACATCTTTTAATGTGTTTGTTGACATTTCTGCATCTTTTCTGGCAAAGTGGTTGTTCAAATCTTTTGCTCACTTTCAATTGGATTACTTGCTTTATTACGATGGAGTTTTGAAAGGCATTTTTGCTACATTTTGCACATATGTCTTCTGTCAGACTTAGGTTTTGCAAATATCTTCTTTTAGTGTTGACTTTTCTTGCTATTCCCTTAATAGAATCTTCTGTGGAGGAGCTTTAGTTCTATCCAACCTATGATTTAGCTTCTAATCTGTCTTGGATTGTGATTTCAGTGTATCAACTTCTCATTACATTCCAGATCACTTAATTTTTCTCTTACTTTATACTCCAGAGCTTTTACAGTTTTCTATCTTACATTTATACTGTGTTCTCTTCTGAGTTAATTTTTGTGAAAGGTTGAAGGTCTATGTCTAGAGATTCTTCTCCATGAAGACATAGCTGAGTCTTTCTCCTCTCCCTCCTTTTTTATCTTCTATGCACATACATTTCTAATTGTTGCAGGAACGTTTGTTAAAAAGATGATGTTTTTGGTCACTTAATTGCATTTAGTCCTTTGGGGAGAAACAAACAAACCCCGTGTCAATGCCACAGGACCTGTCTATTATAATTTTATCTCCAGTTCTGAAATGGAGGCCCATGACTTATGTTTTCTTCAGCATTTGCTTCCTGTTTCAGATATTTGACTTTCCATGTAAACTTCGGAGTTAGTTTGATTTCACAGTTTTCTGGGATTTTGGTTGTTTATTACATTGATGTGTGGGTAAAGTTATAAAGAACAGACATCTTAAAAATATTGAATCTTCCTATTGTTAAGCATTGACATTTTTTCATTTTATGTAGGGATTGTTTAATTTTTGTTAATATAAATCATGTTATATATTTAATGTCAAGTGATAAATTTTCGTTCTAGTATGTGGGAAAATCACCTCCTTTTTCAAACTTTGTATCCTAAGACTTTGCTATCACCTAGAAGTTATTGTGTTTTGGGATGTTTTTTGGCAAATGTTTAGATTTCTTTATATAGACTATCATGTCCTCTATGAATGAAGCAAGCTTTATTTCTTCCTTTACTCATATAACTTTCGTTTTCTTTTGTTGTTTATTACGATAGTGAGTACTTGTACTATGATGCCACGTGGTGCGGTGAGGGGGAGCTTCTTTCTTCGCTTTGTACCTAACCTTGTACTAATATGACATGACCTATAGGTTTCATGGATCGTCTTTGTCAAAATAAGGAAGTACCTATCTTTAGTTTTCTGGGAGATTTTATTATTAATGCTGTTAGATTTTTGTCAAATGTTTTTTCTGCCATCTATTGATATAAATGCTATTCTTCTTTAGTTCTTTAATGTGATAGATTATACTAATTGATTTTTTAAAGTGTTGGATCAGTTTTATATACCTGGAGCCAGTTCCACTCAATATATAATTTTTCAGTCTGTTCCTGAAAATGAATTTTGTCACATGTTACCTCTCAGACACTTCTGTAGGAAGTTCATTGTTTCCTATTTTGGGGGTTCATAAACAACTTTGTTTCTGCGTTAGTTATAGCACTTACGATGTCATAGATTTCACAGAGTATTAAGTTCTACCAGTACTGCTATAAGCCCCTGAGAGCAAAACTGTTTGTTTTTAATTTCTATCTTTTAACTGAAGCTCTCAAAGCATTGCTATTTAATGATAGTTATTTGCATTATTCTTTTTATCTGTAATACTTAGTACTGTTGATTGATACATTTTTATATTCATTGAAGTTTGTTGAAAGCAAACAAACAAAAATCTATCAAGTTCCAGATATAGATCATGCTTGAAAGCCAGCCAGCAGGATGCTGAGACATTCTAGTAATAAAAACCTGGCACTGATGGTGACATATAGAAAGGAATCCTCATTTATTTTCAGTGACATTTTAAATTAATAAACTGGTGGATTTTATCAGTAATGCAACTAAAGATTTCAGACCTTTGGTCCCTCAGGGTAGGAAGGGCAGACAGGGCAGTACTGGGACTTTATCATTCGTCTGGCCAACAGAGATAGGGACTAGATGTGTGTAGTCCTCTCTAAACATGCTGTCATTGAGCATGATTTTAGAGTGTCTTCAGCCACCTTGACTGGGCTGTGAGGTTAGTCTTTCTTATCCCATATCTAACTCATCCTTTCTTATCCCCATAAAAAGAAAATTAAGGGGAAAGATATGTTAGGTGATTGCTGAAGATTGTAGAAGCCTGAAACCAGTAGCTGCATCTTAAGCCTATAGAATCAAGCAGACAGGGGCTAAGGAACAAAAATAAATCTCTGTTATAAGTATCTGTAAAGTCATAACAAAAGGAAGTGGCAACCTTGGCCCCATTAGCTCTCTTTAGTTGGGAGCCAGCCCCTCTCTTTCCTCTGACTCTCAAAGGAAGGTGCCTATACTGACTGAGGGTCGCGGCCTGCTTCCCGTCATTCCTCACTGTCCACACGTGTGATCATTTTAGCTCTTGTTGTTATCATTTGGCCATGAATGAGTTATATAACAAGCCTTACGTATTCGAACTATGTAGGATAACTATAGTCAACAATTTATTATGTAGTTCAAAATAACTAAAGCAGTTGAAAAGTTCCCAACCCACAGAAATAATAAGTGCTAGAAGAAATCAAATGCTAATTACCCTTATTTGGTCATTATACACTATATACATGTGTCAAATTATCATATTATACACATAAACATACACAAATACGGTGTCATGTAGTTTTCAAACAAATTGAATGTGCACATCTCTGCATTTAATATATGCAAAGTTGTGTTGATAAAAACAAATTATCAATGAAAGTGATTCACAAAGTTAAATTCAAATACTTCTGTGCTGTTGTCAATATGTATTAACTTTTTTGGTGAGAACTTTCTTTCCAGTATAGCAGAAAAGAACCTAAAAACTGATCTGCTAATTGCAGAGGATTGCTGAAATAGTGTTTCTTTTGCCCTAAGAAATCACTGCCCTTGCTGAAATGACCCAGACTGTCTCTTCTTCTAAAACTACTGTTATCTTTTATCCTCATCACTCCTGCTCTCTTTGAACAAATCTATATTTTAGTCATAGTCTCACTTTAAAACTTCAGATAGACATAATTATTTCCCAAACTAACACAGTGCTATGAAAATATTTTTGCAATTTTTTTTTTTACTTTGGATTATATTAATGTTCCTATGGATAAAGGAAAACAAAACAAAACCAAACCTGGAGATTAATAGGATGATTGCTACAGAGGTAGAAGTTAGGTTTCTGGTGTCCTAAACCAGGAGCATTCCACTAGAGTACAAGGTGTTGAACATTTAGTGCATGTAGGCCACTGTACTAAAGGCTGGGCATATCCGACTTAGTAATTGAGAATACTATAACAATTTTACCTGTGAAAAGATGGAGGCTTAGAGATACAAAGCCATGTTCACTAAATACACAGCGATCAATAAACTGTAGAATGGAGTTTTACCTAGATACAATGGAGCCCAGGCTTTAGGCCATGTTATAAACCCATGTAGTTTGGCTTTTCACTGTCAAGGTCACTATTTGGTCAGGTAGGCAAAGATTTCTAAAAGGTATGTAGTTTTTGGGATCAAGGAGGTTGAGATCAGCCCAAATTTTATTGGTTGAAATCATCAGATCGTAGACCACAGCAGGACACAGCTTTGGAGGAGAATAACTTACATCAGCTGATCCACTGAGGAGGATTTTCCCATTTGACTTGTCAGAGGGCCCCTTTTCAGCTTCATTCAAAAATGCCACATACGTCAACAGAAACTCCTATGGGACACCTGCCTTTGCAGTCCTGTGAAGTGGGCCTGGGCTACAGTGAAGGGTTGACAGGGAAGAATTCTGGAGCATCAGTGAATTTATAACTTTTTCACTCGGAAAAAGAGTAATTTTCACTGGAAACAATATGACCTCTTTGTTCCTCACAGGTAGACACGAGCACCTGCACTTGAGATAACATACTTTTATGAAGAAATGTCAGAGCCCATTGAAAACGTTATCAGTTACAAACTTGCCACAACTAAAAAAAAAAGGCTATTATATTTACTAATCAGTTAGTGTATCAGATTACAAACTATGAATGTTTCTATTCTTGATATTTGACATTTCTGGTGAAACTCAATTCAGTGCCTGAGATGATACCTGGAAAGTTTGTAAAACTTCAAAGATCTATAAAAAGTCAACTTGATCATTTTAAAATTCCCAGCATACACAGCGTTGCATTTCCGTGTTTCCACGTGTTTATTGTGAGAAAAGTCAAGTCATTCGTAAGACTTTGAAGCAATTCTAGATCTATGAGCTGGGGAATTCTGAATTTCAAATGGAAATGTCCAATCCCTGAGCTCTTGGATCATTATCCAGTAGAATCAGCCTGTTGTCTACCCCCTGTGCCCCATAGCCATGGGAACTGAGTTCCTTTAGCTGGAGAGCGACTTAACAATGGTTATCTACCTGGCCTGCATAACCACAGGCCCAAATGGTTTGAAATAAAGAAAAGTCAGGGAACTTGGTAGCTAGTTTGGCTATCCTGGGCTCCCGCCATACTGCTAAACTTAACACCTGCTGCCGGAATGGAAAATGTGACCCATGCATCAGCTGTAGCTGCTGTAAAAATCATAACTTGGACTTTGGTGTGTTGAAGATTTTACCTGTTTGATGAAGTTCTGAAGGGGAGAATCCGTGTCTCGCTTTCAGATGAAGGTCAACCCAACTTTAAACATTTTTTCCCCTTCAAAGGCTGTCTGGAACTGCAGAGCTGTCAGAAAATTCTCCGCTGGTCCAGAAGCTCCATTTCCATTGGCCTGCCTTAGAACATACATTAGTCTGTGTCCGACTCACTAAATTGAGACCCAGAAGGAAAAATAAATTCCTCGTGAGGTCACCCTTCCAGTCTGAATGCTATCTGGTAGACTCCTGAGCCACTAAAATGGCACAGATCTTGACTGTCTGCCTGGCTGCTGGGGAGGATGCAAGACACGAGGACCGGGCCAAGAATCACGGTGCCGGAGAAGTGCGGAGCCCGGGTCGGCGGGCATCAGACGATGCCACAAGGCTGCTTGTTGATCGCAGCTGTTTAGACGCCAGCAGAGAAAAAGCAAATCCCGTGTGTGCGCGGGAGGCAGGCCCGGGGGAGGGATGCGAGCCTTCAGAGAGGGATGACCTGCTCACTCTTTTTTTAGTGTGGATGCCCAGAGTTTCAGAAAACAAGAATGTAGCCTTTGCCTTTTCTTGTTTGGCCAAGCCCAGTAAAAAGTTAAAAGCTATCCAAGAGTAAGGGCGGTGCTGAGGTGTTTGTAAGCTCTCTTTGGGCAGAAGACCTGGTGTGCGTGTGTGTGTGTGTCTGCGACTCCTAGGTTGGTCCTGGTGCTGCATTCCCAGCCGGCAGTCTGGTTACTGGCCTTTATAAAATGCGTTTGAGGTTTCACCTTCTGCCTCTGATATGAGAGACGCGGATCACAACTCCTATGGAACTTAAGAGAAAGACATAGTGAAACAGGGGGGTTGGGTGGGGGGAGGGAGGGAAGGGGGAGGGACAGAAAGAGAGTGGAAAAGCCCTTGTCACCTTGACAAGATATGTATGTGCACAAAATGCTCAACTTCATTGTAAACCTTGAATTTTGCACTTACACATATCAATAAAATGTGGGAAATTTTTTTTTAAATGCGTCTGAGAGGGGGAATGTCAGCAGCTCCCTCCCAAGCCTGGCTGGGGTCCTTTCTCTCATGAGGGTGTTTCTGTAGACAAAGGGGCTGTGCAGACGATGCCAGGAGCTTTGGAACCCCTGACTTCCAATAGTGCGTCTGAGATTTGTTTAGGCATTTGAGAATGCTGAGGACATACAATAATGTTTACTATATTTGATTTTTAAAGGTTTTTTCCCCCTAAAAAGCAATATGGTCCATTTGTATTGCTCTCTGGATAAAATCATGTGAAGTTATTTTATATTGCTTGACAGACTGCATTACTAGCCCTTAACGTATGTAGCATGTTTGTCAGACATGTATTACACACAGCACACCCTTCTGGAACTCACTATAGCCTCTTAAGATACAGGTTAACGCTGCTGCTAGCATCAATATCTCTGTTCTCCCAAGAGCGGTAGATATTGAGTTACAGGTTGCTGGTTCAGTGGATAGAGTTTAAACACTTACTTTAAATAAAAGTACACATAAAGCAGAACACACTTGGGATTACCTTTGATCTGTAAGAAGTACAAAAATACATTTTAGTGGGAACCAACCTATTCTTTTCAAGTTTGTGGGCTATTTTCATAATTTTTTTAATGAAAGATAAACATTTTCTGTATCCCTTGAGAAGGGAGGCAAGTTCTATAAAGATGTGTCAATGCAAAAAAAATTTTTTTATACTGTGATTAAAACCTTACCCTGAGCTCCCGCCTAGCTCTTCTTCTTTATTATTATTATTTATTTGTGACAGGGTCTTTCTAAGTGACTAAGTTCTCCAGGCTAGGCTGGGACTTGTGAGTTTCCTGTCTCAGCCCTCTGCAGTGCTAGGGTTACATGTGTGCACCACCACCACACCGGGCTACATTTTCTGTTGTTTAAAGCTTAAAATCGTTCACCCTCACAACATGTCCCTCTGACTTCTTTTAGCTGAGGACCCAGGAGGACCTGATGTCCAGGCAAAGTCAGGAAACGTCAGAGTAAGCCTCTGTGGATGCTGTGTTCCTAGGGGAAAATCTTCGTTGATTGAATTAATCTTGCACATTCGCAGGAGGCCTATGGCAGAGGTTTGGCTAAGCCCACATGTCTAATTTTTCTTTACTACAAAAGCCTACAAAAATTAATATATTTGAAGATGGAGAAAATAATGGCTCCCTGGTCGGCGTAATGCCCGGACTGTGTTTCTGAGTATTAGCATTTCTGTACTTGTACTTGGTGGAGAAAGTTAGGCTGATTCAATCATCATTCAAAGAATTCTAAGTTCCGTAGATATTTTTAAATTAGATAAATTTAAACATTTTGCATATTCCTAGATGTTACAGGTACAATGCGAAAATCTTTTATGTATTCGTATTCATTCAAAAACTGATCATTAATAATGATATCCTGACTGTCACCTTGGGAAAGTAGTCAAGGTACTGGCAGTCTTCAAAGAGAGAGGAGAGGACGTGGCTGCGTAGAGAAGGAATTACAAGTGATTGGAAAGTGAGTTGAAAATGGCATATTTCCAAGGATGCATATATCTACTATGCAATGTAGAGGTAGTTTCATGGTCCTGTTGTAAAGATTTTTATCATTCGACTTTCAATAATGTTGGATTTTTACACCATGGAAACCAAAGGAGCTTAGCTCATGGAGACTTACAGCCCATAGTAAGAAGAAAGTGCGTTTTTTGCCAAAATTTCCAGATAAGTATCACTTGTGGATCATGATTAAGTTTAATCAATTTAATGTATACAGACAGGTTTCCTTGTGCAGGAGAAAAAAAGCCACCTTCCGTGAAAATGAAGTTTTCTGTAAGAGCTCTTAAACTCATAGATGTCGTCACATTGACAGTTCTCTGGGGTCCTCAGGATATGGCTATGCATCTGTGTTAAATTAGATTTGAATTTTTTTTGCTACTATAACAGGCTTTAAAATATAGGACACTGGTGTTTTTTTATTTCAATCTGATTTCAGATACAAGATCAGAGTTTTTATTACTACCAGTATTTTACTCAGTTTGCAGTCCCTCTTGTAATGTTAGATGTAATTGTTTTCATTAAATGTAATAAAAGTTATGTTTTAAATAGTTTTATACTGTTGGCATGGAATGAGTCCATTTTGGGGGGCACAGAGAAAGAGAGAGAGAAAGAGATTAAATTTGCAACACTTTGAATCTATGAAGAAGCCTATATAAATGTACTGGTGCAGTGTTTAGCTAAAGTTCTTATTTTCAATAAATTATGTTTTTATTTTCAATAAATGGCAGAAATCAGATTGGGAAGGTTGCAATCCAGATGTTAAATCATGGTTCTGTTTAGACTTTTAAATTAATTAGATATTAGATAGATGACAGATTTATGCATTTTTTAATTAGTAATACTAGGGTCTTTTTGAAAAAACATTGAAAATCAATTATATAAATTGAACTACTAAATTGAATGGATTACTTGGATGAGGGTTCAAGTAAATACAAACAAAAGAAAAGTACTTGGTATATGATATAATGAATTTACAGCAAAATCATGGTGAGCAATTCCGACACGTTTACACACATATGCAGCTGCGCTGGGAGTGTTATTCAGTGGCACAGGATGGTCTTTGTTGAATCCCCGCAGGCTGCGTTGCTTCGCAGCAGTCCTACGTGCACCTGCACCTACAGGTCAGAAGCGCTGTGGGTCGAGCATGCCTCATTGCAGACCTCGCGCTCACGTTAGAGCTGCTGCGCGGGTGCGACTCACCGCCGATCTGGCCTTCACAGGCCTCGGGTAGGACTCGCTCAATGCATTTCCATGAAGCTCCCCAGGAGAACCTCACATACTGCCATAGCCCCACCCAGAGTGGTCTCACTGGGGTGAAAGAAGGAGCTCTACATTCAGTACCTGAAAGCATGAGGTTTAGAAGATCCTAAGAGGACATTATCATCGTAAGAGCAAAGAAGAAGGGAGGACGTAGAAGAAAATCATGGAGGGTGTGTGTTGTAATGGTATGTCACTCAAAACAGGAAATGGGGCCCTGAGTCCTATAAATCCAAATCCAGGCTTAAAAAGTTCTGAAGAACTTCTCATCCCCACCCAAGAGATGTAGCGACGGCCAAGGACAGTTTGGAGAAGGATCTTGGTGATGTGTGCTTAGTTTGTGACACAGATTTATTCATAGGAATATTATTAAGGAACAATTATTTCATAAATTAAACTTGGCAAGCCAAAATGTGTGTAGGAATATAAGCTTGGTAATAGGCAGCAGTGTTCTGCTTTTGTACTTCCATGCCTCAAAGTCATAAAATATTCGATGTGAGATAGTCTAGTGTTACGGTCCCTAAGCCGGGGAGGTGGCGGAGTTGCTTCCCTACGCTTCGATTCACAATAGGAATAGCAATACGAATGACTGTCATTCGGTGAGAACCGGCTTTGGCATGAATCACCATGATAAGGGTCACATAGACTTTTGGAGTTTTCTCAACAGCATTGAACAAGGATTCTGTGTTGCTGCAGGAGACACAAAACTCAATTATACTGGCTTAACAAAACCATGAAATGTATTAGCTTCCATAATGCTCATTCACCGCTTTGACCCAGGGACATGGTGAGCTGATGGGAATTGGAGCTGCGGGCAAAGGCAGACATGAAGAGGCATATCCCAAATAAAAAATCAAGGGAAATTGTCAGAAGAAGGAGCTATATCGAGACTGGGAGAGGCTAAATAACTTGACTCAGTGGAAATTGTTCTGTGGTCCAGGCAGCCTTCAGAGATTAAATAGATGATGGAAATTTAGAGCTAGCAGCCCCTCTGCAGGCCAAAGCCATCCCCTCATTGTGCAGGTGAGGTAACAAAGCCTGGGGAGGACGACAGAAGAAACAGCCTTCCTGCCGTAGATTAATTCTGAGTTGTCCCTCAAAGGTCTGTGGGTTGAAATCCTGGTCCACCATTTGGCTTTATTGGGAGGTGTTGTATGTTGTAGTCTTTAAAAAGTGGGGCCTAGTGCCTAGCTGTATTGGATGGGTTTCTGCATAGCTTTCTCATTGTTGAGACGTGACACATGATACCCACTACTTACAGGTGGAAAGGTTGATTTTAGCTCCTGGGTTCAGAAAGTCTTACTCCATTTGTAGACGGGCAGCCATCAGTGGTGGAGCCATGTGGAGGAGAACAGCCGATCACAGAATCACGTGAGGAGGAATTAGGGCTTGGGGAGAAGCGGGGGCAAGGATATGTCCTTCAGGCCACATCTGCAGTAATCCACTACATTCCTGGGAATCTGTTCCTCCTGACTGGGTCCCACCCCTGTGTGTGTGTGTGTGTGTGTGTGTGTGTGTGTGTGTGTGTGTAGATGTATAGATTTACTTATTAGACAGGTTTACAGGGTCAGAATTTGGATAGTACACAGTGCCTGTCTGCACCCAGGAGAGCCAAAGAATTCAGTAGCCTGTAGCTGCTCAATTCAGTTCAAGATGCTGGAAGCCACAGAACAAGTAAGAAAGAAAATAAGAATGCTGCCCCTGCCCAAGCCTGAAGGCCTGGATGTTTCTTGAAGACTGGAGAGAGTCTGGTTTGAGTCTGCACTGTAGGGTTAAAGACTATAAGATCTGATGTCCACAGGTGATGGCAATAGCAAAAAATACACTTGCTAATAACCTGTGAAGGCACCTGCACAGAGGTACACAGCACTGTGCTTTACTAACTTCCTAGGCGTCTCTCAGTCCAGTCAATAGACAATCAAGATGAGCCATCAGAGTGCTTTGTTCTTTGGGAGAGTGGACTTGAGGTGCAGAATTAGCCCCAGTCCTTCTTGCTCTCCTTGCACCCCAGACATGAGGCAAAATAGCTTTGCCCCACCATCTGCCCCCACCATGGGCCATCATACATCAGGCCCTGAAGCGTCAGTGCAGCAGAGTCAGTCTATTTTGGATTGAAACCTCTAAAACTCCAAGCCAAAATAGTCTTTACTCCTAAAAAGCAGATTATCTCAGGTACTTTTTACAATCACCAAGAACTGAGTTAGCATCTCTCTCACAGGCCCTTCTCCTGATCTCACCAGCTGCAAACCCATATTTTCAAACTGAATTTTTTGAAGTACATACAGGTTTTTTTTTTTTTAATGAACAAACTACTTTGATATTGAAAGTTGTTTCACTCTACTACTTTGTAAGACATAATTTCTGCACAAGTTCTTGCAACTGGCATCTGAGGGCCTGGGGCAGAACTCAGTGATCAGAGTGCTTGCCTGGAAAGTACAAGACCTGGGTTTGATTCCCCCAGCATCCCATAATAGTGGACATGATGGCATGCACCTGCAATCCCAACACTTGGGAGGCTGAGGCAGAAGAATTGCTGTGAGTTTGAGGCCAACCTGGGCTACATAGTGAGTTCAAGACCAGTCTGCATTAAAGTGAGACCCTGTCTCAAAAAGAAAAAGAGAAGCAGTTGGTTAGCCCTTGCAAAATCCTCAAAAGTCTCATATATATTTTCTGACTGTGTAACACAATGATTTAAAGGAAGGGTAATTGTTGTCAAAAACGGCAATAAACGTTGAACATGGTTGTTTTGATGTAGTTCGAGCATATAAATACAGGTTTGTAGGTTTTGCTCTGTGCTCTCTGATACTGTGAAGCAGTTTGATGGCTCCTATGTCCCCCTCTCCTTGATCTTCAAATGTCAACTTTCTTCTTCTCTTGTCCTGTGTGCTCTATGTTCAATCTTCTCCCAAGGCCTGTAGGATCTTCTCACTTCTCTGGATACCTGGGACAAGAATCCTGCTTTCTCCATCCCAGAGTTAGATGAGAGGCTTTTCCTGGAGTCCCACTGTGAGAGGAACCTGAAGCGGGGAGCATCTAGCCTCTGCCTGCAGGTGCCCAGGGCTCCATGAAGCAGCCACTCAAGTCGTTCTGATTTCTTTTCTTTTTGATTTTAATCCTCCTTTGATTCCTGAGAATTCTGAGTCCTCTTTCACAGAAAAATGTTCTAAGACATATAATCAGAATTATAGAGGAAATCATTTCTATTAAGATAGCCTTCTACCAATCAATCACTTGGAAGATGATGTATCTTAGATCCTGGTTTAAAAATCAAGTTAGGTTGTACTGGGCTTCTGACTAGCATCTCTAACAAACAGGGGACTTGCTCAAGTTAGGTTGATGTGGAAGAGGAGCCCATTGAAAGATATTTACAAAGTGTGGGCGGGGGCAGGGAGAGCTGCAGAGCAATGCAGTGCCTCCAGGCAATGGCCAGCAATTGCCAATTCCACAAACAAAGGGAGGTGGGGGGAGCATCAACTTTGAGGAGGTATCTTGACTCACCCTGGGGCCTCAGCCCAGGATAGATGGCCTCTCTGAGACCCAGCTGGGAGCCCACATGTCCCAGCTTCACTCCCTTTCCTTCTGCTGAGCTCCCCAGAGATTCCATGTATTAAGCAGATTTTTTTAAAAAATACGAATCACTGAAGGTCCCAGCAGGCTTGCCAAGCCACTGACTCTCCTTTCAGACTGATATGCTCTGACCTGTGTGTTCTGTCAACTCAGAGCATTACCCAAAGGCAGCATAGGCAGGTAGGGAGGCTACTGTGCCCAGATGATGCAGGCAGATCTGTCCACTTACTATTACCCAGTCTATTTTTGTTGGCAAATATTTTAAATTACTTTGAATAATATGTGGAATTAGAATAATTGACCCCCCCCCCCCGATTTTTTTGTTTTTTGTTTTTTGTTTTGCTGGAGGAATTCTTATTTTGTGATTGATTTTAAAAACAACAATCCTTGCTAAAATTTCCAGGAAATCTTATTACTTGCAGGTTCCCTGTCCCACCCTGGCATCTGTCTGTGCTAAAGGAGAAATCTTTCACAAGTACAATCTTGAGAAATAGTAAATTCACCAGATTCTTAGGGTGCAGCTATTTCATTTTGGAAAATACAGGTGGAGCTTGGAAACTATTTGAAAAGTCATTTGTTCCAATGATTTGTATTGTCACTCTGCAAATTACTCAAAACTATTTAAAAAGAAAAATGAAACAATTATGATCTTCCCCCAGACATTCGTTGAGGCTGTAACTCAATATTCCATGATGGTTTTCCTTTTATAACAAGAGGTGATTGATGCAAATATGACACCACAACACATCTCCTGTCCAGAGATGAGGGGCATGTGGCCAGTCACCTTGATAGGAAGGTGAAGCTGCTACAGAAACAGAAATTATTTTCTCTGGGAACACAGCCCACATGACTGCTAAACGATTTGCATACGGGTGTACCCAGAGTTCCCAGAACTCATTGCTGGGTGTGCCCCCTTCTGTTTCCACTGCCAGCCTGGCTGCCTGGTTCTGTTTGGGTGTGTGTCTCCATGTGTCATAATGTTCTCTTTTAAAATAAGGCAAAGTTCAAGAAGTTTTGCTTCCTTGCGAGTAAGCTTGATGCTTCAATATGGTCCTAAGGTTTTGTTCCCTGTAGAGATTTCTTGCTTGTTTGTGTTGTCCTGCTTCTTATTTTTAAATTGCAAAGTAGCCCCTAAGACTGGCCTCCCCCAGCTGAGACTGCCTAGTGGAGACTGCCTTCTCAGATGAGGCTTGTCTCAATGCCAAAATGCCACTGCCAGTGTCCCGCTGGCTTATTCTTCTTTCCTGGACATCTGACTCCATGACTAGAGAGGACACTGCAGATGTGGATATTTGCAAAACATCTTCTTTTTCTCTGGCAATGATTCTCTGCAGAAAACTTTTTTTCCCTTAAATTAAGACTCAGAGGGCAAAGACAAGAAGGGAGGAATAGCTGAATATTTCTGCTTGTGTTTTGACCAGACCAACCCTGAGACGTTCTGTTTATTAATGTGGGGGAGAGTGGTTTGTGCGAGGTTAATGCTGGAATCACTTAGTCTGGTCACTCCTTCTGCAGAGTGTCTGCGTGAATTAGGAAAGACTGCCAGGTTTCCACTGTTGGCAATACAGGCCCAGCCACAAACATAGCTGTCGTGACAACCACACCGAGTTAGTCTTTCAAATAAAACTTGTTAAAAGCTACTGCCTGCAGCCACCACGCACTGCAGTTAACCGCATCAAATCACCCTCTAACTAGTACTTGTTTTCTTCTGCACCCCCTACTCCTGGAGCTGCAGGCATGCCACTGTTCTTTGATTTAAAATAACCCCACCAGGGTGAGCATGTACAGTCCCCGAGGTCAGGACAGCTGCAAGCACTGTCTAAGTGAGCTTACCAGGCTGCGGGCCTGAATCGGGGCCCCACATGTCCCCTGTGCACCAGGCTTTATGCCTGGGAACCGGGGGATCCGCTGGTTTCTCCCAGATGATGGCAAACCGTAAAGACACTGCGACAGAAGGGCTGTCTTGAGAGGGGTAGAAGGCTCACCCTTCATCCAGTCCCCCCCCCCCCCCCGCTTCTTTTCCATTCCCCACTTTCTCATGGCAATGGACTTGTGTGTCAAAGGCTACTCTGGGCTCATTTTAGTTTGCCTGTGAAATCTGAGCGGACACAGGAATCACTGTTCTACCTAAGTTCCTTGCCGTGGGCCTTGTGTGGCTTCCATTTCTTTTGACTTATGTGTTAGAAATCATCAGAGACCAAATGAAACAGTAAACCCTCGGTATGACTGTTTTATCCAAAAGCCATGTAATGTCTTCAATATCCTCTCTAAGGTGGTAGTGCTCTTAGATCTATCAGCAGCAAAGAAGAATCTCACTATTGGTCAGTGTTGGCTGTAAAAATGGGCACTCAATTAAAATTAAATGCTGACATCAGGACAAGCGAGGTGGTGATCCTGCTCATCCTGGCAGGGTCATTTTAAATCAAAGGGCAGTGGCAAGCCCACAGCAGCACAGGTAAGGTGCGCAGAAGAAAACAAATAAAAATTAGAGGGTGATTTAATGCAGTTAACTGCAGTGACTGGTGGTCCCTTCATGGAAAACTGTATATTTCAGCACCTTCTTGTACTTTTCAGAAGTAAAAAAGAAGAGTGCCATTTCTGATCATTAGGCGACTCTCAGAGGCCACACTTGCCTTCAAACAATGCAGGCAGGTCTGAGTCAGTAGGAAAACATTTATGCCTAAAATACCATGAAACAATTAGTGGCTTTTGAATACCAGAGTCTGACTTCTGCACACTGATGTAATGTAGAAACCAAGAGCCAACAGTGTCTGGTAGACTCTTGTCACTCGGAAGTATTTGCTGGATGAGTGAATGGATGAAAGAAAGGTGATGTGAGCATGAAAGGATAAGGTGAGTGACTAAATCGTACCTCACATGTACAAAACCATCATGAGTCATAGTCATGTTAATTATTGGAGAAACCCACAAGGTATGATTACAATTCTTCAATAAGAGAAGTCAAAGAGGCACCGATTTATAGTAGGTTAAGGAAAGTTGAAGTGAATTTATCAAGTGATAGCAAATTGTCTTCCACGAAATAAGTGATGCATGTCTATGGTCAGGAATAATTTGCACAATTTTCAGTTTTCTTAAGTTTAAATTCTGTATTTACAAAGTCAAAAAAAAAGGGTACAGGAAAGCAAATGGAGGGTGAGAAAGGGGACGGGGCAGGGAATGTGAAGTCGTTGTAATACATATGTGCACAAAATTCTCGAGTTCAGTGTCATCATTGTGCATCGCATAAGCAAGCTAATAAAAACAGGGAAAATAGGCTAATGTTCACACCCTAAAGAAGGGAATATTGCTGTAACACTGGCATTTCAATGGCAACTATCCAGTGATCCCTTGAGCCCACTCTCGAAGATCTTCCATGTCTATAGCACACATTATCTGCCATATATTGTTTGAAATGATATATTTTGCGTAATAATGTGCCTAATTTTCATAATAACTGGCTCAGGTTGCAGAGCAAATAAAGGGTCAGGATTTAGACCCAGCTTGTCCGAGTCTACACCCCTAAACTCTTACTGACTGTGCAAAACATCTGAGGTTGGAAGGAGTCACCATGTATTAAGTAGCTTAAGTTGGGGACTGGTGATGCCATTACTAGGAAGTCACGGCGAAAGCAGGGCAACGGAGGTTAGTGTGAATTGCCCCGGGGCCTTCAGCAGTAGAAATGGGGGCATAATACTTTCTGTTTTTCCCTTGTTTACTCTTTGAACATGCATCCACGCCCAGCACATTTAACCTCATTATGATTTGCAAGTCCACACGGATACCACAGCAATGGTTGTGACAAAACGTCTTTATTAAAGGTTGAAAAGAATTGAGTTTACAGCTAGATACGTGTTTATTACAAGTCCAAGTAGCAGGAGGACCTGGGCCACATATTGGTCCAATACAACGGCTTCAGGGCACAGTCTCTGCTTGCCAGCCTGCTCCGTCAGCAGGGCCTTCCAGGAGGCCATGTGCCTGCTCTGCTCTGTGCCTAGGATGCCTGTTATAACCTGTAACCACAGTGGACCAGGCCTACTTTTGCAAAGTAGAGCATGGCAAGTACTGCGAGTTACCAATTCCCAGTCTGGCAAAAGAACCTGACCTATTCATTTTCTCCCCAGTTTTACTGCTTCCTATTAAAAAAGCAAGTCTGGGAAATATTTAGTACTGTCATAGAGCTGCGCCCTGTTTGCTTGTGACTTTATCACCCCTGGCCTCTTTCTCTGTCATCTTCACATATCCTGACCCTGGGAGGAGTATTCCCGGGGACAGCCTAGGCATTGTCTCGTACATTTTCAGAGCCCACAGAAAAAGAGGAGAAAAGTGCCTACAGGATTGCGTTCTGTCCTGGCCTCTGCCTACGCTGGGGTCTCCAAGAGAAAGCAGTCACGTCAGGTGCTCCTTCTTTCAGTGTGGGGACCCACTGCTCTGGAGAAGACCTGCTAGCACAAAGAAAGTGAGCCATCCACGTTTGAGAGCTGTGATTTTGGTGAGGGTCTGGGGTTGTGTTTTTAGATGAGGTTTCGTCCTTAATGTGTAAGTCAAGTTTGAACAGAGGCTCATATATGATGTTTCATGAAGAAAAACAGAATGAAACAAACAAAATAAAATGTCATGATGATAATACAAATCATCTTAAGTTGGTACCACTTTTTGGTTATTAAGTTGTCATAACACTGAAAATTTCCTTGTAGGAGATTTGGTGAAGGAGAAGAAGTGAGTGACATTTCAATGAGGAAGAGAAGGTCCAAAAGGCAGTGATGAGGTAGATTAGGGCTTATTATTGATTTACCAAATTCTGTCCTGCAGACAGAGCTGATTGCGCACATAGTGGGTGCATACAAGTTCTCCGTAGTGGGAGAATTTACACCACGGTAACTGGAAAACGCTACAGACTTGGTCTTCCTTGATCCAGCCCCCCCTCAGAGAGCCAGTTAAATATCTAAATTGTTAAATATTTAGCAGCACAGCATTTAATGTACTCGGGGTTCCTAGAACAGTCCTTGGCATCTCGATGGTGCCCAAGAAATATTTAGTGAAGAAACAAATGAGCATTTTCGACACTTACAAGAACATTGATGGAAATTTATATTCTTAAGGGATCTCAGTTTATAATTTTATCTTGAATTCCTTGATGGTGCAATCTAACTTATCTGACAATTGTGAAAGGAGAGTGGGGTTGTAGGCAGTTAGAAATACAGGGTCCCCAGAAATGAAGAATCTACTGGAAAACACGATTATAAAAAGGCAGCAGGTGATAACTTGCAACGGTCTGTAGTTGCCCACTCTCCAGAACTACTTAATAGGCAAACACAATAGGGCGAAAGACTTTTAGGGAAGAGTACCTAGCAACCAGCCTTAGCAAGCAAACTGCTTAACATAAAGACAGCTTCTTACTCAGTGTAACTTTAAGAACCCCTAGACCTGAAGCCTGGAGGGCAATCCTCATTTCCTGGCCCACCTTATAATTGTCAGAAACTTTGCTCCCTTTTCTTTTCTTTCTATTTTTCCTTCCCCTTCTACAATTCTCCCAATAAAATGTTCTCTTTGTAAGCTGGCTCCTGTCTGTCCCCCATGACTTGCTCTTGAAGCTGTGTAGATACAGACTCTGCACAGAAGCCTGAAAGAATTGGGGCCTGGCATCACAACCACTAACACGATCAATACATCATAAGTAGCTTTTCAGAGTTGGTTTCTTTTAGTCTCTAAAGAATCATATGTAAGGGTGAATCTTTCTCATTTTAGGGACTGGAACTAAAGGATCAGAGTAGCAAAGTGTTACTATAATATCAAGAAATAGTTTATATTCACATCAAAGTCTGCTGATTTTAAAGCTAAACCTTGGTAAAGAGACCACACAGATGCATCTTAATGAGAAATTTCCTGTGCCGTACAGTATAAGGCAGAGCATTGGCCACATTAGCTGCAGGACCTGTTTCCAAGAGCCCAATGGCCCTTGTGTAGTTGTGATGTTTCCGGAAGGGCAGAATCAATGAATTTCTAGTTCCTCCCACCCTTCTCTTATTGCTTGTTCGGGAATTCAAGACCAGATCCTTTGATGTCCTCTGATCATGGCTGAAGTGATTCGGGATGTATAGCAGCCAAACACGTGTAGCTGGATTTCTTGGGAATTGTGGTTGCTAAGTAGACGAAGTGACGGCACAATGTTTCATGTGAGCATAGCCCTAGGAACCCAGTCACACAGCACAAAGATGGCTGCCTTTCAACATTAGTGTTGTCATTGTTATGGATACTTGTGCCTGCAGCTGAGTCGGCCTCTGTCCTTGCAGGTGTCTGGTGACTGTGGTATCCCAGCCATTGGTAGAGGACCCATGGAAGAGACAAGAGAGAAGTTGCCTCAGCTCCTTGAACATCTTCAATGAAAAGACCGCGACCACGAGGAATTTAAGCTACCCCTGTGCGGTGACCACCGACAAGTCACCTGAGGACCTGTCAGCAGCAGAGGACAGCAGTTCACAGGGCGCCTCAACAAAGTCCCTGCTCTCTTCACCTGATCCTTGATAGAACCAAATTTCAGTGTAAACACGGCAGAAGGAACAAAAAGCAGCTGCATTATGGGACGAGACAAGAGCTCCCTGCTGCCTGTCCACCTTCTGTCAAACAGGGATTGGGAAAACCGTGAGGGCCGTGTGGGGCGGAGGGAGCACCAACGTCAGCTGTGCCAAATGGGACCAAAGGCAACATGCCAGGGTCCGTCTGCATGTCACCAGCAAGCATCGGCTTCGCTCACCCACCCACTGACTGCTTCCTGGGGTTTCCCTGCCTTTGTCACAATGGAGCTCTGCTCTTGGCAGGCTCTAAAAGGCGGGCTTTTCTAAAACTCAAAGTTTTCAAGTGTCTGGCTTGGGGTTTCACTCTGTACCTTCTCCCAAGGTCAGGAGCTTCCCAGGCTGCTGGCCAGGCCAGGAGAGCTGACGCCATCATGCTTAGAAAGACAGCATCAGGAGCGAATCTTCAGAGGCTGTCACTTCTGTGACGGTGCAGAAACAAGGCCATTTCTGCCCCACAATTCAAAAGCTGGTGTATATATATATTTACAACACACCTAACAGAAAGTAAAAGCTGTTACTATGTACACAGCCTTTAAAATCAAGAAAATACAACAGCACCTAGCCGTGAGAGTGAAATAAAGTTCCTATGTCTTGTAACCAAATAGCCAAGACTCATGGGTCACAACAGGGGGACAGGCTGAGGCTGGCTGTTCTAGCATCTTGTGGGACAGCAGTACGGGTTCAGGACTCTGACTTCTCTGTAGCCCAATGAGAAAACAGTAACAGGCTTTCAAGGAACCCTGAGAATGATGGTGGAGGAAATGACTTTTGTTTCATTTTGTCTTTCTGAGGAGCAGCCTTTGAGGGGAGCTGGAACTACAGCCTGTGATGGGTCTGTTAGGAAAGGCCAGCTGCGGAAAGCCTGAAAGTTCTGGCACTAAAAGCCAGTGAGTCCAGTTAATGCATTTTCAGGAGGAGAAACTGACAAATTCAATGATGGAAGTAGAGACAAGGGAGAAGGAGGATACAAGCCTGATTTGTAGGTTTTGGACATTAATAATAATAATAATAATAATAATAATAATAATAAATACCTTAGAGATGGAACTGCTGACCCCAGATAGGCTTGGGAGATGGCTGGCATCACTGCTGGGGGTAGGAGGAGGAATTGGCTCCAGATAGGATTCAAGTGGTCCCCGAAATGAACACTGGAAATCAGGCCCATGCTGTCCACAAAAATAAGTTGGCAGACTCTCATCACAGAAACTGAATTTCAGAATTAATCAGGGAAGAAGGTTAGGAGAGTGTTGTCAGACAAAAATTCAAAAATCCACACTCAAAGTTATGTGGACCCTCATGATGTAAATAGGTGCATTCTCTGTAGACAGAACTGGATGTAAACACGGGAGTTGGGGTGGACATCTGTGGAACTCAAATATCTATGGAAATAGGGGATCTACTTTGGAGGTGAAGGGCCACAGTCCCTTCCTGGAAGGAAGGGTGACAGCCCACTCAGAGGTAATGACCACCAAAGGTAATAAAAATGAAAGGAGTTGGGGGTGTCCCCAGAAGAGGCTATCTCTGTCTGTGGACTTTCTCCATCTGTTGACTGTGTTCAAGTGCACACCCTTGTTATGTGTTTGAAGCTGAGATAGGTTTTATTCTGAACAGCACAGCTTCCTGAGGAGGGGTGGGAGGAAGAGGAAGGTTCAGGCCCAGAGCCCAGGTACAGGCTCATTGTCTCCAAGGCCCTTAGGAATTTTGTTTTGCTTTGTTTTGTTTTGTTTTTAATTGGGTTGAGGTCCTGAAGCTGCTGCTTTTATCAACAAATATGATTTTCTGCATCTCCTTTTGACTAATATTTATTTTTTCTATCTTACTTCAGAATTGTGAGTTCATTGTGGCTCATATGGATTTTGAATTAACCTGTAGTTACATGCCCTGGTAGAAGGCTGAATTGAAGGTATAAATATGACACTTACCTGGGCCGAGGTAGAGTTTGGGACATTGGTAGAGACCCTTTGAGAAACTTGAGAATTAAATGTCTACATGGAAAATGAAGGACTTGTACATAGCTCTGAAAAGGGTCATTCAGAAAGCAAGGGAAAAGCAGGAGTACCATGGCCTCAAAGAGAGAAATGGGGTATTTCATGTCACTCATGTTGGGTGATGCTGAGAGCGGACTGACCCAGTCCGCTGGGTCTAGCACCACGGAGCTTTTGCCCAACCACGGAAAGGATCATTAAGTTACAACAATGGGAACGGCCAAGCTGAGAAGTCGGAGGAAGCTATAAAATGAAAACAACAGAAGGAGAGAGCCTTGAAAGGAGCCTGGGTTTGAGGGAAAGGAGAGGAGCACTGAGAGGCCCTCGTGCCAGACCAGGCAAGAAACATCGCAGGAAGCCTGCCCAAAGCAGAGCCATTCACCTTTGCTTCAGTCTTGCTTGCATTAAAGTGAAAATGTAACCACAGCCAGGACATAAAGTACTGTACGGTTGTGTCTCAGTCTTCTGGAGCTGTGGGCAAAGTACCACGAGTTGAGTGGCTAAAACAAGAAAAATATACTTCTCAGGGTTCTGAGGACCAGAAGTCTGAGAACAAGGTATTGGCAGGGTTGGTTTCTCCTGAGCTCCATCTCTGTCAGATGGGCCATCCCTGTGTCCCTCAGATGGCTCACTCCTGGATTGTTGTGCGGTATCCTCTTCTCTGAGCACGTGCTTGCCTGGGGCTTTGTCTTCTTGTAAGAGCACCAGGTGACCTCATTCCCTTACCTCCTTAAAGGCCCTGTGCTGTGTGGTGATGTGGATCTGGAGTGTCCCACAAAAGCCTCATGCCCTATGGACACTGTGTAGGGCTGGGAGGTGGGGCCTGGCTGGAAGGGGTGGATGCTTGGGCTTGGCCTGGAGGGGCATGTGCTGCTTCCGTCCTTCCTCCCAGCCTCTGTCTGTACCGCCATGCTGTGAGGATCTCTGCCGCCGGAGCTCTGGCTCTGGCCCCACCCTGCTCTAGCCCTGACATGGGCTTCCACCATTTTCCGGTCACCCACCTGTGAATGGACTGTGACCTGCTGAAACTGTGAACTACAATAAATCTTTCCTCCCTAAGTTGTGGATGTCGGATATTGAGTCACACTGACAAGAAAGTAACCAAGACACCCTGTCTCCAAGCGCTCACATTCTGAGAGGTTGGAGGTTAGGGCTTTGGCATATGAATTTTTGGAAAAACAATAGCAATCATGGTACATAAAAAAAGACAAATTTTTCTTTTTAGAAATAATAATGTCTTACTTGCTATCTTTAAGAACAATGAGTGCTTTTTTAATGTCATGTTGCTACAGCTTTTATCTCTGAAGTCTGAAAGTACAGTTTAAAATTGTTATTTTTGTAAATTTCTTTCACACATATCGAAGTATCAAATGCTTCATACAAATTTTCCACACTTTGCCTTAGTCCAAAAAGAATTTCCTGAAAATATAGGGCAAATGAAATTCATCCAGTTCTTTTTCAAGTAGTTCTAGAGAAATGACATTGTTTTTCCTGTTTTCTTAGGAATTTTCTTGTGTAGCTTTGCCTTGAGGTACTTTTAAAAGGAGTCAAATTAAAAATTTACCCTAAAAAGTTTTGTAGTAACATTTTGAGTAAGAAAAGAAAACACAGTTTTATTCTGTACAACTGAAGTAGTTTTACAATTATTTTTTTCTGAAGAATTTTTCAAAATATTTACATTATCTTAGAAGATTCTAATAAAATAAATCGAATGATTTGTGTAAAGGTTAGATTTTTTCACCTGTTTGTATATCTACTCACACTTTTTATGAATTCATAGTTTCATTTTTGTATAGATCTTTGTATTTATAGATAAAATGACTGATAATTTCTTAGGATACAGCACTTCAGATCAGATTCATCTATAAGTTAAAAGAACCTGAAAAACAGCAGGTTAAACAGGCCAGGGAAATTTCTATTTCCTCATGTAAATCTGCCCAGATCAGGGGACCAACAGCGGTATGGTGTTTCCATGGTCACTAGAAACCCAGGTTTCTTCCAGGTCTCTGCCTGTAACACTAATTAAAACCTCACCTCCAAGGCCCAATATGGCAGCAAGACATTCAATCAATTATCTCATCTGAGATCCAATCAAATCATGAATCAAAAGCATTAATGAGAAAGTAAAAATAATTGTCATGCTCTTTTCTTTGAAGGAATCAGTCTAAAAGTCCCACCTTCTTGCACGTGTATGTATCTCACTGGCCAGAATTTAGAGCTAAATTCCCAGCAGTCTAGAGAGTATGATTCCCCAGTGTGGTGCAATGTTGTCCAGAACAGTTTTGGGGTCCTTGTTTCTAAGGAAGAGATGGAGAAGGTTGCATCACTTGGCAAAGACTGCCAACCTTTTTGCACACCTTGCCCATGTAGCAGCTGCTCACAGGACCGTAGGATAAGGTGGCCAGACCTCCTTGTTCAGGACAGATGGAGCCTATACTGCGTGGAACAGTAACGCCAGCAATAGACACATGAGCTGTGTTTTGCATTTTGTAAAGTCGTTTTCAGAGCCACTGTCACATTCATCCCTACAGTGATGTTCTGAGGTAAACGTATCTTGGTGACAAGGCTACTCACGGTTGTATTGTCAGTTATCTAAAGCAGTATCGTTCCTAAAGAGCGAGACTCACATTCCAGGACCTAACTCGGAGTGCCTTGCTGTTAGCCTGGCTAGGCTACTGTGGCCCCCCAGTGACGATGGAGTATTCCACCTGGCCAGTCCTGTGGGGACCTGCCGCCATTGCTTTATCTTGCTCTCCCACGTCCACACTTGGCAAGTGCCCCAAACATCTTCTATCAAGGTCCTTTGAACCCCCTGCTATTTCTACTTCCATCTGTCTCTTGGATGCTCACTTCAGTCATTTCCATGTCATTCTCAGACTCCTATTAGAATGCCAACCCAGGCCCATCACTCACCTTCTTCGCTTCCTGCAGTGGCTCCTCTGGCCTTCAGGATAAAGCCAGCTTCTGAGGTGAGCCCAGCCTTGCAGTCTAGGTCACTGACTCTCACCTTTTCTCACAAGCTTAAGTTTCTAGTGAGAGAAAAAAAACCGGCCATCCAAATTACCAAAGTATAGACACAGAGATTAGAACAGCCAGGCAAGGCTTTAACATCAGTCTTGCAAGAATCTGTGTCTGCCCCAACAGGCACACCACGAAAGAGGGGGCTGCGGCATAGTATTTGTACCCTAGTGTGTAAGTCTGTCTCCTGACTCTCCATTGGCTAGAGACTAAAGAGGTCACACTCTTATCCTGATGTTGCCTGACCACATTGTCTGATTGGAGGGTATTCAATGGTGGTTGGATGACGTTGACAATTCACTAGTGCAAGCCCAGTATAAAGCCCTAGAAAACAAACCACCAAATATTGAGACATTTGAAACATTGTAAGTAAGCCTGTCAAACATTCACAGAACAACAAGTAAGGCAGCAGACTAAAGAGCTGGTCATCAGCCCGTACCTTTGAAACACATAATGCAACACTCACTAACCAGTGGTTTTCTATTTTGCACAACAAAATCATTTCTCGCATTTGCGAGTTAGCGCACACCTTCTTGGACATTCCCCTCCCCTCTGTCTGTGTGTTTTCAGCTTCTTCTGTCTACATGTTCCTGTTTCCCTGACCTACCGCCGACAACTTCCACACCTCATTCTAGACATTTCATCCTTGGAGACACCCTGATCCTGTGGAGAACTGGGTGGTACCCTGACTGTTCTGTCACACTGCAGTTTGTGCTCTTGCGAACCACCCCAACCAAGCATCTAAACCTGCTATATGCTTGTCTTTTCACGCTGGTATTGAAGTATCTGGGACCTGGTGGCCAGGGAGGGTGGACCACTCCTGTCCAGGCAAGCCATCATCTGCAGTTGTACGAACTCGACCAACTCTGAGCCCACACCCACCCTGGGCCACACTTCCCCTTTTCTTATTTTCCTGAGGTCAGATACTCGACACCTAGAGGCAGCGTCATACCTGCATTCTGCTGAAATTACTGAAAGTAGTCCATCCAATGGCCATTCTCCCTGCCTGGCTGGTGCTCTGCATAGCCGGTTCCTCCCTGTACTTTCCCCTGTAGCACTGTCTGCCTCCTGACCAGGGCTGGCGCTTTGTTCCCAGGTGGGCCCTGTGGCAAGTGGTGTGACCTCTTTTTTTTTGCGGACTGTAACAGACTATCTTTTTGATGATAGTGGTCTTATGAGGCATTAGCCTCATCCTCTATGAGTAATAAAGCCTACATTTTAAGATGGGCAAGGGCTTTTACTCGTTCTCCCTAGTGCTCTCAAAGTGATTGCTACTGTGTGGCTGCTTAGTGTCCAAACATTAAGTGGTTGATGGAGGAAAAGAGAGAAGAATCCTAAAAGCATTCCTCAAGGGTCCCATCTGAATACTGCTTCAAGAAGAGGCAGGATTTACTAGGGACAAATAAGCTGGAAGAACATTCTGGTAGGATCCAGGTCTATCTGGCATGCTGTTGGTGCACCCACCCTTTCTTTGTGGTCCAGTATCCTTGACATTTTAGCTTTTTCTAATGTTTCCGGGAAGTTTTCCCCGCTTCACAAACCAGATTAGGAGTTCTCACTTCCATAGAACTTCACAGCATTCTATCACGTTCCTTTAGCTCCAAGAACAACTTGTGACTGGCTTGTGTGATTATATGGCTGGGTCTGTTTTTGTTTAGTGTTGTATCTCCATCCTTAAGCAACCCACTTCTTTCAGCAAAAGTTCCAAAAACATCTGTGTGATGAACACATGAACTTGGGCCCTGAAGAGTGTATGGAGTGGTGGGCACAGAGATAACACTGGATATGCTGGAAGAGCCCTGGAAAGGGAGGGTGAGCTGGGTAGGAAATTCTTCATGGGGCAGATAAGTGTGTGTTGGATGGGGGAGTCTCAGAAATAGGAGGGTGCATTTCAGAATGTTTCTAAAACCCAGACTCTGTGCAAGGAAGTTGATATTAGACCTCTTCAAAACATCTGCCTTTTCCCTCTTTTTTAGCCTCATTGCCACGACTGTCACTGAACCAAATGGCACATAAGATCTCTCCTTGGGGCAACTTGGTTCTACAGTTCAGGCATCTGTACCATTTTGGCTCCTAGTAGTTTCTTCTAAATCCCCTGCTCATTTTTTTTCTTTAGAAACAGGCTCATTTCCCAGGATGGACTGTGACAGTTCACTAATGGAGGCAGTCCTGTGCATGCGTACATACTGGTATATAAGGCTCTTCTGTTGCTAGGCTTTAAACATGGAAAATGTCAAAAGGAAAATATGATTCTAATTTATTTATTGATGGTTAAAAAATAATGACAGAAAACTTAGAGATCAGGTTCTTGAAATCACTAACTATACCCGCCCCCCAACACTCCCCCTCCCCCACATACACAGAACACACATTAATCTGCCTCCCTTCGCATGGAGAAAGGCTAGAGAGTCACAACCTCCCTTGGCTCACAATTCCATGTTATCTCCTCACTGGAATGGATTTAATAACAGGGGACTAAGAGCCATTGACAGGTGACGACCTTTTAGTGGCCTCAAGTTATAGTACAAAAACTACTGAGGAAATACCTTCTGAGGACTTTGCTTGGTGATTTCCGTAAATGACTCTACTCTAAATTGTGGGGATCGTGTAGCCTCCTACAATTACTGCTGCTCTAATTTCCTGGGACTAATTTTAGGGGGTGGAAGATTTTAATCATGGAAAGGAATTGTTTCCATTGTTCAGACTGACGTCGGAAGCAGAACTGAGAGCCACTGCCTGAGCAAGTCCCCAGAAAATTCCACAGGGCAGGGTAGGCTGACTGGGGGCAGGCGGCTGGTGATGGTCTAGGCCGGACAGCCCTCCAGGGCTTCTGATCCTTCCAGCCAGCGCTTGCTTTGCATTTAGTTTTCTTTACTTATAGAGAAACTGCAGAGTGTAAGTACCTAACTCAGAGCTCAGAATGTCTGTGCACCTATTTTTTCCCATCTTAGGGGACTCTAGATATTGATGAGATATCATGCGTCATTGGAATGCTAACCCTAGAGGTACCTGACAATGAAAATGCTTGCTAAACAAGGGTGGGGTACAGGAGGATGAGGAATGGTGGATCGAAGGAAGAGGGCCATTAGCTTTTCATCCCTGTGACAAAACTGAACAAAATCTTTTAAAGGTATATTCTGGCTCATGGTTTGACAGTTTCCACGAGCATTATCTGGTTCCATTGCTGTGAGCATGCAGTGATGCAGAGGGTGAAGGTGGAAAGGTGTGGTAGAACAGAGTGTGGCAGCCAGCGAGTGGAGGTTCCGAAGAGGGCCAGGGCCCAGCAGAAAGGGCCGGGGTCCAATACAGGCTCCAAGTCACACCCCTTTAGACTGATCCCCTCAAGTAGGCCTGCCTTCTATGGCTTCATCCCCTCTTGATAACACCACCAAATTGTGATCACAGAAGTGCATTAATTCGCAGATGAAGTGAAAGTCTTGTGGCGTAACCACTTCCCCACAATACCATCAACAGGCAGGTCTTCTGCACGATGGAATTTTCAAGGCCCGTAATATATCCGAGCTATAATAGGGGGCTCCTTTCTGCATATAGTTCAATCACTTCTATCTTTGCTGGCACACTGTACCTGAGAGACACAAGGAAAAACAGACAGGGCTGTCACCAAAGCATCCCTCCCATCAGCAAGCTTCAAAGAGCTTGTCACACCTTGCCAAGTGACATAATCTCTTCAAGTTAACTTGATCCTTTTCTCCTGCAAGTGTGTGCTCCTCCACTCCTAACAAGTACTAACTTGAGTTTCAGGTTTAGGGTCTATGCAAAAATAGCTATTCTGCTTAATGCCAGCTACTAAAAGCAGCAGAGACCAACAGGTGACACCAAGCCACGCTGTCTGTGGCTGCCCTCTATTCTTCCACTGAAGAGTCCTGTGTGATCTTGCCAAGCTGGGTTGTCATTTACAATCATTTTCTATTTGTGCAAACTGTAAATAGATGTTTGAAAATGTAATATTTTGTATGACATCCACTGGAGAACAAAAGGAACTCAAGGTTTTTCACACACTTCATTTGTAAGTAGAAGTGAATCCTGCAGAACACAACTGCAGATCCCAGATCCTCCTGTCAGGGGCACCCTCGGCTTCCTGTGCACTCGACAGGGTGACTGGAAGGATGGAATAAATTGTCATCTGGCGATTTTTTGCTGTATACATTTGTTTAAAAAATGGCTCATTGAATTACCTTGCAATGGTGTGTTTAATTCTTTTTTAGACTGGCTTCAGCATTGTGCAATTTAAAGATAAGTAATTTAAGTAACTTGAGATAATATAAATCTTTATTGTTAAAAAAGGGGGGGGGGCGAGGAGGGATGAATCTTACAACTGAAAGAATCCTTGAGACTCCATTTTACCTGAGAATTTCTCAGGTATCTTCAGGCCCTGGAGAACACCCACCTGTGCTATGAAAGGGCTTGGAGCAGCTCGGTAGAAGAGAACGAACAGCTCAATAGGCAACAGCTCAATAGGCACCAGCGCATACAAGGTGAGCAGAGAACCTTAGTGGGGTCAGGAACTACCATTAAAACAGAAAGCACAGGAGATACAAATACTCTTGGTGATAAAGATGTCTCTCTCTCTCTCTCTCTCTCTCTCTCTCTCTCTCTCATCTATCTGAGAGATAGATCTCATTAGGTGTTTATACCTAACAAATTTACTGTTGGTTTATTTTTTCTTTTTGCATCTCTAACTTTTCTGTAAGGAAAACATATTTTGAGTATTTGACCAGGGGGCATATTTAAATGTGTTGGACCACGTGGGCTCGGGGTATCCCTTCTGTTTAGACAGTTCTGGTATTAGAATCTGGACTTCTGAAGAAACAGGACAGGTTTTCCCAGCCAGGCTCCCACCTAACCAAGCATATGTTTCCCTGCATCGCTGAGAGCCTTGCTGTGGCCTCATCTGCTCCAGCTCAAGTGAGATCATTACCTTAACAGGCCAAGTGTCCTCGCTGGGCAGGACTATTGCTAGAAACAGAAAGAGGGTAGGAAAAGGAGAAGGTGGCAGAAGGATTGAGGAGTAGATAGAGAACACCAATGGCTGTTGAATTCAACTTTCTGGGGGTTTCTGTGTTCTCAGCGTAGGTTTCCCCTTGCCTGGCACAGTACTGTGCAATCTCTTGTTTTGCAGGATGCCCTTTCTCCATTGAAAGCCAAATTATGCTTTGTCTTTGCTTTGCTATCCTAACCATCCCAGGTTCACTCAGTTCCTCATTAGACGAGATTGCTTTTAACTCCACATCGTGTGTTTGTCTTTGTCTGGAATCATGTAGCCAAATGTGTTTTGGAAGTGCCTTTTCCAGGCCTGAGCATGGTGCCACTGTGGGTGTGAGCGGTGCATCACACGGCAGAGCTCTTCCACACCTCCCACATCCGGGCTGAGGAAAGCAAGGTCCACTGCCACACCTCTTAGGAGATTCCTTTCAGGTCATGCCCCCCTTGGATAGGTGCACATTTTGGGAAAGAAAAACATTGTGTGAAAACTTAAATAGCTCCTCCCTAGGGGTATAAGCATCCCTGCAGTGGAAGGAGCAACCCAGAGACCATAGCCCACGTGGCCAGGAGGTTAAAGCATGTCAGGCTCAAGAACTAGTGCCAGAGAGGACAGAGATAGGCATGGGGGAGCAGGGAGGGAGGGGTATTGCCACCCTCTAGGGGGACACAGAAAGCATAGAGAATTCTGGAGTGGTGCAAAGATGAGAGGGCCACATGTGGAGTTTATGGTAAGGATGAGCAACACCCACCAGGGCTCTAGGAGACATCTGGTTGTGTGGCACATCTGGTATGTAAAAGCCACAGTGCCATGATCCAAGCCACATGGCTCTTTGACTTTGAACGATTGTCTGATTGGAGCTGCAAATTCTGGCTAGAACAGAGCCATACTTGGGTGTGGGCAAGAGGGTACCCTGATTTTAAAGCAGGTAAGAGGCATCTCTGTGGCTTCCAGAAAGTTGCTGAAAGAATGGGGGGGGGGGGGGGGGGGTAAGGAGAGCAGTGGCTCTGTAGGAGTGACCTGAGTGCTAGCTGTAGGTAACCAGGCCTCGGAGCCACAGACGTTTTCTTATGCCAACTCACCATTTGGATATTGAATTTAGTCAAAGTTTGTGATGAGGAATAATGCAGAACACAGTGGCCAGGGAGTCTGTGACTTCCTGAGCTGAGACGAATCCAGGGCGACCTGCGTTTGTGTGGGGTGGGCTGAGTCCTGTCTGGACTCACTTCTGTTATCGACAGAGGCTGGACCCACTAGCAAGAGCCCAGCCCACGACGCCAGGCACCACGGCAGAGAAACAGTTATTTGAAGACTTGGAGATTAGAGCTATTTGGTGATCAGTGGAGTATACCTGAATATTTAAGCCTTGGTTTTATGTCTAATACTTAAACCTTACAATTTTGGGAGAGCATGAATTTTACATCTTGCTTAAACTTAACTTTCATAAGCATGTGCAGTTAGGTGAGACTCTTGGATGAAGTTTATCTGGTTTGTGTTTTGACACTCCAATCCATAAAATTAGGCAACAGGTAGGATGACCGAAATGATACCTACCTCACAACGCTGGGATCATTTAAGCTCCCTTTGGAAAATCTGCTCAATCACCAACCTATTTCTTTTGTGAGGAGAATGTAAAGAAATGGTAAAAGAAATGTTGAGATATATAAAGACTTGAGACATCTTCTAGGAAGAATTACTAATTTATAAGCTAATGGTTTGCTTTTGTTTTTGTTTCCCATTCTTATTTTGTACTGATGTTAAAATACACTTCAGCTGTTATTTTTCTATTTATGGGATTGCGACCTCTTTAATGAGATTTAAATGAAAAACTCTGAAGTACCCCATTGCAGCTTCATATTGAGCCCACATGGTTGGCTGGGGCAGGTACCACACCAGCGGGGGTCCCTCCCTGTCACAGCTGCAGCAGCTCCCTAATTGCTTGTGACATGGTGCTGCCTTTTGATCTTGACCATGTTCTCCTAATTATTTAATCTCTGACAACATGGAAACATGTTTAACCACATACCATGAATAAAGATCCAACCCGGCTTTTCTCCTGAGGCCCGCTTTAGGTTGTGTATTCTTTATGCCTACAGCAGCTAAGGCAAAGAAATGTTTATTTCCCATGCTCCATTGAAGAGGAACGTGGTAGTGGGTGGGAGAGGGGGAGGGATTGTTCCCCTACCCTCCTCCGCACTGGAGTTCTGCTGTTATGTTTCCTGGGAGTCTGGACTGTCTCCTGGAACTGGTGCATTCTCAGTTGTGCTGTTCTTAGGTGACGCTGACTGGCAGGTTCTCTTGGCCCAGGGAAGGCAGCAGCAGAGCCAGTCGAAGAATCCAGGACGTATTTCTGGAGTCTTATACATGTCTTCTTCCATTTGAGAATATTTGCATCTTATCGTATTTAGTGTCTGCGTTCTTCCAGTGACTCAAGCTAATGGATGCTAGGACTTTTACAGTTTCATTTATCACGTGTTTAGCAAATCCTTTCGGAGTGAAGGAATGGGTGAATGAATGAGTAAATTATTCATTTCATCAATGAGTGGATATTAAATTACATCTATCTTTGAAGACGCATGGGATGCATATGTTTGCATGAAAACATTGAGAAGAAAATACAATTTTTCTTCACTGCAGCCAAAACATATTAGTGTAAAGATTTCCATCCTGAATCTGATGAGTGCAACCTAATTTCTGTGAGTGACAAAGGCACTCTGAGCTTTTCATTTTTTTTCTGGAGTTGCATAGTTTTCTATTAATCAATTAGTAAAGCATAATAACCCTTAAACATGCTACAAGTATTAATCTCAGCTATTGAACTCTTGCCGTTCTATGGCAGAGCTATTTTGCCCAGCTGACAGGTCACCTCTGTACTTTGTTCAGATGTCCCTGTGGATGGAGCAATCTCATCACACGGTGAAGAAATGAAATTCAAGGTGATCAGGTGGCGTGGCTCCATGAGCTGGGCTGTTTTGGTGGCCGTGGCAGCGGATGGGCAATCCCACCCTCTGGGGTTGCGTTCTTTTTCTTCTATTAAAGGCAAGGCAATGTGTCAGTCTTTGTGGCATTGAGGGTGTCTGTTGCCTCTCCTTCACTCTGCCATGGTAGTATACAAGCAAATACCAATGCCCTGTACGCAGCTGGGCATGGATGTGCTCCAACAAGTCTAAAATTTGAACTTATTGAACTTTCTTTGCATAAAGTGTCCTTCTTTTGTTTTTTTCTCCCCAATCATTTAAACACATAAAATCTATCTTTAGTGTGCTAAGCCCTGCAAAGCATGGACAATGTGTGCTTACTGTAATAGGAGGAACCCACGAAGAGCCTAGATGTTGGGGGAGTAAGGTGACATCCTTATTACAAGGAAGCATTGCTCACTCTAAACTGTGAATTGACTTCAAATAAGCCTTTGATGGTTCTTCAGGCTGCTGCAGGCTTCTGCATTCTTTACTTGGTTGTGTTTACCTCTGAGTCCTGAGGCCTCTTTCAGGACAGGAGCCACATAACGAAGTCTCAGTCTGCACTGTAAAAATCACATCTCTGCTTCACTCTTGTTTTCTGTATAAGATTATATTGTGACTGTTGTGTCTACTAGTTTGGGTGAAGGAAGAAGTAGATGAGAAAACAATATCGTATGGCATCTGTCTTTGTCCATTTCCGCAACTATGACTGAGTACCTGAGGGTGATTTCTAGAGGTTTGCTCAGCCCATAGTTCTGGAGGTTCTAGAGGATGATGCTGTGGTACCAGGTGACTGCCTCCAGTACGAATCACCTGGGAAAAGGTGAGAGCACAAATGAGACATGGTGAGGCCTGAGAGGCTCTTTCATAATAACTCAGTATCCAATGAGAACTGCCATAATCTGTCTCTACGGCAGCACTCCCAAAGACACGGACAGCTGTCCCTAAGTCCCACCTCTTTGTTTCGAGGGCCGAGCCTCCAGAGCACAAACCCTCAGGGGACATGCTCAAACCTTACCCAAACCAGAGCAGCATCTATACCGGTGACAGGCACAGGTGGAGATTCCAGAGAGGAGGAGCAGCTGAGTGCCAGCAGGATTGTCACCTATTTCCTTGGTCTTCTTTGATGTTGTGGTGTTCAACAGTCCATATTCAGGTCTTTTTCAGGCTGGGTAGAATTTTAGATTCCATATTTATAGAAATAAGGGAAAGACAAAGATAGTTTTCCCCCTATAGCAGCTGTTTTGTGTGTGTGTGTGTGTGTGTGTGTGTGTGTGTGTGTGTACGTGACTGAATTAAGCAATTCCTGAATTAAGCAATTCTATTAGTACCAACGAGATGCCATATCTGCTAGATTAGTAAGACTACAATCCTTAGGACCTTTCATTTTTTCTTTTCTTTTCTTTTATAATTTTTAAAAAGAAGTGAAATATAGGGAAAATGTGACTTTGAATCACTGGAGACCAATCTCATCCCATGGTGTTTTAATTCCAAGATCATTGTTCTGGAACTCATTTCAGAAATGGACAAATAAGTGAAGTAAGCCAAAGGAAAAACTGATCTGCATCCTTCCCTCTCTTGGCTAAGTCCTCTGTCCTCACTCTCGTCTGTTGTACAGAGTCACTTTGTCTGACACTTACATCTGCACAATAGGAATATGTTCACATATAGATGGAGAGTTGTTTTCCTAGAAGTTCAAGGAGCAAAATCAGCAGTCAATAAGCTTTTGTAAGGAAAGTGAAGGAACGCTAGGAATGTGAGTGTGACGAGGCATTTCTAGCACTTCTGGAGACACTAGCTGCGGCACCTGTCCAAAATTCAGCTCATGTCTCACGTGTTATCATGGGATTATGGACACACATATCAGTGTGTCACCAGGGACACTCGTGTCAAATAATCACATTCTGAAACCTTCATGCTCAAAACATTCTAAAGGAATTTTAGTCCTCGTCGTAGCGCCCTTCTCAGTTTCAGGACTTTCTCCAACTGTTTGCACGAATGCCGCCTGGAAGTCCCCATGTGTGCAGAATGTACGAAGGAATGTGAAACATCACACGGCCTCACAATGCGGAGGGAGTTCTCATTTCAAAATAAAGCCGATGTTTGGGTTTGTCCGGCTGCACAACTATACTTTTGAGCAAGTGTCTTCACTGCCAGCCAAGAGTTCTTTGATTCAGAGCTTTAGGGTAAGGGGCAGGGTCCATCATGATTTTAGGGTTCAGTTGAGAAAAATTTGTAAGCTGTAAGTAAAGCTCATTCCAAGTCATTTATATAATGCTAGACATAGTTATTCTTGTCACGGTAGGAAAATGCACTTAGTAGAAAACATTTGTTCTCTGTGGTACCACATCGAATCATGTAAGTAGGGCCAGTCTCACTCAGCCCATGCTCCTATATCCTGAGCAGTGTATAAGAACACACATGCATGCACACACGCACACACACATGCACACATTGAGAGACAACAATTTGCAGAGACACAGGCTGAATGTCCTTGTGTTCTCTGTGTAGAGTAGGCAAGAAATAAAGCTCAAACAATATTTCCAATATGTGAACTCTATTTTTCTTCCATACTCTCTCTCTCTCTCTCTCTCTCTCTCTCTCTCTCTCTCTCTTTCTTCTTTCTTTCTCTCTTTCTTTTTTTGGAGCTGGGGATTAAACCCAGGGCCTCAGTCATAGTAAGCACATACTTACCACGGGGTTCTGTCCCTAGACCCAAGGAGTAGGTTTTGAGGAATTATAAAGCAACTGAAAGGGTTGAAAAACAATGATATTTTCGTGAATTATGATGAGGAAGAAGCTATTGGGTTAGGAGGTACATTTATACAGTGTGGGGAAACAAATGCACTCTGGGACTCTGGGTTATGGGCAGACAGAAGTAGGTGTTGGCTGAGAAGAGAGAGTCTTGGATGCTAATGGCTCTCAAGACCAGCACAGGTAAACTGACCACTGTGAGAAGTGGCTGCGGCAGCCTAGAAAGCATCTGTCCTGGCTCCAGGAATTGGGACTCAATTTCTGAAGAATAAATGTCCAGGCCAGACAAAAGATGAGCCCATGGGCTGAACTGGCAAGAGTAAGCCAAGCCCTCCATGGGGCAGGGTGTGTCCTGGCAAAAGAACAGCACCAACACAGACAGAGTGTTTGAACTCTGCGCAGTGAACACAGGGCTATTAACAGAGCTGAGCACTGGAGTCACTGCTGAATCTTGGTAAAAGTATGTCAAGATCACAGTCGGAGAGAGGGGGCCCTCAAGTAGTGGGTGGGGAGGGTGGAAACCACGCCCAGAAATGTAGAAAAGTGGATGAGTCCTCCTCTGTTCACTCATCCTAACCTAATTTTTAAAATGGAAGACATGTTTGATTCATGCATCCCTTAATTTTATATGCATATCTCTGAAAATCAGGTTATTATCTCTCTGGGATGATGTCAGAAAGGATAAAATAAGAACAGCAAAGACAACTGTGGGGTCAGAATCTACACTGAGCCACGCAGGGAGGACTCATTCCTTGCTTGCTTGCTTTTCTGAACATATTTAAGAAAAGAGCTCTTTTTCTGGCTGAGAAGACTGCAGTTACTAGGACTCTGGGTACAGGGCACTGGCATGTCTATCCCAGAAGCGAGGACAGCCTTCCTTTACTTACGTCACAAGTAGAAGAGCAGCTCAGTAAGCGACTGAGGCCATGATGGTGCTTCAGGGGTCAGGCGGAGACATCTGTGATGGCCGCTGAAGCCAGGGTAGCAACCTGCTGGTGCTTCAGCTCTGGAGGCTGGAAATCAGGGGACGGGGGTGTTTGATGGATTTCTTTTTACATTAAATAAAAATTTGTGGGCACATAGTCCGTGCTCGGTCTTGAGCCTGAGTCACGCCAAATGACTGATAAGTCTTCCCTTGATGTTGGACAGAAAGACGCGATCAGAGCGCGTCAGGAAATGAGAGCAGGCGGGATCTCGAAGAATCACAGGGGCTCAGGGGCCCATGCCATTTCCCGGGAAAATGGGACCGCGCCGAGCTGCAGGACCCCAGGCCGGAGGATGCCGGGCTCTGGCTCCACTCTCTGCCAATCCTTGCACTCCTGTCTTCCTTCTCTCTCCTCTCTTCGGTTCCCTGGCTTTCCTGTTCCTTCCTGCTGCTTCCTCGAGGCCTTGGGAGACTGGGCACAGAATCCCAGCAGAGAATTCCTCTCACCTTGCTCTGCTCACTTGTCTGAAGCCAGGTCTGGAGACCACCGTCAGGGCGGCAAGGTAATTCGATTTTCAGTCTTGCTCCATTCTTGGTCTTTTCCTGGAGACAACCAGCAAGGCACCAATTAGGAGAAACGAGGGGCCAGACGGAAACGGGAGCTTGCTACCGTATTGCCGGTGCCTGTTCTGACATTTAGTTTGAACTTCAACCTGGCCTGTGCTCCTTTGGGAGCTTTTAAAAAGAAATAAACTTGGTCTCATTACCATCCGATACAATGATGGGGGAAATGGGCTGGAAAAATCCTGAATCTTTTCTGAGCCTTATTTTGCGCTCACAAAGAGAAGGGCAAATTCTTTACTGCTGTGCCATTCAGCTATTATGTTTAACAATCTAATTAGAAAGGCTGGGTAGCCTATTCCCATTGTAAAAGCTAAGACAGTACACACAAGCAAATCCAATTAGACAGCTGTCCTTTACGGATAGGAGCTGCCCTCTGGCCAGGTTCTAATGAAGGACCCGCCACCCCAGCGGCTCCCTGCAGCCCCTTCCCGCCTCCTGAGATGGGTTTTGTCCATTAAACTGGGCCAGATGACAGTGCCCGCACATTCTGAGCTGCCCACCCTGCGACAGGCTTCTGCAGTTACCTGCTGGCTGGCACACAGGAGGAAGCCTTCCCTGGGGCTCTGATCTAGCTGCGGTTTAATGTCCCCTGGCTGGCCAGCCCTTAGTGCTCGCCCAGCTCTGAGCCCTGTCCTCCTTCTGGCCCTTAAGGCCAGCCCTGTTCAGGCAGGTCAGAGTTACGCTAACAGGTGGCAATAAATCAGAACTGTTGCTTTCGCTTTTATGAATGTTACTTTCTGTACACCAGGGACTTGTATAACTTGAAACAGACCAAAAGCTGTACATGGAGCCACATGCTTGCTGTGCCTTCGTTTTCTACCATGTCTGGCTTAAATTAAGGCACCCTGTGTCAAGCAGATTGCTCACTGCAACTTAGTCATCTGTTTAGTGTTTGGCATGTCCCACAAGGCGCTTGTGGTTATTCACAAGTCTATTAATTAACAGAAGACCTGGTAGAGGCACTCCTGAGTGGGTTCGTGGGCCCTGCAGCCAGTTCACATAGAAAGATGCAGGAAAAGGCCTGCTCCAGACCCAGCACACTCCCTCTGCGGGTACCTCTGCCTTCGGTGGTCACTGCTGGAATTCCACGTGTGGGGAAAAGGCTCTTGTCATCACTGCATCCAGCAAAGGTTTTATGTCAAGAATGGGAGAAATTTTGTCAGAGTAGAAAGACTTGAGATGGTGTCAAGGTTTCCATTTGTAAATTCTGTTTTTCAGTAGGTAATGGCTGACTCACTTGAAAACATTCACCTGGTGTTGAAACAGCCTTATCAGAACAGAAAAACAAAGGATCTGTACATTCTGTTGTGTCCTGTGCCAGGTAGGTACAGATGGAGGCCACCTCCTGGTGCCTCGGCAAGTTAGGGACTTACGTGTTGCTCACAGAGCCCTGTTTATTATCAAAGCCGTGTCACAGGAACCATGAGATGGGTTGGTAGCATGCACGAGGAGCTGAGTGACCAGTCTTGCAGACTCACCCGATGTCATCTTGTAACTTTACACTTATGATAGAATTGAGACTTACTGAAGAGTAATAATCATTTGCTTATGAGTTACCCATCCTTGGAAGCCTTTTATCCAGGAGCAATCAGGCTGCAAAACTATCTTGGAGAGTGGCAGCTGATAAAGTTAAGATTTGGTGAACATTTTGTAAAAATGGCAGCCTGTTTTTACAAAGATGTTTGCTATGGAATTGTTCCTAGAAGGAGTGGGTAAAATGCTTCTGCACTAGCTGGTGGTTATATAAGATGAATATCTTGGAGAATCAGGTGATTGTTCCACTGGTTGGAATGAAGCCCTGCTTTTAAGCACTAAGAGGTCTGGGTGTTCAGTGGTGAGTTGCAAACTTATAAGAGACAGGCATGGAGCGGAAAGCCAGTGGAGAAACAAGGTGCTATCGCTAGCAAATTGACGGCCCTTAGTGGCAAATCAGTTGACTAATACTATATCAATAAAAATTTACTCAGTACCTATTCTGGAGTAAAAGAATGTATACACAATTATCGGCAGCTTTCAGGAATTTCTAGTCTGTTGTTGAGCTAAACACTGGATCTGAAAACACAGCCAATTATTTAGACTAGCCAGCTTTACCTTCTTCGGAAACGGAGAATCTGCCATACACTGTTGGATACAGCAAAGCAGGTTTCTTTCAAGGTTTTAAAATATTTTTAAAATAAGAAAAGCTATGAGCAGTATATTCACCGAATTTGCAGTAGCATGAGTTTTAAAGTAAGTTTTATGCTGGATGAATAAATAAAGACCTACGTAGATGGTGAAGTGAACATTCCGATAGGGAGAAGCTTCATGGGAATGAAGAGAGAATAAGCTCCAGTGTGACCTCCCCCGTAACAACAGGCATGTACTTGGGAATGACTGTCGGATGGATGAGCCCAGAATGAAGACGAGGGTGGAAGCTCCCTAAGCGGCCGCTGCTGCGGCCCAGGAAAGGTGGGGTGCTTCTCTCAGCTTTTGCTGCTCAAGCGCTGCTACAAGCCGTCCCTGACTGCCGCAGGGCGAGCACCTCACGCATGTCTCCTTGTTCACCTTGCAGGAACACGGGTGCCACCTTCACTTCCCAGATGGGCAACTGGGGCTCCGGAGGGTCAGTCACTGGTCACCGGTAATGAGCGACAGAAAATGAAATTTTCCCTAATGTTTTTGTCTTTTGCTTCTGTAGCTATACTATTCTTTCTTTCTAGGATATAATATGGCTAGATAGGCACATCGTACTCAGAGTGAGGAGGAGAGTCTTTCTGGCCTGCTGGGAGGAGGCTGTGTCATGGAGCAAGGGCCTAGGTGATGGTGCTGCGGGACTTGGTGTCCGTTCCGCGTCTTCCACTGCATGGCTCAGGTAAGACTTGGGTGTGTCCCACAAAGAGCCGTGTAGTGGGGGCTTGGTTCTCACTGAGGATAGGTTGAGAGGTGGTGGAACCTGTAAGTGGTGGAGTGTTGTGAAAGCCATAGAAATCACACCCCTTTCTGGGAGTGGATTAATGCTTTTCTCCCAACGTAGGTTACTTTCCTTGCACAGGTTTTTATAAGAGAGAGAGCTTGGTTCCTCCCCATTCTCTTATGACCCCTCTTGTCACATAGCATCTCTCTCTCACAGGCTTCCACCATGTGGTACCATTTGCCACGAGGACTCAGTAGAGCCTGGTTGGTGGCAGTACTCTGCCCTTAGGCTTCTTGAACTGTGAATTGACCGATCTCGTTTTAAAAATAAAGTACCTAGTTTCAAGTATTTATTATAACAGAAACACAAACTAAGACAGCCACTTAAGAGCTGTGAGGCCGTGGGAAGAATATTGAAAATAAGTCCACAAATTCCATGGTTCTGTCTTTCATCTTTAAAATGAGAACAGCAGAGCCCAGCTACGTGGTAGTCTGTGGAGACAATGCAGGAGGTCACAGTAAGTAAAGCTTTCAGGACACCTTCTGGCACATCTGAGGCAGCACACACAGCTGCTCAGGTCATGCCTTGCCCATGGGCTGTGCATTCTAGAGGAGCCTTGCATACACCATGTCCCGAGAATGGTGAAAGAGCTCGACACAACCTCGTTGCACAACTGTAGAGGGCTGTGGAGGTGATGAGTACCATTTTAACATGTTTGCATGAACTTCTCCTCAGTTGACCCTAAAAAATGGATAATAACACATGATGAAGCATTCCTGTGTAACAGTCTTTCCCTTAGTTGTGCCATCCATCAACTCCAGGAATGCCGAGGACTGCCCGACCTTCGGGAGGTGCTTTGGGGGCTATTTCTTTGGGGTCTTCAGGCAGGACACTTGAGCGTTACATGGACCCTGTGGTCAGGGCTTTCACAAGCGAAGATGGTATCCAGATCCCTCAGGATCTGGTGAGACTCCTGAGACACAAAGATACCAATCCACTTGCCTAGTGCATAATAATTAATTTGTCAAAAGTTATTGGGGACTGCAGTGTTCCAGGAATTGTTCTAGGCACTTGAAAAGAAATGAACACAGCTTGTTGCTATGGAGGCCAGTGGCATCTGTTTTTCACATTTCCTGAGGTCTTTAAGAGTGCCAGTTCTGCTCTGGGGTAGCCAGCACTGCTTTACCCAGTGGGACTCTGCTCTTTTACATCACAGGAGCTAAGCCCATTCCCTATGCACTATCTTGGGGTTGGACAGGACTGTGTACCACAGACAAATGGAAGGGTGGTAGAGCGGGGTTGAGGAAAGCATCCTTTCAAGGGCCTTCTCCATGGATTGCCACCATAAGAAGCATCCCTTGAAGGAGGAGGTGGCCAGGATGCCCAGTGCTCCTGTGCAGCGCAGTGCAGGCAGAGGAGGCTGGGCTGGCTTTTGGAACATTGCATAGCACACTGGAGCCTGAAACGAGGCAGCGTAGACTCACTCCTGTATCTAGGAACCTCACAGAAGGCAAAAGCAGAAATAGAAATTCAAAAGGCCAATGTTCCTTGCAGATAGTCCTTCCGCTGAGTTTGAGTTTTCTGTGGCATTTTTTTTTCCAACTCTTTGAGCATTTTTGCTCTGGGTGATTTAGTGGAGCCTTTGAAGAATGTTAGCAAACGTTCAGAAATCGAAGAATTGTCTTTGTTTATCAAGGTTTAACATCCTTCAGGCCAAACCTTTCTCCTGAGTGTTTAGATTCGTAGGTGGGGAGTCCACAGGCTTCTCTGTCTCAGTTAGCTCTTCCAATCACTTCCACCCGCTTCTCAAAGGTAAGCATATTTGTTATGCTTTCCTCAATATCTGATTCCTTTTAGTTAATCTTGAGAGTCATCTCCCTTCCAACTGTGTCATGTTGATAATAATGCAGCGTTTTAAAATAACCTGATCTGTACGCGCAGACATAGCTAGAAAATTCATCAGGTATAATGAGGAAACACACACACGCACGCACGCACTTGCACATTTAAACTGACACCTCCTGATAAAAATACTACTTTGAGTCTTCACCCTAATCTTGTCCACTCATTTCAAAAAATGACAGTGTCAAGCATCTTAAAGCCCCACATTCTTAATCAATGCATGCCCCAAGAAAACAGCAAACACAGTGTTTCAATCTTGTCTCTTATTATATAAATTGTTTTTGCAAAAATAATTACAAAATCACTTTATTATATATAGAAAATAAAAAATTAGTTCAGAAAGCTTTAACAGAATTAAAAATTATTTTTAGTTCTCATTGTCTACTTATATGGCAAAGAAATATATATATATATATATATCTTTAATTTAGAAGGCTTAATAAAATAAAAATTATTTTCTCTCTCTCAATGTTCAAATAGGAGCTTTCTATTTCAGATATTGTAGAAGTTATTTCAGGATAACAAAAGTCAGTGCTACCAAACAATTATGTAGTTATGTATTTAAGTATGGTATCATTTCCACATGTAGTTTAGAAATTTATTGCAAATATGCCTATGAAACTTCGGGGGGTAGGGGGCGATTCTCTTGTGAAGATTACCTGTAGCCCACGTTGACCTCATTGTTACTTGCGGCGTGCACAGACCAAGTCACATTGCCCTTCAGAGGCTTCCCATGGGTCACTGCCCCAGTGGGAATGTAGGCATGGAAGGGCAGGAGCCCTGTTCACTCCTGCCTTCTGAGTCTTTGACTGTGTTTTTGGAAAACCACTTCTGTTAACATGAAATGAAATGAGTTTGAAGCACTAGAGGAAGAGGAGGCAACTAAGGTAATGACCTCATGAAAGGCCCAGAGGCTGGGTCTTATCTCAGGTGCTCACATACGCACGCATTATCTCCTGCACAGGCCAAGGTATGTGGGGCCTGGATTAAGGCCTATAAAAATTTATTCTTAATAATGGCAGGGAATGCCAAGGATTTTCCTTGCCTCGTGAAATAAGTTAATTCTCTGTACTAAGAAGTAATGAACAAGAATAAAAAAAATTGGCGGGCAGACTGGGGACCTCAGACAGGTGCTCACTTGGAGTCTGGGGAGGCAAGAGGCATTTGCTCATGAAGGAGAACTTTAAATTGCCATTTGCCACACCAACTTTCTTATTAAGAAGCTGGTATAAGGGTCACTATTAGGCTCAGTGGGGTGTGCATGTAGATAAAAGTCAACTGATTAAAGATGTGCTTTAATATTTTCCTGCTCAGGATCTGAGGACAGAATAGATGTTTCCACTCACCCCTCAGCTACCTTCTAAGCAGACATCTGGAGACACCAGGACACTCACCTATGAAGCAATTGACCTACCTTTTACAAAATGAGTCACCTCAGATAGCCTTGGTCTTGCTGAGGGAAAGAGACTATTCTAGGAGGCTCACTCTTCCCTCAAGGAATTCTGGCTCTGAAGAAAATTCCACATGATTGTAGGTGGCTCTGAGGACCTTGCTTCCTTGTGAGTAGTATAAATCCTCGACTCAGAGAAAGTGTGGCACCCTACTGTCTGAAACATAGCCATGCATGCATCAGCTGCTTGATTTTGACTGAATAAATGCATGAATTACTAAATGGTCTTTAAGCTGGTCAAACCACTTTTGACTGGGGCCCTGCCCAGAAACCTTAAATATATATCTTATGGAAGGCTTCAGGAAACTTGTTTCAACTCTCTGTCCTTGTGCTGGTCACTTTCCACTACAGCGACAGGATACCTGAGGCAATATATAAGGAGGAAAGACTCCCAGCTCCACAGGTCTCAGCCCTTGGTGGATTGTGGGCCAGCCGTAGGCTGACCAGCATGGTGGGTGCACGGTGAAGAAAGGCTGCTAATTGTATGGCAGCTGGGAAGCAAAGAGAGGAAAGGGCTGGCAATCTGACATCTCCTTCAAGACCGTGTCTCCAATAGCTCAATGTTCTTTCACTCAGTCTTACCTCTCAAAGGCTCTAGAACCTTCCAAGAGCTGTGGCAACCAAACGTTGATCATTCGAGTCTTGAGAAGACTGTGAAGATCCAAATAGCCACTTGTCTCTTTTTCTTTAGTTCCTCACCTGTGTATGAGGTTTGTGGTAGACACAGGAAAATGATGAGTTGTATGAGTCTTGTTGCTAAGAAAAGCCTTGACAAACCTTAGAGAGAAGTACTTGTCTCATTCTACTCCACTCCTGATGCAGTTGTATCCTGGAACATTCTGTGACGTGAGAGCACGATTTGTGTCATAAAAACCGGGCCTACCCAAGGAGAGAGTTGCCTCCAGGACTGTTTCTGAGCACACACAAACCCCACGACTGTGGACAGAGGACAGTGACGAGGTGCACATATACTGCCTGCAAGCAAAAGTCTGCAGTCCCAGGTGGGCTTGGCTTCTGCAGGAATAGTCTCCGCATCTAAAGAGCCCAGCAACTTAGAAGCTATTGAATACAATACAACACACGAATATCTTGTCTACAAAAAGGAAAGGACACACATTTATCTTTGAGTGAGTGGTAGATGATAAAATTACTTTGATTAAATTCTTTTTGCTAGAGAACTTTGGTGAAAGAAAAGTAAGCAAATGAAGAGATAAACAACAACAGAAAACCCCCTAAGGTTTTCATTTCCTGCATTTTCCACAGACATACAGTGCTGTATGCAGGTGGGGGGGGGGGGGGGCTCACTGGGTACATCCTGGAGGGGGTGTCGTCTCCAGAAACTGTGGACCCCATCTCTGCAGTGTCAAATGGAGAAAGGCAGCAAGAGGGTGCAGAAGCTTCTCTTGGAGAGGCCACTCCACTGGGCCAGGATCCCCAGTCTGCTTAGGATGACACTGTCCAGGTGTAGTTTTTGGTCCCAGGCCTGGGATTAGCCACAGGTCTCCTTCCTTCTCCTTCAGCATGAAAATTATTTCAGCAACATTCTAAAGTGGATTTTAAGGCATTGCCTAAAGGCTCAGATGCACACAAGTCAGTGAACAGTGTGTACTGAGCTCCTACCACCGTGGGCTGTGGCAAAAGACAAAATTGACCTTCTAGTATTAATGAAGTGAAGAGCAGATGAAGGTTCCCAGCTCAGAATGAATGTGCTAACATTCTAAACTATCCTACCCCAAAGGAGTCCCAGGAAGGAGTGGGGGCTTCTGCAAACCCAGGACTGCCTTCCTCAAGGCTCAGACACAGACCTGCTTGGTTTTCAAACATCATTATAATGAATCACCACTTGAAAACCTCCAGGATTTTGACAAAACTTTAACAAGTGGTATAAAAATAAAAGGTCAAAAAAACTGTGCATGACAGATCTGAGCTGGCCTGGTGTAGATTTCTTCAAAGACCCCTTTTGCTCGGCACTAAAGCCAAGATGAAGCGTCAAAGTTGTTTAAGATAGAGATCAGTTTTAATGAAGGCGACCTCAGCCTTCCAAGGTGTTTAGGTCTGGGAACACTTAAAGTACATCTGTTCTTATTTTGGTTGTACCAAATTTCTTATTTTGTGTGGTTTCATTTCAAAAGGGATTGAGAGAATATGAAGGTAAGCCATGTCACCATATCATATTTGAATTTCTTTGGGATTCTTTATTTCTTAATTCTTACTGGCTGATATTTCTTGCATTTATAGACTTGCCTTCTAACAGCATCAATAATTACTCACTAGCATTTTAGTTCAGAATTTGCATCTTCACCCTTGGTGAAAATACCTAATGCCAAGGTATCTCTGAGTGGTTTAGCTAGTATTAGATTCATCATTCCATCAAGGACATCACTAAAAAAAAATCTATCACCTTCATATGGGTTTGTCCTAGCTAGTTCATGGACAGAGTTGGTTAGGACCTGGCCCAGCCACCTGGATGTTTATGGGGTGGAAGTGATAGGAAGAAAGCAAAATCACATACATTTTAAACACTGTATGTAAACTAAACAAAAAATGGAGAGTAAGTCATGGTTTGACTCGGGTTGTAGTGGCACTTGTCTCCTCCGGCTTTCCACGCTCCTTTCTCTCAGCTCCTCTCGTATATTTCCACCGCTCACCCACCTGCCTGAGTCTCCATCCCTAAGCCCAGCCATGCCTCCCTCCATCCAGCATCTACCCATCTGTATCGAGAGTCCCATAGAAAAGAAAAGGGCTGGGTATCGCATAAGGAGCCCTTGGGAAGTCTCCCGAAGGTGTTGACCTGACGTGACACATGTTGATTTAAACAGCGTAGACATCTCTCTGGAACAATAACTGGAAGGGTTCTTTAGAAATTTTATGAGGGATTTTATGATGAACTCCAATTAATTAATTCAAGAATTAGCCAAGAAAACAAAACAGCATAACTATATTGTTAGCTTGGGTAGAATTAGGAAGTTTCACTATTAATATTTATTTTCTTTGACTCTCCAAGTTGTTAAAATCCTTAGCCAAGTTTAGTCAAGAAGTTAGCCTGGCTTTTGATGTAGCTGAGGCTATGCTTCTGGGTAGCTTTATTTTCTGCTGCTATTGTGTTTATCCCACTGGAATATTACCTTTTTTTTCTGATGATCTTTCTTTTTTCATGTTCATTTGATTCCACGTATTTACCCATAGTCTGTCTTTGGAAGCGGTCCTTCCCCCAGAGCCATACAGTAAGTACCTGCTGCCGGATGTGCACTAGCTGGAAGCAAACCCTCGAGCTGGCCTCTTCCTCTCTGTGCCTGGTGCTCACGGGCCTGTGTTGGCTCTTTGCGTCTTCTGTGCTGGGAGGCAGGGAAGGGTTATATTTATCCCTGTCGTCGTTTGGTTTTGGATTCTGAGGGTAACTTCCACAATGCGTCTAGCTGAGGAGGGACCCACTGCCAGATGAAGCGCAGACCCCAGAGCATCACCGCGGAGCGCTGCCTGCTAATGTAACGATGTGAAGGCAGTGTGACAGCTGCTTCCGCCTCCATTCTCATGCGCGTCTTCAGACTTCATTCTGGTTATAAGGGCTGTTCACTCTGCTTAATAGCTATCTTATGAAGCTATTGCTGTGGTTTGCGTGTGGGATGTTCTTCCAAGGCTCATGAGTGGCACTACTGGGAGGTGGTAAAAATTTTAAGAGATGGACCCAGTGGAAGTTCTGCAGGTCACTGGGGAAAGGCCATTGAGGAGACTCTGGGACCCTAGTCTTTTCCTAGCCGTCAATCAGGTAATAGTTGCATCCCATCTCACGTTTTCTATTTTGATATGCTGCATTGCTATAGGACCAAAGCGAAAGGGCCAGCTGGTCATAACCTGAAACCCCAAGTGAGTGAGCTAAAACAACATTTTTCTGTTTTGTTTTGTTTTGTTTTTTTCGCCTGAGACAGGGCCTTGCTCTGCAGCCCAGGCTAATCCTGAGCTCACTATGGAGCTCAGACTAACCTTGGACTCATGGCAATCCTCCTGCCTCAGCAGCCTCCTGAGAGCTAGGATTACAGGAGTGCGCCACCACCGTGTGAGCGGTTTATGTGGTGCTGGGGAATTGAACTTTGGTACTTAGCGCTTGCTAGAAAAGTGCTTTAACTGCTGAGGTGTTCCTCCAGTCCCACATTTTCCTCTTTTTAAGTGAATTATCTCAAGTATTTGTCATAGTAGTCTCAAGGTGACCCATTTGATTCTATTTTTTTTCTGCTAAATGGCCACCATCCTGAGTCCTGCTTATTCTTGCCCTGGTCCTTCACTTTGCTTTCTGAAAGAACATTTTATCCAACTTGGCCTTTTTCTGCTCTCAGGTCTGGTGGGTCCAGGGCCATCAGTAGATAATGACTGGCCTACACCAATTGGTTTCTATTCAAAAATCCTTTTCCTTCTCCAGAGATTCTTTCTTGTGGACCCGAACCCTTTGAGATTTAAAGAAGTCATAGATGAATCTTTCATTTTACCTTTAGTGGGGAGATGCATGTTTCTTTAAAATCTTGTAATTGGACTTGTATCTTAGTTTTTGTAAGTGTGTAACTGTTGAGAGAAGAAAACACTTTTGTATTACTTAATAACATGTATTCACTTCTAATTATATTGTATGTTAAAGCAAGCAATTAAACTTTTTGTGAGGTTGGTGTTAACCTGAATGTTAAACTTTCACATATTTATTAATTTATGATTTTGAGAGTATTTATTTGTTTATGTATTATCTAGACTAATGTTTTTATTGAAAAAATATAAGTTTGCCATTTAAAAGCATGAAATGAATTTAAGCTATTTCATTCAGGACTAAATGGCCAATTATAAAATGTTAAACTAGTCTCTAAACTCCTTCTAAAATTGTCTAAAAAGGTTAAACTTTTTCAGGTTTAATATGAAAACAGAGCAATAGTGACTTCTCACTTCTTAATATAAACTATGCCTTCTGTCTCACTGTGGACTTACACATAATTATTATTTAAATGTTAATATGGAACAACTGAGACTTTTACAATAATTGTAAGATAGGCCCCCAAATATTCAGCTAGTCTGTCAAAAGATTTCCTGATTCAAAAAATATGTTTTTCATTCTCATCTACTTAAGCCTTAAAAATAGACTCTCAGTGGCATAAAATTTCAAAAACGACCTTATGCACCCTGATTTCCTATAAATGAAAGCCTGGCATGTATATAGTACCTTTAGGTTACATTGTCAGGTCACTTAATCTTTGTAGCAGCCTGAGAAGATGACATATTTTAATGTCCATTTCATAGACAAAGATACTGAGGTTTGTATTAACTTATGCAAAGTCACGTAGCTAAGCAAAGGTAAACCAGGACCATAACCTAAATGTCTGTGTTCAGTGCCAGCATTCCTCCTATTGCAGTTCCAAAGAGAAAGGCTTATGGAAATTGTCTGTGACCTACTCCGTAGAACTCTCCACACTCAGTGTGCCTCGTAGGAGCTTGCCAGGTTGTTCTCTGGTATAGAGAACAGTCTCTTACAGCTAAATCTTCCTAAGGTGGTATCAGATTCTAGATGACCGCTGTCTGACCATTTCTACTACAGGTCTCATTTTGGCCACTCTTTATGGAAGCTTAAGACACTGAGTTACGTATTTTAGTGTTACAGGAAAAGGTTTGTTCCGGAGGATCTGTTGGTTTTAACAACTAAGGATTAGAGTGTGGTAATTTATGCTTTGGTGCTTAGAAAGTTTATTTTCTCTTCTGGTTCACTCCCCTTTACAGCTCACCACCTGAGCATTCAGAGGGCCCTGTGGATGATTTGGAAGGTTTGGCTTGGCACCTCCTGCAGGGACATGGCGCTGACTGCAGCAAGTAGGCCTTCATGGCAGATTTAGTGCAGCTATTCTCTGGTCATAAAGAGCTAACGGCTTTTGAATCCATGGTTATTTTTATTAGATCCATTTTATTTTATTTTATTAGATCAGAATCCTTACCAGGCATCATTATGTCTCATATTGAACACATCCTTTTATTAAATTCTCACACAAACTTTTGGACAGGCTATTAATCAGGATATACGATTTCCAGGAGGACATTTCTAAGTCTCCAATGCTTCTGTTTCCTCGCGGCTGTGACATGGTCCAAAATAACCATGCCTACTCTGTGTGTAGGCTGCAGTGGAAGGAGGATGTGCTGACCTGGAATATAATTGCTCCTCTCCTGGGCTGCCTAGAATGCGGTTAGCTGGCTTCCTTAACTCTCCAGTGTGTGTTCCATAGCCTGGGGGGTTTTATTTCTCAATAGGTCTGTATTTCTGTTGAAATACACAATTCATTTGTCATTGTTCACTCAAATATGTTTCTTATGTTCCAGCTTACTATCTTCATTCACAACATTTAAAAAGATATTTTCTCTCCCACAGTTGACCTCTCTTTTCCTTCTCTGTCTCTCTCATCTGGACCTTTCCATGTGAAATAGATGAGATTTTGTATGTGCAAACAGCAGTGCAGCCTTTTCCTTGTAACCACTCAGCCAGAAGCCCACAAAGCCACTTGCTGTTCAGAATTGCTTTGAAAATGTCAGGAGCAGGCTAGGGGCGGAGAAGGGTGCTTTGCTGTTTCTCATCAGCCTGACCACCCTTCACCATTAAGCCACTGTAATAGTCCTGCTAATTTGATTTCCTGCGCATAAACAACCTTGGCTGTTCTTTGAAGTTCTCAAGATAGGTATGAGGAGTTTCAAATTGCAATAATTCAACTCCCGGCATAAAGCTAATTCATCTCTCTCTCTCTCTCTTTTTTAATAAATCAGTAAAACAGAAGTTAATTAAAGTATAAACAATGGGCAGCATTGTGGCCCAGAGTCTCAGAAAGGGAACCTTTGAAATTCTTTGTGTAATGGATATTACCTGATTACACTCATAGCAGGGCGGGGTTTACAGGAGGATCAAGTTACTGGGTCTTTTTTCTCTCCTTACTTACGAAAAGAAAAAAGGGAGAAAGAAAGAAGGAAAGAGAAAAGACAAAAAAAACAACCAACAAACAAATGCTTTTATTTTTGGCTACCCTAGGAATTGGGTTACAGCTTCCTGAACGCAAGCTGCCCCAGACAAGGGATCCTCCTTCCCGGGGGCACCGAGGTTGTTCTTGTTAGGACTGGCTCCTTGGAGGGCATGTGGAGTGTGAAGTGGTGCCCACTGTAAAGAGGATCCTGAGTGGCACCAAGCCAGGGATGCAAAGGACAGGGCCCCTCAGTACTGGTGTCATCCAGACAGCACTAGCAACCCAGGCACGAACACCCCCTTTCCCGAACACCCCCTAACACTCCTAAACAGTAGTCTTGGCTGAGAGAGGTGCAGCAGAGGGAAGATGTGTCCAAAATAACCTAAACTGTGGCTTCCCAAGCAGGAAGCGCTTGTTGCTCTTCAGAGAATACAGAGAGAAGATGTGGTAGGAGGAGAGGCCAAAAGCGCAGCCCTCCCAGGGAGGGGGACTTAGCTGATTGCTCACTGTAGGAGCAGGTCTTTCCTACACTGGACAATGACTTTCTTTGTCAAGTGGTACAAAGAAATGAAATAGTTTGCTTAAGCAAAATCCAAGAAGAAGTGACCTGATAGTGTACATGGTTGCCCGTTGCATAGAGGTAGGCAGCTCGCTCCCAGTGGGACCCGGGGGCCTTCTGTAGTGCAGCTAGGGTATGGTTCAGCAGCCGGGAGTGTGCACACTTGTGTACATCATTCTGTGCCTATGTGTGCTCATGAGCATGGATGCACCTGTGGTGATTGCTGAAAGTGGGGAGCAAAGAGAACACTTTGTGGGCTGGAAACAGGCCGGGTTGCTGAGGAGTGGGCCATCCTCCCTAGGGACCATGTATGGAGCTCCCAAGATATCTTCCTGCAAAACAATTAGTTCCAGACTGTCCAAAATTTCTTAATTTCACTTTTCCTCACCAGAGTTTGTCATCAGTGGTCTAATTTTATAAGTGACATGACTCTCTTTTAACAGATCGGTGTTCTTTTAACTTTTTTATTTGTTTTGCACTACTAAAGGTGGAATCTAGGGTCTATACATTGAGCTATAACCCCAGTTCTTTTTATTTTTTTTATTTTGAGACAGAGTGTTACTAACTCACTAAGTTGTTCAGGCTGGGCTTGGTCTTCTGACCCTCCTGCCTCAGCTTCCTGGAGTATTGGGATTATAGGCTTGTGCCCAGCTAATATTGCTCCCGAGTGGGAATAAACCAGTCCTTAGAATTAATTGGTCTAATGAAAAGTTTTCTTAATAACATCAAACTAACAATGACTTAATAGAGAGAGTAAAGGGGCAGCAAAACAATGAGTTTATGATAAGGGCTGTGGGAAAAGCAAGGGTAAAACTGTCATAAATGGGGCAAGAATGCAAAAGAGGGACTCGGAAAAAATGCCTCACTCATTTACTGGTTTTGTCAGGGCTGGCGTGGGTATGAGGCAGCTGATCTGAGGGATTCCAGAGTGGTGCAGCTGGCGACACGACTGTCCTAGCCTGCGGGCCGGCAAGGGAGCTTTCCCGGGGTGGATCAGCTCCTCCAAGCAGCAGCCAGGTGTGATGGCGTCCACAGCGTCCTCCTCGCAGCTGCTGAAGAGACAAGGGCTCCTCTAGCCATGTGTGCCTGTGGTCCGCAGTCAGCCCCACCCTGGAAAAGATATCCTACGGAGTCAGCAGGTCTTGGCCTGGAGGCCGTGTGGCCACTCTCCAACAGAAGCCACCTCCCTGGGCAGACTCTCGTGTGCTGCAAGGGTAAGATGGTGGCATTTTGCATTTAATGGGACTTCTAAAATATTCTGAACCTTATAGACATATATGAAAGTATAGTTTTACTCATTGGCATTTTTTTTTTCTTTCCTCTTATCCGTAGTCACTGAAGTTATTCCAGGTCAAATGCAATAGAGTCACGTTTACCAGCTGCAACTCTGCCCCATGTGTGTCACACGAGGTACTTGACTTCGTTCAGTCATCTCAGTTACCTCTGGAAGGTAAGAATCAGCAGCCCCATCAGATAGATGAGGAAAAGGGATTTCAGACATAGGAACTGTTAAAGCCAGAGCAAATACAGGTAGAATACCTACTTGGTATTTTTCCTATTACACTCCTCCCTTCCAAGAACCAGCACCTAAGAATGCAGGCATTGTCATTACAGACGCTGGCCACACTTCACAAAGGCATGGGCCTTTGTAGACAATGTATTCAAAGGAAGTAAGTCCATTCCTCTCCACTCCTTTTTCCTCAGTGCACAGACTGAGAACTAAGATTACTTTAGAACCATGGTAAGGAAGCACAGAGACCTAGCTCAGAAGTGCAGTTCTGATACTGCCTTGTGGCACAAATGCTGTGTTCCTGAACCAGGAACGTAGGCCCAGCTCGCAGAGGTCTGTTATTCCTTCTGGGTTGCAAATGAGGTCTGTGGACCCTTTACCTCAGGAGAGCTGACTCCATCCTGTGTGTGTTTTGGAACAGAGATCACCTTTGCTTCTGTTGCCATGACAATAAGACCCTCAAGCGTAATCAGCTTTCACAGGAGAAAGCCTGCCTTTTAAGGACTGGACGCTTGGCCGGTGGGTTTGGAAATCAGGTGGGTGGATGGTGGGCCAAATGCACGGACTATGCTGGGCTGGGATCCCCTCATGAACAAGCCCACCCAGGCCCACTCCTCTTGGAGTTTATATTCCAGGAAAAGAGACAGGAGGAAAGCAAGAAACTCGGGGTGAACAAGGACAAGGTACCAAGGACTGGAAAAGAGCCAGCCTTGAAGACATCTGGGAGGTGGGGTGCAGTGAGGTGGGTGGGCGGCCTAGCCACAGGGTGCCGGGGACGCCTGCCACAGGACACCTGTCTGCCTGTGCACGTGACCACATCATGTCCTTGCTGTGTGACCTTGAGCAACATCCTTGATGCTCCGGCTCCTCTGCTGCCTTGCTTTCAAAATGAGAATAATAGTAATATCTGATTTTTAGAGCTGCCTTAAGAGTGAGTGAGTTAACAGAGAGGATTACCAGGGCTGTGCGCAGCACACATCCGGTGCTCCGTATGTGCTTGCTAAGGAGACGTTCAGATGAGAAGAGGAGGTGGAGAAAGGGCCACAGGCATTTCCTTGGGGTGAACACGGGCACCATTTGAAAAGATTTCCCACTTAGAAGATTCTTTTTACAGTTCTATAAAAGTTACTTAAGTACCAAAAGTTACCCTATTGAAAAATAGCTACAATTTTCGGAACAATTTTTCTTTCTATCTAAATAAAAGTTCTTTTCATCATTTTATTTTATTTTTATTAATTATTATTTTTAGGAAGGGTTTTTATTTAGAAATCAAGGACAGAAGCATCAAGGCTCCTATCATCCAGCAGGGGGCTCCATATAGGGTAGGCCCCTTTTCATTGTTTTAAAGCTATTTCTTGGCTACCTATTATTAAAATCACCTGTGGCACCCTGACACCAGTCAGATCCAGAGGTCTGCTCATCCCTAAAGCAAATGTGCAAATGGACCCAGGGCTTTGGCTCTAGAGGCTAGGTGCCTTCTCTCTCTCTCTCTCTCTCTCTCTCTCTCTCTCTCTCTCTCTCTCTCTCTCTCTCTCCCACCCCTCTGTTCCTGTGGTCAAGCTCTGCACTGCTGCAGCCTTCACCTCTCTTTCCCCCTCCTCCTCCTTCATGTGTTCATATGCCTGGCTGCAGGGACCTGGGTATGTTCTCATAGCCTGTTTCATTAGGCTGAAAGTTGGGGCAGCAGGTGCCTCACTCGTGCTTGCTAGTCCTGGCCATCCATATAGCCCAAGTGTGGGAAAGGCTTAGACTCAGCCACCTACAGTCAGTTCTCTAAGAACCACGGGCTGTGTATTGTAAGGTTCTATTTTAGGTTCTGATCTGTCCAAAATAGAGGCTGTCCCGTAACTGGGACACTATCGTGTGAATTTGTGCTTTTGGGAGCTCACAGGACTCCAGCAGGATTTGCTACTATCCCTTCCGGAACAAGCAGAGGCTTATGTTAGCCAAGTTACATTTTTTAACTCTTCAGAATGAAAGAGTTTTGTAGCTAAATGTAACCAAGAAGTATCTGATTCTGTACTCTTTATCTCCACACAAGAAAGCCAAGGTTAAAAGAGAGACAGGTGACTTATTCCAGGTCACTTAGGATCAAAGTGCCAGTATGACCATGAACTTCAATTTCTGAGCTTTTGTGCCTTGATGAAAGTGCTGGATCAGTAATGTTGGATCTAAAATCTTTTATTTCTGGTGCAGGAAAGAATGGGTCCCCTGAGCTCCCAGGGCCACCCCGGGCCACCTCCACCATCCCATCTCTCCAGTGTCTGAAACAGAAGATAAAACAAAAGAAGAAAAAACAGTCTGTGGATTTGGAGTTTAAATAAACAGGGAGGTTAACCAAAACGCTGGTTTCAATAGATCAGAAGCAAAAGGGATTCCTACAGCTGGAGGCAATTACATAAAACTAAAAAAAGGATTCTCACACTCCAACGACTAGACAAGTTCTAGAGACTGAGAAGAATTTTGTTGAAGGAGACAAACCCTCTGAATTTTCCCAAGACAGAGAGGAGCAGACCTTTGAAATGAGAGGTTGTTTGTTTCTTCTGATCGCCCCTTTGGTTACTAAAATTATGATAGTTCTCATAGGTGGTACTCTTTTAATAAGACCAAATGATGCCAACCTGGGAACTCAGGGTTGGAAGGGTTTTCAGGTTAGTGGGATGCTGGCAAATATGCAACAACTGGCTTCCTAAAAACACAGATGAAGGAAAGCCCTGGGGTGTACTGCTTGCACATTTCCTTAGCATAAGTGTGTTGTCATGGCTGGTTTTTAAAGCTGTCAACATGAAGCTACTAAGGCTTAATTGTGACATTAACATGAGGGATTGGAAGTCGGCTCTTACATGCAGCTAACTGGCCAGTTCAGGGCACAACTGCTGACTGCCTGAGAGTGACGGTGCATGCTCATGTGTCACTGTGGTGAGGGAGCAATGGGACAGCTGGATACATAATGCTACCTGAAATGACCTATCGACCTCTCTCCCCATCTCTAGTGCATTGCCCACCCACCCATCTACACAGCCCACTCTGTCTTTTGTCTTCCGTCCATCGCCACCCAGTACCCAGCCACGACTCATCCTGTACCCATTCATTCCACTCACCTACCTCCCTCTCCCCCACTTTCCTACTTCACTGTTCTTCATTGTAAAATTAAATGCAGAGCTAGACAACCCACAGATGCTTTACAATTTTAACATTTTGAGACCCTAGTAATGATATTTTATTTTACAGAAGTGCTTGGCCCATGGCTTAACTGAAGAAACTTATTTTTAATCTTGCCCACACCCTTCTGTGTGGATTTTCATAGAGGCCCTCACCTCTCAGAGTCATGGGTGTTGGTTTACTCGATACTATGTGTTCTTGGAAGGCAGGAGGTTTATTTGGGTTGGTTGCTGTTGCATCCAGCACCTTTGGGGGCTCTGGCACATGGTAGATGGCCATTAAGCTTATGTTGAATGAATGACATAATCCTCGTGTGTTAGGGAATTGTGGTGTTAAATATTTTTTTTCTGAAATCACACAGCAGAACTGAATGCAAACCCAAATCTTGCAGTTCATTTCTATTTCCCCAGATTATTCTTTGTCTCACTGCAAAAGTCTGAGGCCTACTGAAGAGTGCACATATACTTCTAGATCGCAAATTGCAGTTATAGAAGTTTAAGCGAAACAGATTTGAACATTTGGCTTGGTCGACTCCATCTCGTCTTATGCTTTTCCTTCGCACCCTTTTTTTTTTTTTTTTTTCCTGCTGTAGTTCTGTAGGGAAGATTGGCAACTCCAGGCTGCTTTCTGTGATCAGGTACATTCATGGTCTGTATACATCTTCCTGGACGTGGGACCCTGGAGGTGTTTTCACTGTTTCCTGCTTACGAGATCCTTCTCTTCCTCACCAAAAGACTTGTTTTCCTGTTCCATCCTGAATTCACATAATAAATCCTAGCACCTACTTCAGGCACTAGAGACATAAAGATGGGTAACACAAGGTCTTTTCTCTTTACGAGTCGATGGTCTCCTTGGGGGACTGGCTAAATAATTTTTAAAAGAGATAATATCAGTGTAATGGAAGAAAGTATAAAGTATAAAGGCAGCGTGACCTTCAGAAGCTGTAGAGTCCAAAGGAGCAGAGAGAATTCAGCACAGGGATGGAATGTTCTTCAAAAGTGACTAATTTTAGTAGCCAGTGATGTATCTGCTTAATATACTTCTTGTCTCAAAAAAGAAAAGCATTTGTGAAAAACGAAGGCCTGTGATGTGCACAGAGGTCCCGAAGCGTAAGGGTGAGGTTCCGTGGGCGTGCCTCATCAGCCTGCAGGCCAGATGGCCCTGCGTGTCACGTGCCGCTTCCGGATATAGAGGCACAACGCTGGGGCTACGTCAGGAAGCGGCCGCCCTCATTTAAAGCAGCAGTGACTGCTTCCTTGTGCACTTCATGGAGAATGGCAGTGAGTCATTAAAATATTTCAGAGAGAAAAAGGAATTTACTAGATGGAAATCCGACTGACTCGCCAACACTGCTCGGTCACAATTAAAGCCACTTAAACACAGGGTTCCAAAAGCTACTGGTTTTACAAATTATTGAGGGTCTGCAGGTCTAGCACTTTAAATAAATGAAGTCTGGTTTAGAAGAAGCCCCTCCTTGTGGACCAGTGCAGATTTTAATTAGATGTTAGAGTCAAGCATGAAACATGCTGAGAAACCTTGCTTCGTCCTTTGGCAGCTTCCCCTCCTGACAGGCATTAGTCCTTTGAACTGGAATGCAAATCCTCCAAAGGAGCCGAAGAAACCTGAGGGTGGTTTTGCATGTTGGGAGTCATAAGTCATCCCAGGTAATGGTGTGCTGAGAAAATGGTTTTTGTCTCAGCTGGTTGATAATAGATGGAAGTTACACCCGGGGTGATGGCTGCCTGGGTATTACCTGTTGACAATTGAAAGAGAACACGTCAACATTTACTTATCTTACTTAATGAATGTTATCATGTGGAAAAGGTAAATCAATAAGGCCAAGATCAAACATACCAATCTCCTTTTGAACACACAATGCCCTCATTTATATAAATTTTAGCCACTTGACAGTGGCACCCTGGCGGGCTCCGGTTGTTGGGTGGAGGGGAAGGACGTGGGGGTGGAGGCAGACAAGTCTTCCATCTCGGGGGCTGGTGTCAGCCTCTCAGAAACTTTTTAAGTGGGGGAAGCTTTCAGAACCATTCCCGGCTCACTAATTAGTGTGCTAATTGAGACCCAGAGCCTAGAAGGACTAGGCCAGGTGTTTGGTTCCCGCCTGCTCCTTCTCCTCCCAGGCTCCGTAGCCTCATTTCACAGGAAGGCTGGGAGGGACTTGCTCCTGACCCAAAGCAAGGAAGACTTTGTGGTCTGCTAAACTAGCACTCCTTGTCTTATTCTTACACCTTCAGCCTTAAGGTTGTTTTCCCCCAGGGCACTTTTTAGTGTGAGATTGTGAGCACTTGTAAAGAGAGTTGCTGAGTTTCTGGACGGGTTTGCGACTTTCAGATGTTTCCAAGTTGGCCTTCCTGGGTGTTTCCTCCTTAACTCCCCACTTCTCTCGTCTGCTCTTGCCGAATAGAAAGGGAAGCCTCTCTTGGGATAGAGGGCTTCTGGCAACCCAGAGGCCTTGCTCCCCTGAGTGCTTTATTAACTCCTCTGGGGGTCCCATCCTCTCTGTTCTGTCTCCCTTCATGCTTCACCCCCCTCCAACCTGCTCTCCAGCCTGCAATGCAAGGCAGTTGGCAGGTTTTTTTTCCTTTTTGGATTACGGTGGTCTGAGGCAAAGAGGCCTCTGATTTCGGTTTGCTTGCCTAGGCTTTGCCCCTGACTTTAGGATCCTTAAAATACCTCCAGGCAGCCTTGATTGTTTTGTTCTTAGAGGCTCTGCTGACTGCACCGGGAGTTGGCTGTGTCACAAGATCCTGGACAGGTATTTGAATAAGTTGATTTACAAAAAAAAAAAAAAAAAAAAAAAAAAAAAAAAAAAAAAAAAAAAAAAAAAAAAAAAATCAGTGTTGGCAAATTATGTAGCCTTAATCTCCTAGGGTTTTAACAAACACTGAGCTTGAATTATAACTGTGCCTGGCTAAGTTGCTTTTATCTTTGAATAGAAGAAACTTGATACATTTTAGAAAGTTAAATGGTGATTTTTGCTGGTTTCCTGAAGTAAATTCTCAGGAGAAATTGTGTATGTTTATACGTGTCAGTGTGCCTATGTGTGTTTATCTCTGTATGTGTATGTGCTTGTAAGACTGCTTCTGGCTTGACACGCCTATGATTTTAATTTCCTTATACTCTACTTTTGACACATTTAGGTAGGGACATCAGCCTTACTTTCTAAGAAAGTCAAGGTCTAGGGGATAGTTTGGGTTTCCATCAGACTTTCCTTAGGTTTTAGGATAAGGAACCTGAACCAGGGGGATTTCTGCAAAAGGGAATATCCCTAAAATCCTCTTCTTATGAAATAACGATCTCTAGTGTTTTATGTCTACCCAGGATTCTAGCTTATGTAGAATTCATGACATTATAGTTATGAAAGTATTTTGTTATGCTGCCTTTCTCCTAAGATTATTGATGTTGCCAAGGGCATGATAACCTTTAAAACTGCTTGTTTACTCAGTGTGCATGTGAGGGCTGTAACAGGTCAAATCCTTGTAGGAAAATACTCTTCATCTTGTATTAATACACCTTCCCAGCCTCGGTCAGGAATCAGCAAGGCTGCTGTGTTGGGTCTCACAGTTGTGCTGCACCAGTGTAAGCAGCTTCATGTGGACTGGTGCCAAATAACTTAGGAAGCTAATCCTTCCATGGCCTGCACATCCATTAATAGTAGTGTTTTGGGAGGGCATTTATTGCATGTATTGAGTAGAGATCATAGATTTTAGACCATCTATCTTCTAAGAGACAAAGATCCCAGCCTATGGCAAAACTCATAGATCAGTCAACTGATACTTGTAACCTTCATGTTGGCCTTACTTCCAGAGTTGACCGCCCACCAAGAACTTTCTGTTTGTCTCTTTCTTTGGTTTGAATGTGTCTCCCAAAAGGTAATATACTGGAAACTTATTCTTCATAGATGTAACAAAAACTACAGTGAATTTTTACAGTAAAAATTAGAAAAATATTACCGGAAAAGCCATATTGCTAGTAGTAATCTGTAAAATTCCACCCCTATTCCACCATTTTAAATGTACTTCTCCAATCATTTTTGTCACTTTCTGAAGGGCTGCTGGAAATCCTGTTCTATGAGTGTCTTTTAATTACTTCCTTGATGTCCTTAATTAATTGACTAATTAATTTTGTGGTATTGTGGATCAGGTTTTTGATGTGGGGACAGGGCCTCACTAAGTTGCACAGTCTTGGCTCAAACTTGGGATCCTTCTGTCTCAGCCTTCCAGACTGCTGGATTTATGGGCCTGTGTCAATAGTCCGGGCTCCAAAATTGATTTAAAACATCGATGGAAAATTTAGTCAAAACTCTTACAATGTGTTCTCATCTCCTTTATTCCCCAGATATTCCGGCATCATGAGGCTTCTAGGTCTTCTCCAAAGACAAAATGACTGTGAAGGGGAAACATTGTACATTGATTCACGGCATCAGGGTAACTGCAGCAGAGCAACTAAAGACACTCACAAAATAGGACTGCCAGAACTGCTTTAGAGAGTGGCAGGAGTGGTGGGATACAAATATTTGACGTGAGAGAAATTATTTTAAGGGGAACTAATGGCAATGTGTCTTTCATTGAAATAATTGTTTAGAAACATGTTTTTGATTATATCTCTCATATGTCTATGGTATTTGGGGTAACTAGGATTGGATGGGTTCAGTAAGGTCCCCCCCCCCCCATGGCACTCACATGTTACAAGAAGGAGAGACTTGTGTGCCCAGGTTTCGTCATTATGAGATGCCCTCTGCCATTTGGTAACACAGTAGAAAGGCTGTTCAGACACTAACACCACACTCTTGAGTTTCCCAGTTTTTGGAGCTGTAAGAAGAAAGTCATTATAAACTGCTCAGTGTCAGGGATCTTGCCATGGAGGTACAAACAAAGACACCCCTGAAGACTTTCACTCAGCTCTTGTCTTTGGTGCTCAGGAGTTGGGCTCCCCAGGCTGCATAGCCTGGGCTTCTTTGTTGCTTGACTTTGGGCAGATTTAGTCAAAGAGAAGCACTAGAGGATGACGAGGCAGGAAGATTGGGGCTCTTCGTTTCCAAAGCTGTATCGTGTCTGGCTGTGATTCAGATGTGCGTTCAATGACTTCAGCCCACAGCGCTGGGGAGGCTGTGCCTTGCTCGGGGTTCCCGATTTTGCAAGTCTGCTTCTTCTTGTCCTTCTCAGCCCCAGGTACCAGTGCTTTCCACTGCCATTTTTCCTGGGTACTTCACCCTTTCAGAATGCTCGCCCCACACAATGGCTAATACTCCTTTCCTAACCCTTTCGAGCTCCCCTTTGGAGAGCGCTGTGAGAATGTCTGCTCTAAGACGGTGACGGACAGAATCTGCTGTTTGGTTCTGCTGTTTCTTACTCGTTTCCATCCTTGGTGTTGACTTTATCAGAACTAAGTCAGTGTCTTCATTTCTCTGGGCATGTCTGCTGCCCTGAGAGCCAGCACTACAGCCCTCCTCGCCCACTCTCACATTCCAAATCTCAACTCACTGCTAATTATCAACAACTTCCATAGTGAGGCGCTCTGAGGTCAGAATGATCATCACTGGGGCACCTCATAACAGCCTGATACTAGCTTATAAACTCCCAAGTACAGGCTGTGGTACCCCCATCTGCATTCTCCATGGCACTTACAAGAACACTTGGCCCAACACACTTTCGTGGCTTGCAGTGCACTACTACAAAACATGCTACATCTACGCGTGCACTAATCCTTGTCACCTTTCCACGAGTCAGAGAACCCTGGGAGACCTATCATCCACAGGACCACTGCCTCAAGTTGTCCTAAAGAGCTAGATATTTAATCCACTGGTACTTTTTTGGCACTGGTGCAAAAGTCATTTTAGTGAAAAAGACATATAACACTTTGGCTGTTAAAATAGCGTTAACCTCCCAGGTTTTGTGATAGGATCATACTTTTTAGAAACATTACTCTAGCAGATTGTAGAGTGCCGTTCAGATGCTGTAGGTTTAACAGAGATATAGTCTGCTTTATTCACCTCTGGAGAAGCACTTATTTGCAGGGTAATCTTCAGAGCTCTGTTAGTGATTGGTTAGGGAATTTTCTGCTGGACAAGAATGTCTTGATGACTTTCTATATGCAGTAGAGAAAGAGAGTTCATGAAAACTGCACGTTCACTCCCACATTACTTCCTCCACTCTGAAATCACTGGAATTGCCTAATAGTGTCATCAAAACTCACAATCGATTTGAACAGGAAGGATTTGACAGAATGTGGCATTACCTTAGTTTGAACTTCTAAATTAATCAGGGTTTCAATGCTCCTAAGAGCTATTTAAAGAGTTCCAGAGATAGATTTAAAGTTCATGCTTTAAGATTTGAGTTCATGTGTTGTTGGACCAGCTACTCACTCAGCAGATAAGTCCTGCACACCTCTCACACACATTATAAATGCAAATGAACAGATTCATTTCTACCACCAGATAGTTTGTAGTTGAGTAGATATTCATGCAATTCAGACATAAGTGAAGGCGGGCTTACAGAGTGGAGGCTTGGGGAAGAGTGCTCATTTCTGCCTGGAAGCTGATGGAGCCGAGAAAGATGTCTCAGAGGAGCTAATGCTTTAAACAGTGCCTTAAAAAGACTAGATACTCTCCAGCGGGGTAGTGTGCAAAGCAAATCACAAACCAACAGTGTCATGTGCCAGGATGTCACAAACTAGGCAGCTGAGTAAGGCTGAGACATGGACCATGTAGGGAGTGTGTAAGAGGGAGGGAGAGGTGAGGAGTCAGAGGACGTAGTAGAATTGTTATAGATGTAGACATGCAGAGTCTGTCCTGAAAGGACCAAGAACTACTGGAGGGATAGTCTAGGGTGGTGTTGTGTTTCAGGAAATCAAGTAGCCTCGGAGCACCCTGGTGGAGGAGGGGCAGCACCTGAAGGGGAATGTGGGCTGGGAACCATCACAGTAGACTGAGGCTGAGAGAAGAGTCATGGAGATTGAGGAGAAAGAAGGAAAAGAGCAGAGAGGGATAAAGATGGATGGATTGCGTTTCCCGATAACTAGTGATTGCTATAGTCTGGATGTTGTACGTCCATGAGCTAACAGAATGGTCACCAATGTGGTGTCACTGGAAAATGCTGTAGACCTGTAGAAGGAGGGGCCTACTAGAAGGTCCTTAGGCCATCCATTGAGGACATGCCCTTGAAAGGAACAGTGGGAACCCATCTCTTCCTTTTCTTTGGCTTCCTGGCTCACGTGGGAAGTAGTTTATTCCCCAAGCTCTTGTCATGAGGTGCTGCCCTAACCAGAAGCCCAGAGGAATGGAGTTGCTCACTTTTAGACTAGAACTTTTAGAATGATAGGCCAAAAACGAACCTTTTCTCTTTATGACTTAATTTTCTCAGATATCTTATTATGGTAATATTAACCTAATAGAGTGATTCTGAGCATTTCCCTTGTTTGTTAGCTATTTCTTGACTTCTTTTGAGAAATATCTATCTAAATCTATTTTATATTTTACAGTCAAATGATTACTTTTGTTTTTATTATTGAGTTGTATGAGTCCCTTGTATATTCTTGATTTGAATCCCTTATCAAATATGCAAAAGTTGCAAATGTTTTTTCTGTCTACTAGAACACCAGTTCTTCTGTTCCACAGTAGGGTCATTATCATTAACAGTAATGTACTATGCATTTCAAAATAGCTATGAGAGGATTTTAATATTCTCACAATGAAGAAATGATAAATGCTGGAAGTGATGGATGTGGTAATGCCCAGATTTGATCAACAGTTTGTACATGTATCAACATTTTACCCTGTACCACATATGTACATTCCATTATTTGTCAATCAAAATAAAATTTAAAAACATTAATGGAAAAGATTGAAGCACAAATCTAGGGTCAGTTCATTACACATATGGCAAAATAGATCATTAGGGTCATTTGAGTTACAATGTGACTCATGCACAACTAATTTCTTGTATTGTTTTTGACTCACCGACTAACTGGCCTCACTTAGGCTTTATGGGTGGGACTCACTTCTTCTGTCTGTATAACTGCTTGTATTGTGAGGGTGATTTTTTTGTACCCAAAGACCAGAAGCTAAGACCATACTTCACTCATCATTGCTTATATTATATGAGGCAAAATTGTTAATCTCTATACCTAATATTTGCAATCTCTTTTTAGTATATGCCAGTAAGTATAACCAAGAGGCTTTATAGTCTAATAATTTCATTTCTTTTATTGTGTCATACTAGAACCTTTAATCACAGAATGTCTTTCCAATCACTGACTTAAGAACTTACTATGCAGGTAAAATATAAGTTCCATTTCGTAAAGCAAGCATTCTTGTGAGCGACACTTGAATTTTATCTACTATATTTTTCTAACCTTTGAATCTTATGCTTATTAAATAACATTCATATATAACTATACAGTGTAATTGACATGGACTTCAATTTCTTTTTCCCATAATCTTTATTAGAAAATGTTTGCATTACATGATAATCATGTGTGGCTTGGGGAACTGGTGTGTAGACATAGCGTACCTTGTTTCTATTTCCCGTCCCTCTCCCAAGGCCTCAATTTCTTGAAAATCCTTACAAATAGTAGTCACCCAAGCAATAGTTCCCTGGGTGTTCCAGTCTTTCTTTGTGATCAGGCTGTTGGCATTGGCCTTGCCACACTATGAGCTGAGGATGAGTATTTATGAGCTTGGACTTCCCTGGTCATGAATATAACACATGTGGAAGACTTATAATGTTTTTGTAGAAGCAGCTAGGCATTTTCAGACAACTGTGTTTTCTTCCTTATGATGGACATTTACCTTCCCATGCTCTACAGAGGGTATGAATAGGTCCATCAAATCTTTTACACAAAGATGCTTTCTGAGCTTCAAATAGTGTTTTTAACTATCTTTTTTCACATTACATGAAACATCAGATGTGGTGGAAATCCTTGATATTTTCCCCTGGACACTGATGTTTTTGTTGGTCTTTTTACTTCCTCACAGCAGGAAGGTGAAAGTTGTTGGGAGTGGGCAACTATTTCTTCCTCCCACGTCACCCTTGTGTGCTGACTCTGGGTAGTGCTGTGCACTGCTTGGGGAGATGGGCATGAATGACATAATGTTGCTACCTTTAAGGATTTCACTGTTTAATAGGAGAGAAAAACATTTTCCTATCAGACTGCCATGGTAAGTATGATAAGCCTTCAAAAAAGGTAGGCTAAAAGGAGAAATGGAAACAGGTTACCCCAGCATAAATTTGATGAGCACTATTTATGTGAAGGCAAGTTATAAGTTACATGTAGAGGATGACCACTTAAATTATACTGGATAAGAGCCACGGAAGTTGTTAGCACTTCATAACTATAAGCCTTGTCTTGTTTCAGAAAGTGTTTGGAATAATACTGTCTTAGTTGCTTTTTTTGTTGTTGCTGCTGCTGGCAACGATACCTGCTATCCACAGATTAAGGAAAGAAGCTTATTTTATCTCACGGCTTCAGAAGGTCTCAGTCCATTCATGGGTGACTGGCCACGGTAAAGGGCTTGGAGGAAGTCTAGCTGGAGAGAAGCTGTCACGGTATGGCAGGACAAAAAGACAAGTGAGTGAGAGAAAGGGCAGGCCTCACACATGTCCTTCCGGGTCGTTTCTCCAGGATCCATTCCTTCCTCCTGGTCAGGCTCTAGTGACCCATCCCTTTTGACCAGGGTCCGCCTCCTACGGCCCAGGAAATCAATGGATTAATCCTCATAAATTGAATCACCTTCCAACCGTGAGCTTTTGGAGGTCACTCCAGATCCAAACCATTACCAATACATATACATACAAATAATATGTATACATATTTTAATATATATTTATATATATACATATATATGTATATGTACCAATAAATATACATATACATAATTCAGTAATGATAATAATAGAGATAACATTACTGATAGTGATAGTTCTTATGTGCTAAGTGCCTGTGGAGTGATTTGTGGGTTTATCACATTTGATCTGAGAAATAAAACTACGTATCAGGAAAATAAGATGGCAATGTGGTTCATGAAAAAGATGGGATCAGACAGCCTAAGTTCAAGTCTTACTTAGGTCTATTAAAATGACTTTTGTGACCATATGCAATTTAATTAAATGCTGTGAGGTTTGATATTTTTTCTTCCCTTGGGAAGATCATAATATCTTTGTAAAGGCTTTCTAAAGGGCAGTGAATTAATGTTAGCACTCTTTCTTGCTCTCCCTCTGTGTGTGTGTGTGTGTGTGTGTGCGCGCGTGCTTGCATGTGCATGTACATATTTTAAATAAACGTCGAAATCCTGGAATCCTGGCAATCATATATCTACTTTATCACATGTTGCTACACCATCCCTCCTTAATGGGAGCATCCGTGATTGCACTTATCCATCCCTGTGAGAACATGTATCTGGAGGAAAGTTTAGTTTTGGCTCACACTTGCAGAAGTTTAATCCCATGGTTACTTGATCTTCTTGCTTTGAATCTGTGACGGCATATGACATCACAGCCAGGAGTGCCTGGTGGATGAGGCCTGTTTACCTCGTGGGAGGCTGGGATGCAAAGAGTATGTGAGGAGGTACAATGTCCTGATAACGCCTTCAAGGCCATACACTCTGCTGACTTCACTTCCTTTCCCTCCTATATACTTCTTAAAGTTCCCATCATACCTCCCATCAGGACCATGATCTAGGGACCAAACTTGCAAAACACAGGCCTTCATGGGACATTCAAGATCCAAGCTGTAGCAGAAGTATAGACTAAGTTTCACATTTCTTTTTCTTTTCTTTCTTTCTTTCTTTCTTTTTTCTTTTTTTTTTTTTTTTTTTACTTGGGGTAGCTCATTCACAGATACCCTGAAAGGGGAATCATACTGTGTAAGATCCAACAAAGCAGGAGTCCCGCACCCCCTGGGGGAAGAACAGGCCTCTGGGACAGATGAGCCACGCCAGGAAGTGAGCAGCAGGCAAAGCTCTGCCTACTTCCGTGGGCGTGCTCCTGTTAGGTTCTAATGCCACTGCCGATTGACAGGAGGTCCTCCCCTCCTGCTGCTACTGCCCTTTCGAAGCCACCCTCTAGCAACCTACTGCATGACATGTATTACCTCCCACTACCACCTTGGGAGACAGGTCTTCAACTAAACCAATCCCTGGTATTAGAAAGGTTAGGTACCACTGCAACAAAGGATGGATTTCTATGTTACATTTTACCCTATCTGCCTGTGGACGTTTACTTTTGATTATATGATGCATTGAAGATTTCAGCTCACATTATTCAAAACACCCTGTGGCTGCCCTTTAGCTTTTGTCTCTTGTACTGCTGAAGTAGTAACAACACTGTGATTGAACAGTGCTATTTATAGCAGTCACAGCAACTCTAAGAGCTGAGCCACCTAATAGTTATATTGAATTTTCTCGTTCAAAGTTTATTGATTTCCTGTCTTTCTAACATTTTTGTTTCCTCTTCTGATTGCTTTGGGTTTATCTTGCTCTCTGAGTCCTGGGTCTTGAAGTAGAAGTTTGCATTATTTGTTTGAAAATGTTCTCTAATGTAAATGTTTAATTTCATAAAGTTTCACCTCGACACTTCTTTAGCTATGTTCCACAAATGTTGGTGTGCTGTATTTTTTATTATTTTTCAGTGTGGTTTATTTTTAATTTCTATGACCTATGAACTGTCAAAAGTGCATTATTTAATATCCAAATGTTTGGGGATTTTTCTGTTACTGATTTCTAGCTTGTTGACATTGTGTCGTAAGATTCATTCTGCATAATTTCTTTCTTTGTTTTTTTTGAAATTTATTTCATGGTCTAGGAAATGATCTTTTTGGTAAATATTCTTGAATACCTCTAAGCAGTGTATCTGGGTGGGCTGTTTTGTAAATGTTGGTTAGATTCTGTTAATTAATATATGTTGGAGTTCTTACAGATTCTGGTAATTCCTACAGATTCTTTAGTTACTTTATCAATCATTGAGAAAAAATGTTGAAATCTTCAGCTTTAATTATGAGTTTTTCAACATCTCCTTTTAATTCTATCGAGTTTTGTTTCAAATGTTCTATGGGTCTGTGCTTTGGTTTACACACGTTTAGGACTTCTCTGTCTTGGAGGCTTGATGCTTTCATCTTCATATAGAATTCCTTTCAGCTACCTATTTGGTAGCTGTCTTGGTTACTTTTTTGTTGCTGGGACAGACTAGTCAGCATCCACAATTCAAGGGAGGAAAGATTTATTTTAGCTCACAGTTTCAGAAGGTCACAGTCCATGTGTGGGCAGCTGACCGTGGCAGAAGCCCACAGCAGAGTTGTAGCCGGAGGAAAATGGTTCACTGCATGGCAGCCAGGAGGCCAACTGAAGTAGGAAGGAAGGTGGAGCTCTCCTCCTGGCTCCTGTCCCCATGATCCATCTCTTTGGGCCAAACCCCAGTGTCCAACTCCTTCCAATTAGGCTCCACCTGTTAACAGCAAGTGGTCTCATAGGGACGTCACTACATCAAATACAGGAGGCTTTTGGGAGACGTTTCAGATCTAAACCATGACAGTATCCTTAATGGTCACATGATAAATTGTATCCATCCTTTTACTTTCAGCCTCTTATTATTATATTTGAATTGGATTTCTTGTAGTGAAGGTACAGTTTCTTTCATGTTTTCAAATCTCTTATGTCAATCTCCATTACTGAATTGCTGTATTTGAAGCATTTACTTCCAGTGTGTGTTATGGTTTGGATCTGGAGTGTCTCCCAAGTCTTCCTGTATTGGGAAGGTGATTGCATTGAGAGAGTTAATTGGACATTGTGCATTAATTTATGGTTCTCACACGCCATCGAGAGGGTGGGCCTGGTCTGGAGAAGTGGAATGCTGAGGGTGTGGGGAAAAGTCACTTAGGGTGTGGCATGGGAGGATTTATTCTTGTCCAGCTTCTGGCTTCTGCCCAATTCCCCTCTTTTTACTCTCGCAGTGCCAGGGAGCAGCTGTTCCCAGCCAGACCCTTCCCCCATGCTGCCATTGCAAGCCGACCATGAATAAACTGAAATCTCTGAAATGTGAGCTGAAAGAAACCTTTCCCCCCTTAAGCTGTGAGTGTCAGGAATGGTGTTCTAGCACTGAGACAATGGCCAAGGTGGTGTGATTAACTGATACATTAGGACTTGGGTCTGGTATTTTATTTTTGTTTTCTGTTCCCTCTGTTTTTTGTTTGTATATTTTCCCTAATTCCTGTGGATTGCTTGGATGTTTCTTAGAATATTTTTGATTTATCCATGGTGTTTTTGTATCTCTTCCTGCAGCTATTTCAGTACTTGCTCTGTGTGTTGACTCATATATACATAACTTACAACAGCCCAGCTGTGTTGGTATTTTCTGGTTAGAGGGTCTCTTTACATTCCTTTGCTTTCTCCCATTTATGGTAGAATTGTGTCATAAACATTTCCTACACACACATTTAGAGCCATACCAGAAAGCATTATAATTTTTTTCAGCCCTCAAAGCAGAGAAGGAAATGCATTTATTTATATTTTTAGTCCATCTCTTATTTCTCTCCTTTTCAATGTTCCAATAAAGGCAACGCATTTATATATGGTTTTATTCTCTCTCTTATTCATTCATCCTTTCAGATGTTCCAAAATCCCTTCTTGTGTTATTTCATTTGTTTAGAAAAATCTCTTTATTTAGGCCATATTTGCTGATGGCAAATTCTATTCATTTTCTTCATCTGAAAATGTTGTAGTTTCTTATTCCTGAAGGCTATTTTCACTGGATGCAGACCCTCAGTTGATAGTTCTTTTTTAGCACTTGAAAAATGTGTTTATTTCTCTGGTCTCTATGAATTCCGGTATGGCAAAATACAATGTTATTGAAATTATTTTTCTCTATGGGTAATATGTTATTTCTTTCTTGATTTTCAAAAGATGTGTTTCTTGTCTTCAGTTTTCAGAAACTTGAGCATGCTATTTCTTGGGGTATACTTCTTTTGGTTTATCTTGTGTGAAGTTTACTCAGACTCTTAAGCCTGCACTTATGTCTTTTGCCAAACTGGGTAAGTTTTGACCATCATTTCTCTAAATACCTTTTTAAATTTTACTGTCTTTTCTCTTCATTTCAAAATTCTAGGAATACTTGAAATACTTGATTTTGTTTTCCTTTTTTCTTCCTTCCTTCCTTTCTTCCTTCTTTCCTTTTGTCTTTCCTTCCTTTCTTTTTTCCTTCCTTCCTTCTTTCTTCCTTTCTCTTCTTGTTGTTATAGGGCCATAGCTCCTTTGGGATTTGTTCTTTTTTCCAGTCTATCTTTTCTACTGGGCAATCTCTGCTGTTCTGTTCTTCCCTCTGTTTCCCCCTTCTTTGATTGCTTTTTGTGGAGCCCTCCTGAGGCATGGCTCAGCGTGGGTGCCATCTCATCTGTCTTTCCATGCCCCTGGGGACTTGGAACTGGGAGAACTGATACACTTATGCTAACACAGTGGCTACTGCTTTTGCTTTACAATATTCTTGGTGTCAATGACATCATATCGACCTAACTTATTAGCTTACAGGTAGAGGGGAACCTTAGACCATTCACATTTGGAAAGTGATAAAAGTTTACTCTAGGTTCCTAATTTGACAGTTCTAGAAATTCAGCCCACAGTCAAATGGATGCGGACTGGATTCACTTCTTTATAGGAGAAGAATAAGTTAAGAGTGAACTAATTCCAGGCAGAAATATTTCTTCTCATTCAAAGACATGAACTTGACAGTCTGCTTGTGTAGTAGTAGAAACTCTCCCTGATAGCAGTTTGTCGTTTTATCTGTCCCTCAGTCTACACCAACAGTAGATAGACTGTATCAGCCATGTGGCAATGTGTTTTCTTACAATGCAACCTCTCAGATAAAGGGTAATGACACGTGTCTTTCCTTTAGTAAAGTAAAAAAAAAAAAAGATTTAAATTGAGGGACCGTGATAAAAAAGAAATGATAATACACTGGAGAGAAGATGACATTTCTTGAAGTAATGAAAAATAAGGTAAAATAAAAGTGGGACATGCTGCTTTGGAATTTGTCACTTAAGACATGAGGAAGAGGGTTTTGCTTTTATTTGATTAAAATTCCTGTTTTGTGTCCTAAATTTGAGCTCTAATAAGCCCATCTATGATGACAGGTTCCTTACCTTCCTATGACCCTGTCCTAACTGGGCTCAGCTACGTCAGTTTCCCCAAACAGCTAGCACTGGATGTCAACACAACGGTCCTCATTGTACTGTAGGACAACGCTTGCTAAACCATGGGCCGATCTTTATGCAAAACATTTAACTGGTATTTTGTGGAGGATGTTAGCAACAGCCTTCAAAGTGGCCGAATGCTTATTGTCTGAAAAGGGGAAACTTGAAGAAGCACAAACAGCAGAAATTATGTAATGACAGCTTGAGTAAGGATTGGAATTGTCGGGCAATGTTAGCAAATTAGCAATAAGCCTTTCTCTCCCAGTTTTGTGTCTCCAACTAATCATACCAACACACACACCAGGCACATAGGGTTCTAACGCAAAACAAGAAGTTAAAAGGAGAAAATATAACTTGTCATAATTTAGTCCCAAGGTTGTCCTTATAACACCCCAGGCAAAGTAGTCATGAAAACAGGCCTGCTATGTAAGATTTTAGTGAAGCATTTCTGCCTCAGTTTCCTTCCTCTTTCAGTCTTATTTGACATGGAAAGCTAATTCCTGTGGGCAGAGTGTTGTAGAGGAGAATGAGTTATACTTTTCAAGGATTTTACCTGTTTTCCCCTTTATTCTTTATTTCCCCCAGTCATTCCACTTTCAAAACACATACAGAGCACAGTAGAGTTACCTACACCGCTTTGCTTAGTTTGCCAAAGACGCCTTTTAAATGTCCCTTTTCAAATTTTCCCCGCCACTCCCACAGTTTTTGCCTTTGTTTGTCTAATTTTCTGGGCAGAGAGCCCAGTCTGGTTTATATTTCTTTTTGTGTCTACTATATTGTTTTCCAAATGATTTCTCCCTTTATAAAAATCATTCTCATTCATTTATTTTTTCAACAGAGAACTCAAGGATGTGTAAAAGAGACTTTGCAGCTGATTTTTCAGGGCTGAGCTGTCTCATAGTGTTTTCTTAAAGTATTCTTTTATAATGCTAGAAGGCCAAGCTGACCACCTTCCTTCCACACTTTGCCTCTAGGAAAGTGACATTTGTGGACTACGGCTCACTTCGCTCTCTTCCCTCTTACTGAGTCGCATGGCAACCTGTGAGTGTCTCTCGTGCACGATTGGGATGTCATCGCAAAGAGCATCCTATGTGTGCTTGTGTGTGACTGAGTGCAGCAGAGAATAGATGCACGGGAGAATGCGCAGCTGCAATCTGGCGTATTTATTTTTGAATGTCATTTCCAATCAAATCTTACATTTATAACCAGCCTCCCTTCATGGCTTTCTGCGCCACAGTTTAAATGCCCCAGAATAAACATGTCAGCCGTAAATGGAAGATTATGGCAGTGACCAAGACAGATTGCCATCTCATCAGCTGCTTAGAAATTAATTTTTTTCCTGTGGTTAGACTTGCTTACAACTATGTCTATGAGCTGTGAAGAAAGCAGATATTTAGGGGAGCAAACAGGCTGCTGGATAAAAGATGTTAAAATCACTGAGAGTGCTTTGTCTGTCAACTCCAGACAGCCGCAGAGAATACCAAGTTTACCTCAAATGCTTTCAAAGACGCTTCTCCCAAGTCACCAGAGCCTAGCGGTTCTAGAATCTGAGAAGATGACATTTCTTAGTGAGATATGCATTACGTAGCTTTGAGAACTCAGAATTGTACACTCATGTACAAGTATATGCATTTCGTGTGTAGTGACAAGAGAAGCTTTGATGTCCATGTGACTGGAGAGCAGTTTTCAAAACTAGCTACTGTCAGCTTGTTGACACACTTTCTTTGTACAGAAAATAAGATTGCAAGGTGTTCTGAGAATTTCCCAGTGTCTTTGGGGGTATGAACTTAACACATCTTTCATGTGTAAGAAGATATGCACTGGCCAAATGGAGAGGTGCTCCGTGGAGTTGGGTGATTGCTTTCAAATGAACACTGTGCAGTGTGACCTGACTCATGAGGCCACGTTGTGATTTCTCTGGAGGCTTCCCTTCGGGGAGTCTACTCTGGGTTTTTAAAAGTGGTTATAAAAATATGATCCCTACATTTTTTTTCCTCATACTGAGGGAATCTGGGAATAGATGTCTTATAAGCAAATCAAGTGGGTTCTTAAAATTTGGCCGTTATCACTATCTTATATTGAACTTTCCCAATTAAGTTGAAAATTTTTGTTTTCCACAAAGAATCTGGTAGCAGTTCATCCCTCTAATACCGAAGTCGTAGTGTTTGGTGGTGAGGGTAGCCGGCGGGTGGCGCCATGCGCTCATAGGCATGTTCCTGCACTGTTGAACTTCTGTCTGATAGAGGAGTGGGGCAGGTGCTGACCTACAAAGGACTACCAGTGCCGGTGGGCTGGAGCCTGCATTGGTTTTCTTATCTTTGCAAGTTGGGTCCGATTGGGTTTCAGACCCAGCTACCTTTCACTGACAGGCCACTCAGGGTCAGGGCAGGTGAGGGAGTTCTCTATGTTGTTGTCCTCTGTTTTTCTGGGTTTGGTCACATACGCAGGCAGCAAGGATGGAGAGGCACTAAGATTCATGTGCACACTTAAAACAAGAAAGAGACAAGAGCCCGTGGTAATTACAAGTCAAAAACTTTTTTCCAGCCAACACTTAGCTTGTTAATTAATTGTTTAAAACATGCTGCTTCCATGTGTTAAGTTTGAATTGTCTTTAGATGAATAGCAGGAAATAATGTCTACCTTTTCTTTGCTATAATGTCTATGTTCACCCAAATAAGATGAAGTAAAACACTGAAGCTTTATATGTGTGAGTCAAGTTCCTAACTTATTTTTATCTAATTATTACAAGGAAAAATTTTTGGTGGATATGAATGGGCGTCTCGCTTCTCTGCAAGAATGACTTTTCACCTTATATTTTTGAAGGAAGTATACAGAATCTAAGGGGATAATGACTTTTAACCCAGTAAACAAGGAAAGGAGACATTACTATCATGTGCCAAACTTGACTATAAAAATCAAATCACTGAAGACACATTAATAGAATGTTCTCTATCAGAATTTCATCTATGACAGTATAGATATTATTATTATAGTATTATTAGTTATGAGATAACAGATAATAAATATTGTTCATCTTTATTTATAAAACATGGACTCCTTGATTTCTTAGTATTTAAAACCCAAAGATTTTAGAGTTTAAAATTTAAGATATTAAGTTTAGTATCAACGATGCATATAACAAATAATTTTAATATTTTTCTGTGGCAGGTAAGAATACCCTAATATGTTCAATTTTTGCTTTTTCTAACCATAAAGTTAGCCAATACTTATCTAATAATGTCAATCTGGAAATCCCCTGCTATGGCAAATTTTGCATGTACTGCCATTTCTTCGAGAAAACTTATTTGCTTCCCTACTCCCATCTCAGAAGAACATTCTTGCTATCTCAATAATATCTAGCAGATGAGTTTGAGATACGGGTCAGCTGGTAAGCACATGTGAGATTATATAAAACATTGGCCTGAAACAGCTCAAATTCACAAAAATGTTATACCATGCATGATGTATTTATCAGAAAACTTAATAAACACTTCCATCATAATTCTCTTCCAAGGATTCTTGGCACTGCTTGGATTTCTTTCTTCTGTGGTCTTCAGAACTTTTCGCAAACAACTGTGGCACGGCCAACTCTCACTACTGTCAGCTAGTTACTGAGGTTGGTCAGCCAATATGGTAACTCAGAATACCGTGTCCAGGATGTGGATTGGGGAGCTGGCAGAATGTTCATGGCCAGTGATTTTTAAACTTACAACAAATACCTACGTTGCTAGTATGTGACATTTAGTAATCAAATCCTCCCATTCTTTGTAGTTTAACCAAATGGCCATTACTGACTCTGTTTGGCACCCCCGATGCTCCACTGTGGGCTTCTGTTTAGTTCCTGTCCCTTCGTTCCCTGTAAAGAGTTTTTGCCTCCTTAGTCACACTTGTAAGATGGAACTTTGGGCTTCTTCCACCGCTCAGGCCTGGCCTGCTCATCAGAGGCCTCTCGTCTTCGCTGTCAACTCTGCTCAAGCCTCATTTTTCCTCTGAGCTCTTGACCACACACACGTATCTCCCCATCAGTGTGCTTGTCTGCAACGCATTGCTTCTTAACTAGTTTTTCTGCTTGTCATTCTCCCTCTACTTATGTATGTGCTCAAATATCTTCTCTACACAGAAATTCTTTCTTGATCCCAAATAATTGCTATTGTTCCTTCTCTTTTATTTTTTAAACAATGTTATATGTTCATTCAACAAGAGTTAATTGAGTATTTGCTGTGTGGTAGGCACTGTATCAAACTTTAAAACATCCTACAATAAAATAATCATTTCAATTAAAATAGCATGTGTATTAAATTATATAAAAATATATTAATAAGGAAAGTAAAAGATAAGAATTATAAATATCCTACTTGTCCAACAAATACCCTTAGTATCTAATATGTAGACAGCCATACATGGACTCCTGTATATGTTGGTAGTTATGTATTTTGGATACAGATATGAGAGATATAAAATATCATTCATGATGTAGATTTAAAAATTTATACATAAGATATTTCTCATATATCAAGTAGCCTCTGAAAGCACCACTTGTGATAGTTGGTAGGTCGGGTTGCAGACTGCCAACCTCTCATTGCATCCCACAGGACAGAGAGAAGAATCCCATTAACTCTTGAGGGCTCCACATTCACAACCTAATTATTTCCCAAAAGTGTCATCTAATTCCATCCCATTCATGGCTAGGATTTCAACAGAGCTATTTTGGGAAAATACACACATTTGATTTTTTATAATTCTCATGCCAATCTATGATGCTATTTCAGAGACACAGCCACCCACACACACACGTATCTCCCCATGCCCTCCTCCATCCGTGCAGGCATCCGTCCCTGTATCCACGTATCTAGTACTATGCTTTGGAGCCGACTTTCATGTAAGCTGGGCTATGTGGTGAGTTCCCACTAACATTGGAATATGTTACCACTATTACAAAAGCAGATCAGAAATAGGTGTTTCTTTCCCAAGCTCCATGATGTTTGTTATCTGTTGTCTCAGTCTCATTGATCAAAGTTACCTCTGAAGCCATGTGTTGAATGAAGGTTGGCAGAGCCTCTGTCTGACTAGGGTCAGAATAACTCCACAAAGAATAGCACCATTCCAGCTCTCACTACTGTCAGCTAGATTTTATATAATGAGAAATAAAATAGTACAGGATTAAGTCATTGAAAGCTGAGTGTGGCCATTGAAGAGATTATGTCAACTTGAGGCAGTTAGGAACCACAGCTGGATTCCAGTTTATAGGTGTGTGTGAGTGATTTGTGGGCCAGCAAATGAAGGAAGAGCACCCACCTCAAATATGGGAGGCCCAACTGGGAGCTCGAAATATATAAAAGGAAGGAAGGAGAAAGGCTGTTAGAGCTTTTTTCTTTTTCTGGGAAAGCTCTCTCCTCTGCAATTGTCTACAGTTGTTGACTTGCTTGCAACACGCCGCAGATCTTCATCACAGATTCACTTCCGTCTCGACTGGCGCCTGTCTTCCCATCACCGATCTTTAGTTTCTGGTATTTGTCATTGTTGAATAGCAACAATGATCCTCGGCAGACTCTCAGTAACCGTCCTGCAGTCCCGGTGCGTGTTCTACCTTGAGGCTGAGCAGCCATTGGACCCTCCAGCTCCCCAGCTCTCACATGTGCAGGCTGCCATCTTGGACTATCTCTGAGTTCAGACTTGTAAGCCTTCCCAATAGGTTCCTTTTTTCTTATAATTTCTGTCAGTTTTGCCTTTTGTAGAATCAAAACTAATACACTGAGGTTGATTATCCATATAGATTGGTGTTATTTTAATAAGTAAAGTAGTATCTAAAAGTGTGTGTTACCACAGTAAATTTATTGAAACATGTTACATTGCTTTAAGCAAAAGGGTCAATAGAAAATGTGACATGAAAGCTTGGGAAGATCAAAACCCAGGGTACAAAGTGACAAAATATTTGGTTATATTTTCTCCAAGAATAAGTTTAAACTTAACAAAATTGCCTATGACTCTAGCAAGCTCTCCTAACTAGTGGCCTGCCAGCTGTGTGCAGCCATGGATAGCACTGAATCTGACCCAACACAAATTCATAACCTTTTGTAAAACATCATGAGGGGGTTTTTTGAGTGTGTGTTCTTTGTGTGTGTGTGTGTCTCAGTTGCTTTAACTATATTAGATATATTACATGTGATCCAAGACAATTCCTCTTCACTCCATGTGGCCCAGGGAAGCCAAGATGTTGGACACTATGCAGGGAAGAGGTTGAAGATGGAGCACTGATAGACTCTGTTGGTTGAGTAAAAAGTATATTTAATTTCTTAAAGGTGCCACAAAAGCCTAAAGCATCAGACACACATTTCCTACCAGTTCTGACGCCTAAAGGTATAAAATCAAGTTGCCAGAAAGGCTCTCTGCATTTCCTTCACTTAGGGTCCTGTTGTTTTTCTTTTGCATTATGCATTTGTGGCTGCTACACTTCACCTTTTGCCTGGTCTTTACAGGGTCCATTACACATCCTGTGTATCTGTGCGTTGGTCTTTATATCTTCTTCTGACAGAGACATGGGCATTTGCAGTTAAGGTCCACTTGTATCTTGTAAGACCTGATCTTGGTTACATCTGCAATGATGCTAATTCCAAATAAGGTCACCTTCAGTTATCAGTGGTTAGGACTTCATATATCTCTTTGGAAAACAAATCTCGCAAAATGGACACCGAGGGCTGTGGGTACAGCTCAGTGGTACAGCACTAGCCTACTGTGTGAGAGGCTGTGGTTTCCATCCCCAGCACTATTAAAGAAAAAATGACAAGAACAACAAAATTTTGCTTATTTGTAGGTAATACCAAAAGGAAAGAGAAAGGTGTTTGGAGGCTCGAATGTTGGAAAGTAAGATACTGACCAGAGTCTCTGATGCATTCAACAGTGGCTTCCAAGGTGACCAGGGTGGGGAATAGGCTTTGACTGAAGACGTAGAGTTGAACCCAAGAGTCGGTGATGATAGATAGAGGACAACGATGGAGAGAGGGCTGTGGTAGAGACTGGGCTGTAGGAGAGAGTGTGCTGTTGTAGAAGTGGCCTGCTACCCCTGGGAGAGCATGTCTCCCTTCTATCATAAAACTTTTACTAGGCGAATGCTGCAGATTCTGCAACGCAGTTGTTAAGCTCCCTTCGCATTTGGTGGGGGAGGGCAGCGGTGTCCTTCACTCCCTCCTGAATAGCCCTGGCTGCCTTATCGTTCTCTCTTCCTCTGCCTTCTGGCCATATCTCCAACTTTGGGTTCCACAAGTTCCTTGGAGTAGAACCTCTGCCAGACTGCGTCCCTTCATGCATACTTTGGGAAATGGCTGAGAATTCATGGTTTACCTGTTACGACAGTGGAAGCTTTTACCTTTTCCAATAAAGAAGATGCTTTTCAATTTGTTTGAAAGATTTTCTGTGTCCAGGCATTTTAGGTGGTCTCAAGTTTCCATTGTTTGTTATTGGTGTGTTGTATTCGTACATTTGCATGTGTTCAACTCTGCTCGTTAGTTTAGGACATGTTCTTGGTATGACATTTTGGGGTTATGAGATGCTGTGAATATTAGTTACCCCCAAAAGAATAGTTTAATTTATAGTTATGTCTACAATAATGATACACTAGTGGTATGACTTTAGACCGTTGCCAACACACTTTACAAAATTGCCAAATGACAGAAGGAATAAACAGTCTTACCTTGACTAAGCTTGAAGCCCAGCCAGCCCACACCCGCTCCCTCGGTTACCTGTCAATCGCTCGTGAGCGGATTACAACCCATCTTCCACCCACTAAGCAAATGACGGTGCACTTTTTAGTAGGCGCTAAGACGCCCTTACGTCTTGCCTTCTTAGGCTCTTAGTGGCACCGCGAGACCGAGCAGAGCTTTTGCTCCCTTGTTGCTCTTCCTCCTCGTCTCCTGGTTCTGTCTTCCCCCCATTTCCCTGCCTGCGATCCTACCCCTGCTTCCCCCTGCGGCCCACCCCGGGTCCTTCTGCCCTGGGAGTTCCCTGCATTTGGGGTGTCTTGGGCTGCTCTGTCTTTGTCCTTTGTCCCCCAGTTTTCTGCGCCCACAGGTGCCCAGAGCCCGTTTGGGCTAATGGCTTGCACTTCCTTGGGGCTTAGCGGGACTCTCGGAGGCCTTGGGTGGGGTGCCAGCCGGTGCCCCCCGGCTGCTGCAGAGGGACACTAGGTCCCGAGGGGCTCTGCTCCTGATCTTCCTCTTTCAAGCTATGGCTTCTTCTTTACTCTGTCCCTGACCAGGAGCTCCTTTAATGCTTACTCTTTTAGGCTTTTTATGCCATTTAATTTTTTTCAAATAAATAATAATTTTAATTGTACGTATTTAGAGGGTGTGGGTGCAACTGCGAGTAACCTTGATTTGGTCAGTGCACACTGCACACATGCAGTGAAATACCGTGTTCTGTACATATGTATAACTATTACGCATTAATCAAGCACTTTTTAAAATGTCTAAAGAGGTAGGGTTACTGGTTGCCCCAATTTGATCTTCTGATCTTCTTAAGTAGTCATATCTAATTTCCCCTAGGGGGAGTCGGATCCAGGAGCCAGCTTCTAATGCACAGAATGGGGAAGGCAGCGAGATGCCAGTTCTGCGGGGTACCACAGATGGCAGCTTCCTCCTGTTGCCCTCTCCTCCCTGGACCTTCCCCTGAGCTTGCACTGATGGGGAGGGCCTGCTTGGATGGCACTAGGGGTGGGCTTGCCAAGAGCCATCGAGGATCCTAGACCCTTAATACAAGAGCCTGTGAGGAAAGGAGTTCTATCCACAACGTTCATAGGAGCCCAGAATCTAATGCTGCCTCAGTGACGCTGGAGGCTCACTGGGTTGGTGCTCCAGGTAACCCCAGGAGACAGTAAGTATGTACTGTGTTGGGGTGCTCAGTTCTGCAGTACTGATTTGTTACACAGCAGTAGATAACCAATACAGAGAATAAGAAAATGACACAATCACTGTTGTGCTAAAATGTGTTAAGTTTTAACCTTTAAGATTTATAAATGTTAATAAGGGAAATGTTTACGATTTGAATCCTTCTTATTGTGGTTATTATAAAACAGGATATTTTAGTTTTTATTGGCATTTTGTGCGCCTATATTTTTCTTTCTTCAACATGTTTGCTCATTTCCAGTTAATTACATGAAAATTATAAACATATATTTAAATGATTCAGAAATTACATAAATCTTAACTAATCATAAGATCATTAGAATATGCACTTAAAGTTAACCTCACTTATTTGACAGGTGGCTATAAATAATCAAAGCGGTGCCCTTTGACCTTACCTTCTCTTAGCATTTCCCATGTAATAAAAATGCCTACTGATTCCTTGAAAATATGTGCAGCACTGTTTTTTTTTTCTGGTGAAAATTTATGTTATATATTTATATACATGCCAGCATGGCAAAAAGTGACTCTAGTTCCTAGTACATTGGCTGGTCATATGTGTGTGTGTGTGACTTCATTGAAGTAGCTGCCTTGTTTAATTCATTGTGGTAATCTTTTCACTCTCCCTTTCTGTATTTTATGTGACCTCCAGAACGAGATGGAATGCTTTCATTCTAAGCATAGAAAAACATCGCTTCTGAGCTATTTTTCAGTCACAGGTCAATAATCTTAATAGCCGGTGGATATAGACGCTTTTGTAGCTCGGAGAGAATCACTCAGGTACTAAATACCGCCCAAAGGACCAGGCAGGCGTCATTAACGGGCTAAGTGTCGCCACGCGTTCTATTGTGAGCTACGGCTGCAGGATGAAGTTGGTGGCCTTGGCAGCCATAAATCACATTTGCAGATTAAACTCATTTTCTATGGCCTAAAGGAGCTTTTCTAGATTCAGTCATTAAATTTTCAGTTTAACCATTTTCATATGTGGAAAAAATGATGTTTTCTACAGAGATGTAATGGTGATCCCTGCTCTGGAGAAATTTACTGCATTCTATTGCTGGGGCTTAATAGAGATTTAGGTTTCATGTGGGAAATATACTGAAGATAAAATTTAATGGTGCCTGAACCACTAAGGTGGGTCGTCATCATAAGTCATACAAAAAAAAAAACCCTCTAAGTGATGAGACCTGCTATCTTCTCACTGGGAGAAAAATGTGAAAAGCCAAATATGAATTAATGCTCTGCACCATAAATTTTTATTTCTGTGTACTTTTGGTTGTCCCGGGAATCACACAAGATCATGTCATTCTGGAATGTGTTGATATTAAGTTTATATTTAACACTAAAACCGACAAAAATCAGAATGTATCTTTTTAACTGAAGATTTAAAAAGAATAATTTCCTCCCTTTCTATCTCAGAACACACACTTGCTATGTGTATGTGCGCGCATGCGCCCTGCACAGCCAGTAGATGAATCGTGACCATGTGTGAGTTTTCTCAAGGATTGGTCCTTAAGGTGGATCTCCAGGTATCCTGTGTATCCCCACAGAAACAGAGCTGTCTCCTTTCTTATTTAGGTCCTGAACATGGAGTCAATTTTCTACATAGCACATGTGTCCTGTACCTTTTGTTTCTATGCTTTCCATCAGAACTTTTAGACCCAAGCTTTATGCCTTTTAATATCTTCTGGTTAAATTTTTACAGCAAGCTATGAAATATAATTTTTGTTTTTCATATATATATATATATATATATATATATATATATATATATATATATAATTTACATTTGGATCTGGAATGTTCCCCAAAAGCCTCATGTTCTTATGGATACTTTGTACTGTTGGGAGGCAGGGCCTGGCTGGAATGGGCGGATGCTTGGGGATTGACCTGGAGGGGCGTGTGCTGGTTCCACTCTTCCCTTTCAGTCTCTCTGTGCCACCATGCTGTGAGGACGTCTGCCTTCTGTGTAGCTCTAGCTCTCGCTGCAGCCCCACCATGTGATTCAACCATTTTCCAGCCACCCACCTGTGAATGGACCTTCTGAAACTGTACAGTACAATAAATCTTTTTTTCTCTAAGTTGTGGATGTTGGGTATTGAGTCACAGTGATGAAAAAGTAACTAAGATAACATTGAACTTGAGTATTTTATGCACATATATATCACGTCAAAAGCACAATCCCTTCCTCTCCCCTTTTTGGCCCTCCTGTACTCTTCCCCTCCCCTTAACTCTTCTATTATCCCCATTTCTTCTATAAAATGACTGTATTCTGGGTTTCCTATATTAGAGAAACCATTCGATATTTAACTTTCTGCGTCTAACTCACTTCAGTGAACACAATGGTCTCAAGTTGCATCCATTTACCTACAAAAGCCTTAAATCTATCTATCTTTATGAAAGAGTAGTACTCTATTGTGTACATATACCTTTTATTTACTTTTTTATCACATTTTAGCTATTGTTAGTTGCACTGCTGTGAACATGGGTACACATGTGCCTCTGTTGTATGTTGCTTTTAATTCCTTTGGAAAGATTCCCAGAAGAGGTATCCTTAGATCAAATGGAATATTTATTGTCAGCCTTTTAGAGAGTTTCCATACTGCCTTCTATAATGGCTGTACCAGTTGATAATCAAATTTTTGATGTACACTATTCTCTCTGGGGTTAGATGATACTTTAGTGATATTTTGATTTGAATTTATCTAATGGCTAAGGATCACCATATTAATGAAAGCAAGAACAAAAATTACTTTATTGTCTCAATTGATGCAGAAAAAGCCTTTGACAAAATCCAGCATGCATTTATGATAAAAACTCTGAGGAAAATATGTATAAAAGGATCGATCTTACCTTAAACTGATAGAAGCCATATATGTCAAATCTACTGCAAATATCATAATAAATGGGGAGAAATTGAGATCATTTCACCTTAAATGAGAAACACAGCAAGGCTGCCCACATTCAGCACTCCCATTCAATGTAGTCCCTGGAGCCCTTGCCAGAGCAATTAGGCAACAGAGTGAAATAAGGGGAATATGAATCAGGAGCAAGTCAAAGCATCCTTATTGGCAGATGAAATGACAATCTACATAGAAGACCCTAAAAATGTCGCCATGAAACTGTTACAAATAATGAACGAATTCAGCCAAATTGCAGGCTACAAAACTGACACTAAAAAATCAATAGCATTTCTCTACACTAACAGTGAACTTACTGAGAAAGAGCTCAGAAGAATAATTCTGTTCTCAATAGACTAACAAAAAATTAAATACCCAGAAATAGACCTAGCAAAAGAAGTGAAGGACCTCAGAAAGAAAACTGTATTATACTGAAGAAAGCACTTGAAGAAGACATTAGAAAGTGGAAAGACAGCCTCTGTTCTTGGATAGACAGAATTAATATAGTCAAAATGACTATACTGTCAAAACTGATATACAGATTCAATGCAGCTCTTTTTAAAATAACAACAATTACTTCACAGAGCTTGAAAAAACAATCCTTCAGTTCATGTGGAATAAAAGATGTCCAAGAATAGCCAAATCAATCCTGAGTGACAAGAGACAAGTAGGAGACATTACAATTCCAGATACCAAGTTATATTACAAAGCAACATTTATAAAATTTACATGATGGTGGCACCAAAAGAGACAGTGAAACAGAACTGAGGATGTAGAGAGAAACTCAAGTACCTGCAGCTACCTGGTCTCTGATAAAAGAGCCAAAACCAAACACTGGAGAAAGGATAGCTAGCCTTTTCAACAAATGGTACTGGGAACACCGGTTGTCCACATGAAGAAAAATGAATCTAGACACACACCTGTCACCGGGCAGCAAAATCAAATCAAAGATGATTAAAGATCTAGATATTAAAACTGAAACACTGAACCTCTAGAAGACAAAATCGGCAAAAATTCAAAAGAAATACACATAGGCAAGGACTTTCTTAATACACCAATGCAAAAGAAATATCCCCCAATATCAACAAATGAAATTATATCAAATTAAAAAGTTTCTCAGTGCAAAGGAAATTATCAACAGAGTGAAGAGAGAACTGACAGAATGGGAAAAATTTTCCCCACCTGTAACTCAGATAAGAGGCTAATAACCAGAATATACCAAAAAATGAAGAAAAACAGACCTCTCAAACTCAAAGACCCAATCAAAAAAATGGAACAGAAATGAATAGGCAGTTCTCAGATAAAGAAGTTTAGATGGCCAGTAAATACAATAAAACTTCTTTCCATGTTAAAAGCGTCCTCCATTTGTACTGTCTGATCCAGTGAATGTTAGTTATATCCTTTCTGACCACTTGGAATGTGTCTAGTGCAACCCAAGAACTAATTCTTAAGATAAATATTCAGTAGTTAAAATGTACTAGTCACCTGTGGCTGCTACATTGATTATGTTGCCTAGGTAATCAAATGATAACACAGGCTTGAAGTGCTTTAAACTGTGTTTCCCAGTTAAAGTCGAAGTTTCTTCGGTAGTTTATTTCATTTCATTATATTGATTGCTTGGTATGTACTGAGTACTGTGAGATGTGCATTTACATGGATGCTTTTCAATTTTTATCACCTGGACTTATTTCTGAGTGTTGCTTACCTACGGAGTCTTGCAGGGAGGTCTCTAACCCGAGTATGACCTGAAGGTGCATTTTCTTGCGACTCCCATTGGAGCACCCAGTTCTCTTAGCAACATGGCCCCAGCAGATGATCTGTCTCTGTCACATCCGAAGTGGACGAGGCCTGTGTGTGTGGACAGGACAACAATACCTGTAATCTGATGCAAAATGTATGAGCTAAAGGGTTTTCATTCCTGCTCTTGTTTTTTCCACAATTCTTTATTTTTTTGGATTTTATATTAAAAGAGTAAAAAATTCTTCAAATAGAATAAGACCCAAAATTTTCCATGGCATTTTCATAGATTCTCTAGAAATCAAGCTCCAATTTCCTACATGAAAAGATACTGTTTAAAGCATTTTACTTGAAAGTTTCAAGTATTATAATAAAGATTACATAAAATGTTCAGAACACTTCTGCCTGATTAGATTAAGATCAAATTTATTAAAATATGTCTGAACCAATTAAGCAAATTGTGATGTGATGTAAGATAAAAACACCCACCATTGATAATAATTTCTATCAACATCTCACATCTGCAGTTAACTTGAAGCAGATGCTATAAGGCATGGCTCCTTGTTTTATATTCGCACGTGACAACATGTTTTGATGTTTGCTTTTTAATTGTAACATCATGTAATGTGGGTTTCTAAAGTGTATGTGTGGTAAGTGTCAAAGCCTAAGAAAAATTTTATTTCCAAAACTCTGTAGCATTTCTAGTGACCCTGCCTCTTTTGTACATATTCTACAGGAATCAACAGATTTGTTTTACTCAAAATGAAGTTATAAATTCCATACCATTGTTCATGGATGGGTATACTTTGTTTGAACTTTTCCTACAGCTGAAAAGAGTGAATCATAATTGCACGTTCGTTCCTTTTCCACAGAGGAAGCTTCTCTGTAAGCCATACGGGTGGCCAGCAGCAATCTGGCCATTCCTGTGATTCGTAGATCAGGAGATAGCCTCTGATCAAAGGTAGAAAACTTGTACCTTCAAGAGCAAGAAGGAGAACTGGGAGAATTCTCAACTTTCTTTTTCTTTGTTTTTGGTCTCAGAGTGGCTCTGAGTGATGTCAAATGAAGTGTCTACAAAGGTCTCATTCATTCATTCTTACTTATTTATTTATCTATTGAGACAGGGTCTCACTCTGTAGTCCAGGCTGGTCCTGAACTCACTGTGTAGCCCAGGTTTGGAATTCATGCAGCTCTTCAACCTCAGCCTCCTAAGTTCTGGGATCATCTGCCATGTGACATCACACCCAACTATTATGCGGTGCAGGGAAATCAAGCCTGGGGCCTCGTCCCTCCTAGGCGAGTGCTCTGCTCACTGAGCTGCACCCCCACCCAACGAAGATCTCAATTAAGAAAAACACTTTTATTAAGATTTATTTTTAGAAATGATTAAAATATAATGACTTTCTTGGGATTTAATTGAACAAGGAATATGCTAGGGGGTATAAAAGTACAAAAATTCTATTAACATAATTTTAGAAGTTTACCGAGGTAAATATCTGCACAGAAACTGTAGTTAGTAACAGAGTTGGAAAAAGAGTGAAGCACACGTGTGCACATCAGATATGGGGCCTTGTGTCCCCTCTGCGTTCCAGGCTTTTCACAACTGTTTGCTGATGAGGCACCCAGGTGTGCTGGGGTATCTTTTCTCATGGCATCCCACCTGCCCTATGCCCACGTGTGACGGGATGCCCTTTTCACAGCATCCCAAGTGCCCGTCATTCCTCTTCCCTTCCGGTTTCTTCCTCCATCTCTTTGAACTCTCGCCGTGTAGTTACTCATTAAGTGCCATGTGAGAGTCTATTTTTTCCCCTGCATGTATCCTGGAAAGGCTAGCAGGGCCAACAGTGTGACAACTCCCAGGGTTTGAAGAGTCATAGGTGGGTCCTTAGTGCATCAACATGGCCACAGCATTTGGCAATAAATGTCTAAGGCCAACAGCAAAGTCAAGGTTCCAAAAGTTTGAGTATGATGTCACAATGAATTGGTGAGTGATGAACCACATATATTGTGGTGGTCCTGCAAGATTACAATGGAGCTTCACCTTACTGTGGCATGAGGTAAGCATTTATGCATTTATGTTGATGTTGGTATACTTGAACTCAGTTGTATAAAAGTACACCACACACAATTGTCTATCATATGCAAAATTTAATAATAATGACTCTTTTGCTGGTTTATATATTTTCTCTATTACTTTCATCATTATTTTAGATTGTACAAGTTCTACTTAATAGAAAAATAAGTTTTCTTAGTAACAGCCATCAGTAGGAGGCTCCTCCAGACTGTTTTATGAGTCTGCTGATTATATCAAGAGGCCATGTGGACAACTGACTGAGACAATGTTAGTTCGTGCGAGTGCACTGGTCACACAATGAGGAAACTGCCCAACAGTGCAGTTCTCAGGAGGCATCGCTGTTGTTAAGCAATGCATGGCCATGGTAGAAGTCAGCTCCCAGCCAAGGGGCGGTGGGTGGGGACAGAAGGGCAGCAGAAGATGTGGGGAGAGGGGCTGCAGCAGGCACTGACAATACGCGATACAACCACGGCTATGCTTTTCTTCCCCATGGCTTCAGCAACCTATCGAAGGCCAGCTGGGAGGTGAGAAAGGACACGAAGGAAGCTCAGACATGAGCACTATCCTGAGGGCAGCTGGGTATAGAAACCTATTGCTTGTTGCTCAGAAGAAATCATCACATATGTTTAAAAAGGTGAGATTAGATAGGCAGGAGTTGAGGTTGACATTATTATGAAATCATGGGTTTCAGTTTTCTTATGAAGCATACCACCAGTGCTCTACAGATAAGAACGACTATTTTTCTTTTTATTTTTCTCACAGAGGCAACTTCTGCATCTTTTATAGAACCGCAGTGTGCTTGATCCACTTGGAGTGTTTTCTAGGCACAAATCACAGTATTGGATGGTGCTGTGGCTTGGTTGTCCCAGGCCTCCTAATGAGTGTTAGGGTAAACTCATAGTAGTTCACTCATGTGCATTGGTCTCTACCTTTATGGCACCTCGTGTGCATGCACATGCGTGCACATGCATCTGTGAGCACACACACAGCACACACACAAGCACAAACACACTGGCGGCCCTGATATAGAGATCTCCATAGACACGTCACATAGACTGACTTCATATTCTAAAATATGTCTCAGGTGTATGGAAGCATAGAAAAGGAGACTTTATCGCCACAGGGAACGAGTTAACAATACAGAGCAGTCTGTCTTTTGATGTATATTATGCCTCATGAAGACCATCCTGGTTATTTTTATGCTTTACCAAGATGTATAAATTATTTGAAGTTTAAAGATCAATCTGGAGCAGAATATACCCTATTTTTCACATGGAAAATTAAGACTCCCAGCCCCGCACACATGTATGCCTATTTCTCATATAAATATTGTTTATGCACGTGTATTTTATAGCACATATTTAAATTTTGCCTATTAATAATATAAAAATGCAGAGAATGAAGCCAAAGAGAATTTTCTGATTTTTTTCCTTTATTTGACACTACAATGTATTGAAAACATAATATCCCTGAATATGAGAGTGTATGGAGCGACCTAAAATGAGTTCTTCTCGAGTCTCTCACCTCAGAGTTTGTGCTTTTATGCTCTTCTCATGTTATGGGCAAAAGCATCTTTGAAGATGATTAAAGGTATGCAGTCCCTTTTTAGAAAAGGTCACCTAAGCCAGTACATGCTTTTGAAAATTTGGTTTATTGAGATTTACAAAACTTAGATCTGCGGGTCTCAGTGTGGTCTCCAAGGAGGACAGCATCAGCATTACCATCATTACCATCAGCTTTGAAAGGGAGATTCTTAGGCACTGAGCCAGAATCATTCAATCAGAAAACCAGCTGGAGGACTAACACAGTGGCTAAAGCACTTGCATAGCAAGCTCAAGGCCCTGAGTTCGATCCCCCAGAACCACATGAGTCAGCATGTCATGCTGCAATCCTAGCAGTCAGGAGGCTGAGGCAGGAGGATTGCTGTGAGTTTGAGGCCAGCCTGGGCTACATAGTGAGCTCAGGACCAGCTAGGACTTCAGAAGTCTACCAATCTAAGTTTTAAAATGTAGGTTTGGATGCAGTTGGTTCTCAAAGGTTACATTCTGGAAGCTTGGTCCCCAGTGGGGCGGTGCCTGGTGGCAGGGAGCTAGATCATGGGGCTTTGTCCTCAGAAGCTGTGAATGCTGATCTTACTGTGGTCTCTCAAGAGCAGGGACTCCGTATGCTTGGCTCCTTCTGCTTCCTTTCTGTTTCTCTGTCACGTGACCCTGCCAGGGGGCCCTCACAAGAATGCAGGCATCATTCAGTTTGGAATACCTATCTGTTAGAACCATGGGCCAAACATGCCCTTTCTGGATTTGTATATTTTCTTACAGAATCAGAAGACAGACTAAAATACACAGGGTGGTGATGACAATTCTGTATTTCCAGGTTTGAGGCATATTATCTGCCAGAGATGATCTAGCACACGATATTTCTTAGTCCATCAATGGTCTCTACCTCCTCCATGAAGAGCATTTTTCTTCCATTTCCCCCACATTTCTGCCCGTAGACCAAGATATTGATGCTCATGGAAGTTAGTTCAGCCTGAATTTTTCAATACTGATCTTCAATCAGCTTGGAACAAGAAAGTTTCGGGGGTGTTGTTTTATTAGTACATCTTTTAGAACAAAATAAATGCCAAATATCTGTTTCTGGAGATTTTTGGGTTTCTCCCATTTTCTCGAAGAACCAGGAGCAACTTACTCATTGGACACAACCTTTCGCTTGGAGTTGAAGTCAAAGCATTTGCATTAGATGAGATCTCTTTTTAAAAATCATCTGTTGTTGGCAAGAGAAACAGGTATCTTGGTGACCTGTGGGATAGTCTGAATGCATTGTCTCTCTGCAAGCTCAGGATGGTGACGCCTGTTTTGCTTTGAGAGGGCTTGAGTGCTAGCACCTTGCCACTTAGTACATGTTCCACAGGGGCCAACACCATGGCCTGGAGTGGGCAGAAGCACACAGCCTCACACTCTTCTCCGGTTGTGCACGATCAAAGTCTACACTTAAATCATCAAGGGGTGTGTATCCGTATCAGCGCAGGAGACATGCTGATCTGGTGCTTAGTTTTGATACTAGTTGACTTACCTAGAACTCATCTGAACAAGCCTTCTTTGTGGTAGAAGGAGAAAAAAGTTAAATGACTTTGAGCACTTCTTACAGCCTCACAAGGAGCTAATATTTGAACTTAATTTTGCCAAAGCCTTAAAAATTTTCATTAAACCATGTCACCTAAGGGATACAAAGAGTTGGGAATTTCAAACTCATTAAACTCAGAAGACACAACCTTTAGGAAGAAGTTGATTTTTGGCACTTACGTATTGCCTTTTCAAAGCTCCGTCTGCTGATCCTGTAAGCATACACAATGTTTCCTTATGCCTAATTCTCATCTAAGAATCCCTTGCTTGCTGACAGCCATCTTTTCGCTAGTAGAGTTCCCTTTCCTAGAGGCTTGCATTGCAAGCTCTTTAAATTCTTAGAACCTAATGGAATGAAAGTCTAATTGTGGGATTCTAGGCATCATAATGGGTTGACTTTTGGGGTGAGGTCTTCTGTCTTGGACTCTCTTTAAAACATGCTAGAGAGATAATTGTTGACTTGTTAATGTCTGTTTAAAACCCAAGAACTGAACTTGGTGTCACAGATGTTGGGAAGGCTACCATCTTTGCGATACTTGGAATCTGTTTCCTTCTTGGGTATACCGTCTTGTAAGATTTTGTACCAGTGGAATTCCATTTGTACCCAAATTTATAATGGAGCTGGTGCCCCCTGCTGGAATAGCATTGCTTAAATTTCCATCTTCTGGGGCATCTGTGCCAGCAACCTTGTTAAAACGGAGTCTTGCCAACATAGCCTACAGGTAGCAGGGTAAGTCATTTAATTAACCTCTCTGCTTCAGTTCCCTGACATGTGAGAATGGTATAACAATAGCAGCCAATCCTAAATTTCTTGTTGAAAGGTAGAATTAATTAGGGATGACAGTAAAATTCTTTATAAAAACTGGATACTAAACAGCAATAAATGTTTAAACATGCCTCCAGTATTCCTATGACAGGAAAATGACAATGTGGTATGTCTTATTACTGAACCTGCTGTTACTAATTTTATCTCATTATGAAGTTTTGCTACTCTGAACATGTAAATGTACATGTATACCTTCACCCACCCCAACTGATGTTATGTGAGCTCAAGAGTTTTGAAGAGAGCAGTCGTTATAGGTGAAGTGGGGAAAAGTGGATGAGACAATTCACACAGGAGTGTGTTGGAGTCGTGCAGGTGTATCAGTTTGGGTATCTTCTCTGATTCATCCTTTTTTATGGTTTAGAGGATCTCTCACATTTAGAGTGAATCTCAAAAAACGGGAGTCCCAAAGAATTAATTCCATTTGAATAACTAAGAGAGTGTGGAATCGAAGAGGTCTCCTCCTGACAAGGAGAAAGAGTATTCTCTCTTTCTTGCCTGGACGCTGACAGGGAAAACAAGGAAAGTCTAAATAGAAAATTGAAGCAGGCCTTCTCCTCTTCTTTCTTGAACTGGAAACCCAGTCATTTACAGGTAAGAATGGGACAAGAGCCCAAGGGCATTCCAGGACAGGGTACTGTAGGTAGGAAGCAGCTTTTCCCAGGGGAAGCTGTGCTCATGCAGCACAGTATGCCCTCTGCAGGAGTTAGAGGCAAAACAGGCGGCACTTAGGCAGGGCTCCTGCTTCCTTTGGCCTGTATGTGGTGCATAGGAAACTTAAAAATATTACTGCAGAAAATGGTGAACAATCCTGGGCTTGAGATCAAGGATGCAATTTGCTGAGTCTTCATGTATGAGACAAGTGGCAGAGACCAGGGATCTGGGCTGGGACAGCCACAGAACCAGGAATATCATAGTGATTGTGGGCCCTGAGCGTGACCAGATCACCAATTCCAGGTCGAGACTAAAGAATGTTCTGCTTTTGGAGGACCCTGTTCCCAGGCAGCCCATGTCCCGATAAGATGACAAAGGCCTCGACAATACTGGCTTGGAGGGAGGCAACATGTATGGAATGATGAGAATCTACCTGATCATTTCTAGATTGAAATTATTGGTCCATACTGAATCTAACACTTCAAGGAATTGGATCAGCCCCCAGAAGTACAGCTGCTTCCTTGGTCTTCACCTACTTCAGTCTAATGTACGCTTTTGTGACCCTTCCTTACTCAGGGCTATAAGCAACATGCCCGGAGTTCCACTTAGTTCAGGTTCCAATAGTTCAGGTTCCTTTAGGTGCAGAGCGGTGCAGATCCACCGAGACCTACACCTGAGAAAGTCCACAACTCTGTTCTGTTGTACTGCATAAAGTTCTCAGAACTGTAAAGATCAAGAGAGCATTGTGACATCACATAAGCACTATTGTGGGATGTGGTGTGGACAGGAAGACTATATTCATGCAGGGGACAGAAAGACAGAATGGAAAATTCTTAGTTGTTTAATAGAAAAGAGAAAAAAAACACTTTCTCCTTCTGTAATGTCACAAAATTCTTAGGAAGAAACACAGAGCCAAAGCCATCAGTGTTTGGAAACAAGTTGGAGCCTGTGTTGGAGCTTCTCTGACTATTTTGTCTAATACAGTTTTACAGACTAGAACCTTTTTTTTTAAATAAATGCATCTGAGAGATAGACAGAAATGTCTTCTTGTATCTGTTGTCACCGAAATTGATATTAATGACTTCACTATTAAGGTTGCATCTCACATTTATTCAGTTAACCAAATAATAATACACTAACAAAAGATGTAGATTTTGAGCAAGAGCCTTCCTGGGGAATGTCTGACAAGTTGATGTTGATTTCTCTTTTTCTGTATCCACCTGCTGAATTTAGCTGTGAACTTTAGAAATACAGAAGAGACAATGGAGGAAAGAAGAAAGAGAAGACTAAATATGAGCCCCACAGGGTGAAGGCTGACACAGCTCTTAGTGCTCAATGTTTTAGCGGAGTTTGGAGTCCAGCAAGAGAAGATCTGGTGCTGTCTCACACTCATCTTGTAGGCCCAACTCTTCCATGGGTTAGACAGGAATCAGACTGAAAACTCCAGGTAGGTTGCTGGGGTGTGGAACAAGAGTTCTGCTGGGCTGGCAACCAGGGCTCAGCAACACTCCTGCCTTTGCTGAAGCAAGGGACAACAGAAACACCTGGTGAGGTTGGAGAGCTGTCCGAATAAGCTACTCTGCCCAAAGTTCTTGTCACACAGACCCAAAAACCAAATAGTGATTAAAATGGACCTAACTTACAGATAGCAATACCAAAACACATACAATGTTAACACATACGATTTAGGAGTATATTTTAAAATATACACCACAATTACTTTCTTTATCAGGGAAGTAAATCTGTTTTATACTCCTAAGTATCCATTAATTTCTCATCCACACTAATAAAATTAAACAGAACATTTGTATGACAATCTCCTGAAATATTGTAAAAGTAAGTTTAATACTCAACTATGATAAAATTTGTAATAAAACATGCATAAACTTGTCTCCATTATTCTATAGTGTCCCTTTGCCTGGTTTCAATTACATGTAGTCAACTGAGGTTTGATAATACTACATAGAAAGTTCTAGAACAGCAATTCTTAAACTTTCAGTTGCATACCATTCTCCAGTCTGTTCTTCGGACACAAGGGGAAACAACCACCACGGCGATAGAGTGTGCCTCGTCGCTCAGCTGTGATGTTCAGAAAGCCGGATGTACTAGATGCGGTTTGTGATGATGACGCCTTCGATTTACATTAGGCTTCTCGTGTTGTCAGCCCACAGTGGGTCGAAGGGCATCTGTTCTAGAAACACTCTCACTAAAGAAACAGGACCGGGAAGTTTATCATTATGATTATTTAATATACCTCACTATTATATAACATTTAAACAAATTTAAGATAAAATGAAGCCTTGCAACCTGACAGCAGAGTAAATAAGTTTATAACTGGAAAAAGAGGAGACACTATTTTGGACATTGGCAGATTGCAGAGCAGTGTGTCTTGAAATGGCAAGGAAAATTAACTGAAAATTGCACACTGCAAAGGCACACAGATTATACGCAGGGACAAAAGATCCCATTTGTAATATCAAAGGAAAGATAAAATACCTTGGAGTCGATTAGTAAATAATGTGCTGAAAACATCAAAGTTTTATCTCTGAACTTTCTATTCTGTTCCATGGTTCCCTGAAACATTCCTGTGTATCCTTTAATCATGATAACTGTATATTTTAATATTGGTAAACCTAGTCTTGCCTAAGTAGCCATTAGCAGGGCACTTGTCTATACTTTGTACTCCTCTGCACCCATAAAAGACAAATTGAACATTTTAAATACTGAAGTGAAAATATTGATGTATGTTGTTCATGAATTAAGCAAGGTAAAGAATATTTTGAGCAATTACATAAAAGTAAGTGTGGAAGTATACTGTACATGTAGGATGCGTAAAGTCTCTCTTGATTGCTTTTCAAAGAGCTAGGGTTGGGGCATCTCTTACCCAGTGAGTGTGAGGCCCTGACTCCATCTGCAACGCTGCAAAACAAGTAGTGAGAAACAACACACAACAGGGGCTCTCCTGGGTGGATGAACTCATAACAGGAGGGGAGGCAATGGAGAGACGTTTGTTGTAAAGAGCTGAGCTTTTATTAATTTAAAAAAATATGAACATTTCATTCAAAAGATCAACGTAAATTTTGAAGTATGATCAGCATATCTACATTTAAGTCCTCAAGATGTCTTTTAAGTTTCTCTGTATTACAAGCAAATTTTAATTCCATTATCCGCATATAATATTGCTTTACTTATTAATTTTTTAGGGAAAATATAAAAAATGTTGAGAATTCAGGCACTAACATTCTGCATTACTCTACTGCATTTTATTTTACCAAACTGAGTTGACCAATTATTAATATTCTCAATTAAATTTTACTAGGTTCTATTGTAGGATAATATATTGCTGTCGATAAGAATGGTAGTATTTTTATGACAGATTCTATGAAATCTATAAAAGGAAGCTATTATATCACAATAGTAAGAAGAGGGAGTGGTCCTTTTCCCAGAGCAGTTTCAAAATGCCTGATAAGGCTCCCGATGTGTTGTAGTTTTCTGTGACGGGCTCCTTCATTGAAATGTAACTTTTAACTCTTGACAAAGATAGTAAAGGTTTGCAGGTAAGGATTTGCTCTTCATCACTGGGCTTGTTTTAATGTCAAGTCTCCCTCTTTTGACCTTCATGCACCTGTAGTACGGGTTTCCGTGGCCGCTGGCCACTGCAGCCCGCCTAAGACCACCATCCTCAGGTATGCCCAGGACCGTGGGCTTTCCTTTAAGAAAAATAATAGAAAGCTACAAATATATGATTGGTACACAAGCAAACACACACACACACACACACACACACACACACACAAGTATACATGCATGTATATATTAGAGACAGAGACAGGAAGAGAAAGAGAAATAACACATTACAAATTTTAAAAAGCAGATAACGGCTATAAACGTCATAATATCTGGGAAGCAGCATTTTGTAGATTTTTTCTCCTAATGTGTTGGGCTGCTTATTCTTTACCATGTCACTTAACCATATTTTTATATAACTAGCCTGTCTAGATAAAGCAGGGAAACAGTTGGTCTTTATTTTCCAGCATTGTCAATTTAAGTAATTTAGGAAAGTTACCTTCTACAACACTGCCCAGGTGACACGTAGACTTGCAGGACTGTGGTCCAATTTGGGTGATTCTGTGCGTGGTTTCTTTCATATGTGACTCCCCCCCACCCCATATTGACATGTAGAAGCGCAAATTTTAAGGTTTACAATGAAGTTGAGCATTTTGTGCACATACGTATCGTGTCAAGGTGGCAAGGGCAACTCCTATGGAACTTAAGATGAAACACAAAGTGAAAGAGGGAGGTAGGGTGGGGAGGATGGATGGAGGGGAGGGGGAGAGATATATGACTTTTAATAGTTCAAATCATGGCAAATGTTGAACCATGACCAGTCTTACATGTTCTTTGAGCTGACAGCATACATTCCCTCATTGTGAGCTCTCATTATATTTATCAGCTTGTTCACATGATTCGCTCTCTTTCTCAAGTGGTATAGTCCAAAAAGCTATTCATTTGTTAGAAACTTCTCTTCCTTGAAATGAGTTAGATCTTCGGGTGTGGCCTGAATTGGAGTTGTTGCAATTTGCTAAACTTGATGTTGGAACAATTTTTGTTAAATTCATTGCTAATATTTGCTAACTCTGTTACCATTTCATTAATTAAATTTTCTCACAATTCTTAAAGAATAAATCCCAAGATTACAAAAGAAGGCACAAGAACAATCTGTAAAAAACATTATTGAGGTCGTACAAGTCCTGTTTAAGGTCACTTAATAGTTTCCTGTTTTAATGATATTAGATTAGAACCACATGACCTTGAGCTGGCTGGCCGGCTTTGCCTCTCAGACCGTGGCTCTCACCATCTCTTTCCTCAGTTTTTCAGTTTCTCTGAAGTTTCTTTCTGTTCTCCTGGGGTACTTTGTCCTTGGATCTTCGCACTGAGTACTCCTTAGGACTGTGTCCGTGCCGAATAGACCTACTCTGGTCACTGTTCCTGTGGAAACCATCCCTTCCAAAACTACTTCAGAAAACGCTGTCTTTTTTTGATAGTGCTAATGGGTGATCTCTAAACTTCCATGTATTTGATCATCTGTCGCCGTTTCTCATCAATGCCCCCAACTGGACGGCCAAGTTTTCAAGGACAGTGACCTCTTTGATTCACTTTCTCTTCATGACCACGCACAGTGCCTAGAATAGGACGAACAGAATAGTAACTGACAGGATGTGTATTGGTTGGGATTCTTAGAGAAGCAGAATTAATAGAAGTTATATATATATATATATGGTCACTTACAAGGTCAAAGAGAGAGTCTATGACACCCGCTTGCATGTGCAAGAGCTCAAGGGCCCATGGGCAGCTCAGACGTGAGGCAGAAGAAAAACAGTCCAAGACTGCAGCACAGCCATTGCGCGTCTGTGCCGCCAGGAATCTTGTCCCCACGGGGTGGCGGAGCCTGAAGATGAGCAAATCTACGGTGAGATGAGTGATGGGAAGACAGGAGCAAGCTTATGTCGAGTGATGACGGTGAAGGCTGGAGCACTCCCAGGAGAAGAGACTGGGACAAGCTTCTTTCTTTCTTCCTCGTCTCTCTTGTTCGTTTGCTCTCCCCTCCTCTCCTCTCCTCTCTCTCCCTGTCTCTGTCTCTCTCTCTTTGTTCAGGCTGGTACTGAACTCACCGTGTAGTCCTGCCAGGCTTTGGTTGGGCCACTCCTACTCAGAGTAGGTGTTCTTCCCTCATTTGCTGGCACAGATACTAATCGCACACACCCGCCCAAGCTCTGCCCTAACCTCAAGTTGGCATGATCTCTCCAAAGGCTGTACAGCTTATGGAAGGATTCTTTGGCCCAAACCAGCTAAGAAAATAACTGCACACAACTGCACATGGCACCCTGTAGAGTTTTGAAGGTCCCGAGACTTTTCTATTTCATTTTGTTTAATCCAGAGTTAAGCAAATTTATTTAACCACAGAAGCTTTTGGTTTGCAATTGTATCACCTACTAACATTTTAGAATGAGTCACAAAATCTTTATACTGATAAGATTTCTAATAGTAAAGAGCTCTACAGTGTTTCAGGAAACAGTTTCAGTAAGGACTAAGGGTAAACAGCTCTAGCTTTTTTTTACTCACTCATGTAACCACATTCCACTATTAAGTTATTAATATTCTACTGTTTACCAGACATGATGACGTGTCCTGAGCCGGCCTCTTCGACCTGCGGTTACTGTGCTTCAGCCCTTGGCTTTAAAAATTGGTACAATAATTTTTTTAAAGTAAGCATTTCATGCATCAGTTATGTTATATATTTTATATGTGACTCAAGCTAGTTTTTTTCAGTACAAAAAATAAGGTCACAGAGCAATGAGGGGCCACAAGTTGAGCACATGTGTAGAGAAGCAATGGTTGGCCTGATCTGGTCCCTGCTCTTGTGGAGCTTAAACACGTGCAGTGACAAGCACTGTGCTGGGTGACAGAGTGCTGGAGGGACACTTAACCCAGGCTCAGGGGTCTCAGGGGCTTCCTGATAAAGTGTCACCTAAACCAAGACCAGAATGATGAACCAACATTTGGTGGGTGGAGAGCTGGGTGGGAGTATGATGGGCCTTGTGTGTAGCCTGTGTGCGTGCTGGACAAGCAGCAACAAGCCCGTTGAGGGAGTGAAGAATCCCAGGAAAGTGAGCTGGAGCATGAGGACAGGTGGTAAGAGATGAGAGGTGATGGCAACCAGGGGGCAGAGAACGGAGCTGAAATGATTGATTTATCCCTACTACCTGAGCGTTCATTTATTCTTTCATTCCTTCACTCACGTCAAGGCTGCTTTTTAGTCCTAGGGATTACCATATCGTGTGGTGCCCAATAAGCGTTTGGTTTAGTTCTGTGAAATGGATGAAGTCAAACAGACTGAAGTTCAGAAGATTCTTTCAGGAACATTGCCAGTGGAACAAATTGCTACTCTTGGGTGCTCTGACCAGTTGCAAGTTCATTTAACTACTTATTAGCAAGCAGTCTTCCAGAATCACCAGGAAAATCACCCATGAAATGACAGATCTCACAGCCCTTTCTCATGAAGTAACTGGAAGACCAGCTGCGTCAGCCAAGGAAGCCTCCATTTCTGTCGCAGATGGGGATTTCTTTGAGCTTTTGAGTAATGCAAAGTGTCAAAATCATTTAGTTTTTTAGAATGTGAAATGTAAAACAAGTGGCATATCAGGGAGGGGAGTCCAAACGGGGAAAAATAGTAGATGCTGAGGACTTGTTTCCAGGAGTCGATGGCTAATAACTGAAGTCTAGACGCTGTTGCTGACTCTCATTTGGAGAGTTCTCCTGTTCTTACGTAATGAACGAAATGAAGGAAAACAATCTTGGTGAGGAAAGCAACAGGGTATTCACGTTTTGCTTTCCTTATGACTTTGTTAACAAAAAGGCAACTATTCTACTAAGCCAATGACGACTTTACGAAAACTCCTTTAATCCCAGACTATATGCCGTTCTGATCAGCCAAGACTTTTTTTTTTTTTTTTTTTTTTTGGAGTAGCTCAACAATTCTAATTTTGTCCCAGGTTTAGGGTTCTCTTACTCCCTGAGAAGTCACATAAAGATCATGTTAAATTTCTGTGAATACTTGTTTTTTCAGAGCTTGAAGCAATTATGAAAGTAGATTAAAGGCTGATTCTAGGAATGTTCACTTCTTTTCACTTTCAACCCACATTGATGTGACCACAGTGGCCTCCTATAATTCAAGATAAGTGTCCTCAGATAGAGAGATGAAAATATATGAACTTGAAATTGGACGCAGCCCAAACAATACAGGCAAGGCAAGAGACAGTGCTGTGATTTTCATCTAAATTGAAAGTGATTGTCACTTATTCTAATTTCTCCAGATATAATTTTGAAGACATTGATTAATACTTTTGTCATCCATTTTGGAAATATTAAAATGGTATTTTGATGAAGTTTAATTTACCTTTTTTTCTCATACAGTTGGTATCACAGCTAAGAACCTACTGCAAAGTCCAGATCATGAACATTTATTGCAGAGAGCCTGCAAATGCCATTACAAGATGGCGCCGGCATCCGGCCGGCTGATTAGTAAACAATTGCCACTGCACATGCGCCTAGGCTAAAGACCAGCCCCGGAGTCACGTCATTCAGACACGTCATATGGCCTGATTGGCCTCTGCAAATCAGGAATCAACACGCCACCCAGATGTAACCTAAAGGATATATAAACCGTGCCATTTTGGGGCTTGGGGTCTTCCTCTCATCAATGTTATAATAAACGATTGCTGCAGAAGGATCCTGGTGCCCGCGTGCGTTCTTGCTGGCGAGACGATTGCGCAGGTCACAGCTGGTGCCGAAACCCGGGAACCTTACCATCGCCGGCGCCGAGGAGACCCCCCGTTCACGGGGAGGATTCATAACTGCAGGACAAAGGTAAGCTCTGAGAGTCATGTTTGGTCTTGGGTTGTTTCATCTCTCTCCCCCTTTCTTGGTACTTTTGACTGTAGCGGCAGGCCAGGGAGTGTTGGAGGAGTTGCAAGACAGCATGTCAGAAACAGAGCGGGATAAAAGGTTGGGAGCTCACAAAGGAAAAAGAAAAGGCATGCCTAAGAAAAAAGACCCTTCCAAAGATGCCCAGTCCGCAGAAGCGAAAGATAAGGGAAAGGACGCCCTGGGAGAGAAGCGTAGAGAGGGAGAAAAGGCCCCGGGAAAGAAACCTCTTTATCCGGTAAAAGAACTGGAGGCCTTAGGGCTTGATAGCTCTGAGTCGGAGGAACTAAGCCCCTCTGAGGAGGAGGACTTAGATGCAGAGACGGCCCGCTATGAGGAGGAAAGGTACCATTTAGATGAGCGGCCGCCGCTGCAAAATTGAAAGCAAAAGAAAACAGGTGAGAGGAACCACGCGGCCTCTCAGCCCGCGCCCTCCCGACTTATTGTCCCCAGTGCCCCTCCGCCCTATGCGGACAGGTGCTACTCGGATTCCTTCCTTTCAAAGGGGGACAAAAAACAGTTATTACAAGCCTTCCCGGTATTTGAGGCCGCGGAGGGAGGTCGCGTCCACGCACCGGTAGAATACGCTCCTATTAAGGAGCTTGCTGAATCAGTTAACAAATATGGAGTTGATGCCAATTTTACTATTATGCAGCTTGAGAGACTTGCCGCTATGGTGATGACTCCGAGTGACTGGCAAAATACAGTAAAAGTCAAATGGAAAGATGTCTTAACTGGTCAATGGAAAGGCCCGGATCCTATTTTAATAAGATCCAGGGGAGCTGTTTGTGTTTTTCCACAGGAGGAGAATAATCCATTCTGGTTACCTGAGAGACTGACACGGAGGCTGACCATACAAGATGAAGTGGAGACTGATCCTGCTCCTCCAGCTGCTGTGGATGCTACCGGGGATCCAAGCGGAACACAGATGGGGGATCCTGTCGATATTCCCCAGACCAATGCCTGTGAGGCATGATGCCAGATTGTTTCCCC
>PVKB01001776.1:0-186925 GCA_004027205.1 Ctenodactylus gundi
CCCCACCCCCAGTACATGGTTTCTTCAACCAATAGAATAAATCCCTTCAAAGAAGCAGAGAGAAACTTCTGTGTGGGAACAAAAATCAGACAGCCAAGAGCAGAAAGCTGGACTAGCGCTCCACCAGAACCTTCTACAATGGTGGAAATGGCCTTATATTGGTCTCTCCCATGAGGTATCCACTAGCTTGAAATGTGGGAGGGCCACCAGAGAATTTTAAAGTTTATCTTGTTACAATTAATTTAAATAGCCACATGTGGCTTATGGCTAACATATAGAACAATTCTAGGTTACCAGAGAGTTGTCACATACCTCAGAAACACACACACACACACACACACACACACACACACAAAAGGTAAAGTAACCTCTGGTCAGTTCTTATTTAAGGAGTCCATGTGCAAAGGACACCCCTTCCTTCTTCCCAGCGTTTCCCTATTTCTCTCCTTCCCTTTTTCCTCTCCTCCTTACCCCCCCATACACACACACACACACACACACACACACAATTTCTGGATCATCAATAAAGCTTGAGGGTTATGTGGCAGCTGTCTGAGGAGAAGCACATTTTTGGGAGTGCTTGGGACTGTTTCCCACAGGTGCTCATGAACAGAGGGGACATGAGAAGAGACCAGGAGGGGAACCTTATGTCACTATGGTGACACCGGTTCTACTTTGCTAGGAACCACTTCACAGTGCCAGTAAATACCCACTTCCCCATTAGCCTCCATACCAACTGTGCCCTGCTACCTTGGGGACTCGTACCCAACATAAAGAACTTGATCACACTTCAGAGCATCCACATCTGGTTCAAGGGGTGGGGGGCTAGTCTGCCAGCATTGAAATTACTTCTTCCAGGCCAAGCCCCAAGGGGTTATGGGGAGAAGAGGTGAAAATGAGTGAAGTTTTTGTTTAATCTGACTTCCCCCTTCTCCAAGGATACGCCATAAAGAGGAGTGCTCTTCTATGATCTTTTACAGCACGAGCTGTCATGCTGTTTGCCCTCATCCCCATCACAACCATCCGGTCAGCCATGTCCAAACTCATAAAAGATTCCTCCTATGGTAAGTGAAAACACTGCCTCTGGGACCTTCTGCGCAGGCTGTTTCAGAGCTGCTGAGTTTGAGGCACAGACGTGAAGAAGACACTCAGAAAGTTCCAGAAGCATCCTCAAGTACATTAAGAATGTAGTGGTTTCCATCCAGGGTGGAGGGAGTAAAGGTAGAAGGGTGAGATACCTAGAAAGTCTGACATTGAAAAGTCACAATCAAAAAAAAAAAAGACTCTTATCATACAAATGCTTCAGGAATATCCAACCAGATGCAGGCAGGATGCCAGGCAAGTTGAGCCATAAAGACTGAAAAGGTGTCCTTAGAAGAGAGAGAGGATCCCAAGCGCCTTCCAGAGCTCACCTAGTAGGGGACAAGAGAGAGAGAGCAGCACATTTCACGGTAATCTCTGTCTCTTCTACAGGAAAAGTGTTTGTCATACTGCAGCTGTCCCTGGCTCTGACTGGCGTGGTGACATCCACCGTGTATAACAAGATCTATCAGCTCACCCTGGATACATTCATCGGCACCTGCTTTGCTCTTTCCTCCTTCCTGTCATTCCTGGCCATGGTCCCAATTGGGTAAGATGGGAGTGGTGTCAGCTGCTTGGGCTGGGGGGTGTTTAGGTCAAGGATCCATCATCACAGGATTATTTACTTTCAGTGTTTATGCTGCAACTTCAAAGTAGGCTCTCTCACAAGAAAAAAAAATCCTCCTGATTTCTCAAATGAATAATCTGGCAATCTGGGAATTACCCCAAATTACAATTAATGAGCGCAACCCCCACCAGTTGCTTACTTCCTCACACTTTTGCAATGACAAATTGTTTTTAAGCTCGTCATAGACTTCCTTATATTTGGAGGCCAGTATTAGAAACTTCACTGAACCATCCAGACCTTTCTTTGTGGCTGCCTTTGGGTGAGAATGACCCTGCCTCCCTGCTGAGTGCTATTTCTTCTCTGCGTCCTGAAAGGAGTCTGAATTCAGTGCACAGAACATCCCGACCACTGAGCCGTGTGAGCTACGTGGGCTGTGAGGTCCCCTACAGAGCCTTAGACAAGTGCCTGACTCCTCTGTGGGAGTTGTCCAAGGACACTCTGTTCAGGGAAGCAACGGGCAGGAGGAGCCACTGGTCCACTCCATGGCTCACGGCAAGAGAAGCAGCCAAGGTTGCCAGCAGAGTGGACAGAGGACTAGTTCTGCCTCAACCAGCCTTGCCCGATGGAGGCAACAGCGAGCTGCAGAGGCAAACAGAATGCGTGCATTACATTTGCTACGGAACCACATTTTTACAAGCTAAAAGTGACATGTGAAGCTAATTATAATAACTAGTTGATTGATGTCAACTTATAAAATTAATCAGAGGGATTTTTCACCTTTTTAAAAAATGGAGTCTTTCAAATCTAGAGAGGTATTTTACACTTAGAGTTCATCTGTTTGGACTGGTCATATTCCAAGCATTCGGATGCCATGTGCGGCTGGTAGTTCCCATACTAGACAGCCCAGCTTTAGCCTGGTAGGCGCACACCATTTCCCCTGAAGTGGGGTTCACCTTGTGTCCCAGAGTTGCCCACCCAGAAGAGAAGGGAAGGTAAAACATAGCCGTAATAGGTACTTGTGCATTTTAAAGAGACTTGCCTAGGAGCACATGGGAGCTCTGTATATCAGTAATGGCATTTATATGCCGCAGAGTAGAAAATAATTGAAGACAGGCTGAAAAGGGATAGTAATAAAGCGCTTTTTTGGAATCCTCACATTACGTCGTAACAGAGGGCCCTGCCTGTATAGGAGGCTGTTCCTCCCGAGTAGGGGTCATCAATTATGTTTGCTCTCTGCTGGATTGCTTAGTCGAGAAAAACAAGTTTAGTACGCACCAGGAGGCCAGACTGCATCATGAGGCCTTGGTTTGATCCCCAGCACAGCTTTAAAAAAAAATGTGGAAGAAAAAAGACATGAAGATCAAAGACCAAATACCTGAGAGAGTTCATAAAAACAGAGGGCCATGATCAGGTCTTCTTAAGATGGGGGACTGAGCCACATCTGTCCTCAGGCTGTCCAGTCCTAAGGCCTTTTCACATAAGGCCAGGCTGAATGAAGCAGACTCAGTTAGCACTTAAGGCCAATTTCTCAGGAGTTCCAACTCCCTGGCTAAGTAAGAGATCATAGTTCTTCCCACTTGAAAATTATCCAGCTCTAGTTTATGGGCAGTCGAAGTAGTATCTATAACCTAAACACACACACACACACACACACACACACACACACACACACACACACACACACACACCAAATCTTACTCATTAGTGTCTGTCATAAAGACATAAACACATAAATGAAACCAGTGAGAAGATCTGATAATTGGCTCCTTTCTGCAGTTTGATCTGCTTCAGCTGAGCTAGGTAGGATAACTTGCCTTCCTTGACAGATTTGAAGGGGGGCGACGCTGTGTGCTGCCCCTGACACCTCGCTCCACTGCAGTTAAACTCATTAATCATGCACAGGATCTTAGTTAACTGTGTAGCACCTTTATGACCTTATAGGAAAGTAGCAGGGAGAGAATCTGGAAACAATCGCGGAAAGTGTTGTGTTGATTGGGTACTCATGTGAACAAGGCACCTATGAAATTGCTACGTGTTTCCCTGTTACTGACATTTACCAGTAGAGAAACATGTGTGAACAAAGCCAATTTCTCTGCACGCTGGATTGATTAGGAAAGATTTTTAAATTCCTGTTCTCAGGATTCTAGCCCCTAGGGGTTTAATCTGAGGCATAGCCTGAGCACATAAGTTTTTTTTTTTTTTTTTAAGACTCCCCAGGTAATTCGAATGTACGGTAAGATTGAAAACTTCTGGCATAAAAGGAATATTTCCATGACCTTCCCTGGGTCCTGAGAAATTCTTAACAGTTAAAGGAGGCCAGGCCATATCATCAAGTAAGAACAACAGGAAAGACCAGTGGAGTTTTCTAGCCATAGAAAGAAAAGTTACATTTCAATGACAGAAAAACCCAGGAGACTTGGCAGACAGAGGATGCAGAGGGCCGAGGCTGGACCAATCACTGTCTTCGTCTTCTTCCTTGATGCCAGGAGTTGTCCCTGGGCCACACCGGCCAACAGCCTTATTTGCAACTCCTAGAGGCTGCGGCTGCTCCCCTTGCTTGTACCAAAGTAAGCCAGTTTCATGCTACAGTGAGGATCCATTGTCTCTTGCTTGCTTTCCTTTACCTGCACAGGAGATGCTGAGGAAACCGCTGTGTGGTTTTGCTCATCTGCACCCTTTTCTCCCACCCCTTGCATATACATGAACTCAGAAAATGCTTCATGAAAACATTAGAAGAGAATGGCCTCATCTTCTCCAATCTATAGATCAACATTTTCACCTCCATCTCATTCTTCCTTTTTAAAAAAAGATATCATAGCAAAACAAATATTTAATGTATTTTAACTAATTCGACCTTCCTAAACAATCCTTCTCCCCATTTGCAGACAAAAATAACAGTCAAACTTGCCATTTTCTCAAAGAGGACTCTCCTAATCCTTCTCAATTTCAATTAAATCTTTCTTTTAGATACTACCAAAGCTTCCTCTATTTTTCCCAGTATTATAATTGATAAACATTCAGTGATTATCTGTTTAACCCTCTTTCCCTCTAGACTTCTGGGTCCCTGAGAGAAGAGACCATATATGTTTATTCATCCTGGCCAAACCAGGTCGCACTGTGTCTCACTATTACTGGCCAAAGGGTAGTATGACTAGGAAGCTGCAGAGAAGGATGTGAAGTCAGGCAGTGTCTCTTAGCCACAACATAGTGCACTTCTCAGAAAGGTCGCCTAGCATCTCGATGCAACCTCTCCCACCTCACTCAGAGAGCTTCCTCCGTCACTTCTTGATCCCACTGTCTTTCTCTTGAACTCCTTGGTGGTCTGGCGCATGGCCTGCCACTCCCTCTCCTTCTTCTCTTCAGACTCATTCTCCGAAGGCTGGTCTGAACATGCTGCTCGCATCCTCTCCCCACTCACTTTGGAAGCTCCTCCAGCCTGGCCTCTCCTCCTGCCCAGCTCCACCAGAGCTGCTCTCACAGGCCACGGATGACTTCTCCATCCCTGAATCAATGCCCACGTGGTAAGCCCACCTCCCAGGATTTGCCAGCATCCCCTAACACTCTCCATCCTCTTCCCCTGGGAGGTGCTCCTCACTGGTCTTCCTGACACGTTGTTCTTCTGGCTGTTCCTCTATTTCTCTGATCATTTCTCTACAGCCGGCACATGCAGGAGTCTCAGGGAGTTATCTCCAGGCAGTCACCTCATTTGACCTTCTCCCTATAATCAACCTAAAGTACTTCCAAAACATCAAATCGCCGTACAAATTTTCAACATCGGGCTCCCTCCTAATCCTACTCTGTCAGTCTCTCTCATTCCACTGCCTTTCCTTTTCCTCACCCACACCTCCTTCTCCACCCGATGAGTTTCTTGATTCAGACGTCATTTTCTAAACGAGGATTTCCCTAACTCTTCTAAGTTTAATCCTTCAGTGACATTTTTCCTTCCTAGTATGATACTTGATGACCATTTAGTGACTGCAGGCGTCCCTGGCTAGAAAACAAGGCTGTTTGGCTCACTATGTGTCCCTTGAGCCCAACAGACTCAAGCGTATAGAAAGTATTTAAGAAGGATTCGCTTAATTCACGAGTGCTCTGTCAGGAGACAGTGGTACCTACCACCCAGCACTGCTGACCACCCACATCCCAGAGCTGCCTGCTGGATGGCTGTCAAGTTAGAAATTGTCTAGAAACACACAGCTGTGCTATAGTGTCCATAGCAGGAGTCAGAACCCAGAGCAGAGAGCCAAGTACTGTGCTGGCTGCCACTAAGTTTTTTTTCTCCATCTGTCAGCCATATGATGCAATGAATGTTATTTGAATTACAGGAGGACTAAAATACAGAGCCTCTCACTAAGGCTCTAGGCTCATGGGACATGGTAAGTCAGAGTGCAGGGAGGTTTCTACTAATCTTTCCCTTAGAAGGCTTTGATTTAAGGCCATACCCATCAGCAGATTCAGGCGTTTGCACCTATCTATCAGAGCTACTTAGAGCCAGGCCATGGAGGCACAGGCCTATAGGCCCAGCACTCTGGGAAGCTGAGGCATCACGGGATCATGCCCAGCCTGGGCAAGTTAATGACTTAGTGAGACCCTGTCTCAAAATCAAGAACAAAAACAGGCCGGGGAAGCTCAGTGCAAAGGCCCTGGGTTCCAGTACCACAGAAAGGAAAAGAAACAGAGGAGGAGCAGCTGCTTAGAACTTGGGGATCAGGGAGCTCCCACAGATGAGGAAACCGAGTTCTCAAAAGCTTGAAGGATAGGCCAAAGGTCACACATCCAAGCCTTCAACCAAGAGCTCCTGACTGCTGAGCCTCCAGTTGCCCATTGGAATTTTAGGACGAGGTTTATGGGAGAGCTAAAGGGAGCATGAGAAGGCACAACATGCTGAACCTTGGCGTTAGCAAAGGCCGATCCTGATTCTGAAATCTACACAGACGCTCATCAGCAGGCAGGAGATGCAGGGAGACTTAAGAGAACATAGACAAGGACTCACAATGTTACAGGAAGCAAGAAGTTCGATATTGAGACTAGCAACGGAAGGGATCTGAAGTGAGGCAAGTCCCCTAGCTCCATCTGTCCTTGTCACTCAGTGCAGCATTCTGATGCCAGAATGAGGATGGCCTCTCACTTTGTCAGTATAAAGAGTGGCTGGAGACCTTCCTGACATAGCTTGTCCTATCAGTGAGAGTGGCCAAGACTTCTCCAGCACTGGCGAGGAGGAAAAGCTACATCCTTTGCCCCATTCTGGCTGTTCTCTTATAACTCTCCTATTGTAAATTCTTACAGCATCGTGGCCTACAAACAGGTCTCATGCCCACAATATGAGGAAGACAGGACAGGGAAACGAAGATGCTGTCCTGCAGGAGCTGAAAAGGCCAGCAACAATCAAGGAAGTCACCAGGGAACCAGTGACCAAGCAATCTACTCCCTAAGTAACTAAGTTCCATCCAAAACAGCCTCCAAACGGCTCTGGCTCAAAGGTCCGTGGTAGATGGGGAAAGTACTTTCCAGGTGATGGAAGAACTTTCTCAGCTTTCAGGGGCTCTTAATTAGGCAGAGGTTAGGTCCCGTGGGTATAGGCTACTGTCCCAGGCCCTGGGTGGGACTTTAGCCTCCAGCTGCAGCCAGCCAGCCCCCTTCCAAGAATTGTCTTGAGGGTTCCAACACAAGACTAACCTATCACCTGGGTACTAGACTAGAAGTCCCATGGGAGAACTTAAACAAAGACCTGCACTTCCAACAACCCAAGGGAAAGGGATGTTTCCTAAGAACTGCCAGAAGTTTTACATGGAACAACTTCTTTCAAATTAAAACAAAACCTTGGGGGAAAAACAGTTAGCTTTCTTTCCTGAGGCCTCATTAGCTATGGAGACTGAAGAGAGAAGTGGAGCTCAGAGAGTTGGCTCAGGTTAGTGTTGTCATCATTGCTCTTAGGAAGCAAATATCAAAAGATTTCTTAATTTATATTCAGCTGAATACTTTCAGTCAACAATACTGCCCAAGGTGGATGGTGTGAAGGGATAGGAAATATAAAAGCTGCTTTATATCAATGTACTTATCTTTATTGTCTATTTTATATATATGTAAAAGTAGACTCACCTCCTAATAAAATCAGTGTTTGTAGTAGGAATGTGTGAATCATTCCTTCCCCTTGTAACTACAGACGTGGCATTCTTAGACACAAAGCCAGGGAATCCATTTAAACAGGGCATCTGGGCTCACAGAGTTTGTATCTCTAGTTTTCACCAGAAATAAAACTTGATGACACACCTACTAAACTCTGGGGCACCGTGCTAGGTGCAGAGGTGCAGTGAGAGGACATGATCACTCCTACCGCAGGACAACACATGGTTTAGCAGGTGGAGGGGACAGAAGAGCAGGCAGTGATGTTCCCTGTGATAAATACTAACAGAGGGGAGCATATTACTCAGATCTGGGAAAACAAAGAGGGTTTCCTAGAAGTGGTGCCTGTATGAAGACTGCAAGGACAATAGGAGTTACCACAGCCAGATCGTGGGGAAGACTCGAGGCAGAAAAAACATTCCAATTTATAAGAATGCCATAGTAAGGGAGCCAAGAGGGAAGGAGAGGGACAGGTGTCAAGGAAGATGGGATACAGGAACTGGAGCAGAGAGGAGAGACAGCAGAAAAATACTCTCAGAAGAAAAACTGTTTCTTATTAATGGACAATGGACATCGCTGTGGAAAGGTTTAAAGAAAGAACACAGGCTGCCTAAATTTGCATCTTAGAACACTCTGGAAGCAACTTGGAAGCAGAATCAAGCAATTTGTGCCAAAAAGAGACAAGCTAAGAGACTCTACAAGAAATCAGTTGAAGGATGACAGTGGACTGACACACGGGGTGAGAAGTATTAAGCAGGGAGAAAAGTGGATGTGAAACTAGAGGTCATCCAGGAGTTGATAAGGGATATACTCTAGAGGCAGAGGGACATGAAGCCAAGAGTGACTCAGACTTGGGGTTCAGGCAGTGGAGGGAGCAGAGCCCCATACTGAATAAGCAACATGATCAGGGCCAGTGGGATGGGAAACACAAGCTCAAGGCCACGCTTAACCTCTCCAAACTTACCAACATGCTCTTTCTTCTAGATTCCCTGCCTTCCACCCCAGTCCTTGCTCCCCGATCAGAATGAACCCCTTTGTGGTTTGGATCTGGAGTGTTCCCCCAAAAGCCTCATGTACTTATGGATACTACATAATGTTGAGAGGTGGGGTCTGGCTGGAAGGGGAAGATACTTGGGGTTTGGGTTATGGAAATATGTGCTGGTTCTGACCTGACTTGGCTCTATTCTGCTGTGTTCTCTCTCTCTCTCTGGCTCCATGTGGTTCCACCATTTCTAGCCACTTGCCCATGAATGAATTGTGACCCTTTGAAACTGTGAGCTACAATAAATCTTTCTACCTGAAGTTGTGGGTGTCAATTATTCTGTCCCAGCGACATGAAAGTAACTAAGCCAGAAATTGGTACCAAAAAGTGAGGTCATTGCTGTGACGTTATCTGGCCATGTTTGGAGGCCTTTCGAACTGGTTTGAGGGAAGAATTTGGAAAGGTTTGAGGATACCAGCTGGAGAAGCCTTGGAGTGTTCTGAGCCAAGCTTGATGGGAGATTCTGGTCAGAGCTTAGAAGACCAGAAGGTGGCCAGGCTCAAGAAGTTTCAAATGAGAAGAAGAGCTATATTGGCAAGTAGTCTAAAAATCATGTGTACTATACTCTAGCAATAAGTGTATTGGCATTTTGACCTTGTCCAGAGACTTTGCCTGAAACTGAGATTAAGGGCTATTAAGTACTTAACCTGGCAGAGGAAATCTCAAGGCAACCTGATGTTCAGGCTGTTACATGGCTACTGTTTGTAGTGGTTCTGGCCAACTACAGTGAAAAGCAGAAAAAAATGGCAGAGAACAATGATATGTAAGTTTGCAGTTTGGCCAGGCTAGAAAGGGCCTGCAATGATGGGGCAGAAGAATATAGGGAAGTTAAAGGGATTATCATTTAAAAGAAGCCAAGTACTTACTACCACCAGGACTACGGGAAAGATGCCTTGTAGGCATCTCAAAAGTCAAGGAGACCTCACTCTTTACCAATTTAAGGGTGAAGAGACAAAGACTTTGCTCTAAGAATAGTGTCCCAGGGCTTTCTGTAGTGCCAAAGAGAGAGCCACCTATGGAGTACAGCTATCTAAGAACTCAAAGGCCTCTACAGCATTTGTCCAACAGGACCAGGTTACTTCTCAAGCCAGGGGAAGAACTTGGCAACATCCATGAGATTCTGGCTTTATAGGCATGCAGAGTACAAGAGTTTTGGGTTTATCAAGGTTTCCACCTAGATTTCAGAAGAAGGTCTTGGAGTCCAGGCAGTGTGCCCATGGGAGGACAGTGCATGAAACTGAAGGAGAAACCTGTATCCATTGAGGGGATTATGTCAACTTGAGGGAATTAGGAACCACACCTCCATCAGCATTGGGATTTGTCAACCGCCACAGATTGGGGATCAAGAGCTGGTCTGGATTAGAGTGTGAGTGATTTCTGGGCTGGCCAATGAGAGAAGAGCACCCACCCAGATGTGGGAGGGCTAACTGGAACTCCAGTGGTATAAAAAAAAGGAATAGGGAAGATTGTCACAGCTTCTTCCTCTGGGAAAGCTCTTGCCTTTGCAATTGTCTACAGACACCGACTTGTTACGGATCACAGATCGTCTGCACAGATTTGCTCCAGTCTCGACTTGTGCCTGTCTGCCCATTGCTGGTCTTCAGTCGCCGATCTTCAGGCTTTGGTCTTCACCTGTGATCTACAGCAGACTCTCACCTCACCGGCTGTCCTGCAGTCCCGGACAGGAGATCTACTTCATGGCTGAGCAGCCATCTCGGACCATCTCTATCCTTGGATTTGTAAGCCTTCCTAATAGACCCTTTTGTGATAAAATCTAAATTCTGCCTTGAAAGAACCCAAGCTAATACAAAACCTAATGTGAAGTGGAGACTCTGAAAATTTAAAGATGCCAGAAACATGGATTGTCAGCTGAGAAAAGCTACAGGCTGTGAATGGATCCAGCCTAAACAAAGAAGATGGCGGTTGCCACCAGCATCAATCCTGAAGGGGTGGCCCACCTAAACCCTGTAGAACTCACATCTTGCCAGTTTATCCTGGGTACTAGACACAGATCTGTAGGACTTAACCCTTGCCCTGATGGGTTTAAAACTTGCTTTGGTCAGTTGCTTTCTATTCTTCTATTCCTCCCTTTTGGGATGGGAATATTTATCCTGTGCTTATTATTTGTTGGAATTATTATTTTATTTGTTGGAAGTGCTCAACTCTTGTCAGCAGAGCCCACAGCTGAGAGTTTGTCTAGTGCCTCAGAGGAAACTTTGGACTTGAACTCTTTAGCAGTTCTGGAACTGTTAAGACTTTGGCAACTCTTAGAAAAGGACTAAGTGCATTTTCTATAAGAAGGTAAACATGAGTCTTATGGGGGCCAGAGGTGGAATGTTGTTTAGATCTGAAGTGTCCCCTGAAAGCCTCATGTACCTGAGGATATTATGAACTGTTGATGGTGGGGCCCAGCTTGAAGTTATGATTGGGACTTGACCTGGAGAGAGTGTGCTCCTTCCTGACTTGGCTCTGTTCTGTTATACTGTGAGAAGCTCTTTCTCTGGCTCCCATCCCATGTGGTTCCACCATTTCCAGCTGCCTGCTCGTGAATGGACTGTGACCTTATAAAACTGTGAGCTAAAATAAATCTTTCCTCCCTAACGTTGTGAATGTTAGGCATTCTGTCCCAGTAATGAGAAAGTAACTAAGACACTGTTCCTAAAGAACCTGCTCTTCAAGTCTAGAGAAATTTCCTTATTTGTCCACATTAGATCCTGCTGTAGACTGATGGGACTTAACTTGAGCTGTACTTTCAAAGTCTTGGTATTCGCTCTTTCTCAGCTCTACCTATCATCAGAGTAGTTGTTTCACTAGTTTTGTCAGCGGTCCCCAGATCAAAGTCGCATTTCTTTTAATATATAGTCCAATCCAGCAGTTTTTAGACCACCAGCATCAGCATAATCTGAACCTACTAAAAAATGCAAATTGTGGGAACCCACTCAAATCCAACTCTAGAAATGGAGGCCTGACAACTGAGGTATTATACACCTTCAAGCTTGTGAACCACCATTCCAGTCCATACAGACTCTTTCTCCTAAGACTTTTCCATGAGTTGTCCTCTTCATCCTCCTTCTGCTCCTCTGCCTGCCTCCTTAATTCCCGAGGCCCCCAAGTGCCCTACCCCTGTTTCTCAAATACTCTGTTCTACAGAACTCTATTTAAAACAGTTGAGTCAGTATTCCCACCTGCAATTCCCCAAGAAAACTCCTAACGAGATTATTCTCACTGTCTTACCAAAACGTACTACAGATCAAGTCCAAGCCCAGCCTGGGCAATTTAGTGATATAGTGAGACCCTGACTCAATATAAAAAATTTTAAAGGGGCTGAGGATATAGTTCAATGTGAAGGCCCTGGATCCAACTGTTCCCCCAGCAAACAAACAAACAAACAAAAGAACAAAAATTCAATAAGTCAACCATACAGAAAATAGTTAGCCTTAATATTTAAGTTGAGCATATTTAAACAAAAAGAAGAAACATCCTAAGGGCTACCACAGAGTGAGTCACCGTCACTTAAGTGCTTCATACACATAATGGCTAGTTCTGCAGATAATGCTATGGGGATGGTTTTTCCTCAAAGAGCACAATCCTGAAGGTTCAGAGAGACATGACTTGCTCAAAGCCACTCAGCTAATAGAACGGAAAAGCTAAGACCTGCTATTCCACTTTGCTGCCTCACCTTGTACGACTGTAGTCTTAATGTTGTCTACTATCAGGCAGCCAAGTTCAACACCATCATCAGTCCATTTCTAACACCTGGACATAACTGAGCACTCTGGCCTCTAATTTTTAGTACATTCTAACACTTTACTAAGCCACAGACATTTCTTCTCTTCTTACATGTTATAGCAGTAAAAAAAAAAAAAATTCAGGAAGGGATCAACGTTGCACCAGAATATAAGGGGCCTCACTGTGAAATGGCACAGGGAGAAATCTCTTATGTAACATCTGGGTTGTCTTCAATCGTAGAGAAAATTATATAGGTAATTTATTCACTTTCCAAATTGGAGCCAATGTGTAAGCAGGAGAGCAAATTGAGGTTGGACCTATAAAGAAGTAAAGGAAAAATAAAAATAAATTATTATAACATAGTTAAATTACACATATCCCATGTTCCCCATGTTCTTCTATATATCCTGATTCTTGTAGGAAAATTACCTTTTAGAGAAAATAAGAAAACAAAAAAAGCACGATCCACCCACCTGTGCCTGTCCTACGAACAGGTACAAAAGAGAACATGACTCAAGGTAAAGAAAGCATCTTTTATCAGTTTATTGGTCCATTATTTTAAGTTAATTGAGGTAAAGAAACTTTTAAATTTACAAGCTAATATTTTATCAAGCAATACAAATTCTTTGATTACCTCAAAATGTAATATTAATTCCATAGTAAACAATGAACAGAATTTTTTGTACACAGATATATGAAAAAAAGTGGACAAAAACCTTGTGCCAGCATCAAAAATTCAACAAAAACTTCTGAAATGTTATAATCTCTGGGTCCCATAACAAAGAGGTGACATTCTTTTTAAAGTTTGGTAGCTTCATGAAATAAAGACTTCACTCTGTAAATAAATCACTTTCTTAACACACATTCTCTCAAGCACTTTTTATTCTCACAGCTTTTGTTTTGGCTTAACGGCAGCATGGAGAGAAGGTAACACATTTACACAAAAGACTTTATCAATACCTTAGAAGGTTTTTCTTTTTAAGATTTCAAACATAAAGAATGACTTCTAAAAATAAGAAATACAGTCCACAATTTGGACACATCCTAAGTAAAAGTTTTAATCTCGTCTTTAACAGTTAAAATACAAGTTAGAAAGTTTGCTGGCAGTTTGTGTTTTGGGAGTGGATCAGATGAAGGTCGCTTCTCCATGCAGTCCTGACTCACAGAGACGAAGGGCACAGGCACACAGAAATGCAAGGGACAGGGACTCGGTGGGACAGGACCAAAACCTCAGGGCTATCCAGGTGGACAGTGCCGACTGTTAAAGAGATGCTGGTTTGTTGTCTGATGAAAGCCCAGCTGACACAGCCACTGCTTTATTGAACTGATTCACATTTTGGTTTGCCATTTACTCCCCATAACCCCATTTCCACAGAGGAAAAGTGGCTGGTCTATAACTGTGAGCAAGTCGGTCCAGCAGGAGGGTGGACAGGTGCTGGCCACTGAGACCTCGACTCCACAAAGCCTGGGATTACTTGGTGGCAGGGCAGTACTCCTGGGAGGGGTACATACACGATACTTTTTATCACTGATTTTAACTCAAAGCTCTGCTAAAATGGACTCAATTGCACGAGTTACCACAATAGGTTTCATGTTTTTGGCACTTCAACCCGTGGAGAATTTCCCTTCAAAACATCCTACTCTGAGGACCCTCTAGTATCTTAAAAAGCTATTCTGCAGAATCCAGATACTACTTTAATACTATCAAAATCCAGAGAGTTCTTTTTATCACTATGACTTATCTATGCTGATACCATATTCTCAATCAAAAGTATGCCAAAAGGCACTAAATTAATCTTCAAAACAAAAGGTGTCATGGTCCCTGTGTTTCTTTATATTATTAAAAATATCATTTGGCAATAGCAATTCTTAGTTCTTGGCTCTCAAAAGGCTACCCTAATCAAACCCTCACTTTCTGACTTAAAGAGGTCTAAGGACTGATTATGTTAGATCTGTAGTATTTAAGCTAAATAACTGTTTACATTTCTGAAACACTTTCTACCCAGAATTTTAAAAACGCTAGTGAATAAGGCATATTATTATTAGATATTGAAAAAAATCTCCAAAAGTAGAGTTAGGCTTTTAACAGTCTGTGGCATTTTTTTAAATCCTGAAATTGTTGGTTTTCAAGTGCTAAACACACAGAATGCTTATATCAGACAGGTATCTTGTTTTTTTACAAGTTATTTTTTATAGCACTTACTTACAGACTACAGTGGTAAAAAGAATTACTTGATTATTTTTCTGCTACAAAGGAAAGGCTGGACAGGCATATGCAGGGTGCATTCCAAACAAATTTGATTAAAACAGGTCAGCCCCTTGCGACACAGCACCCACCCTGGGCTTTTAAAATGCAGACGGTCACTGTACACTTTGATATGGGAAACTACTGGGAGATATCTTTAAAAGGTTGGCAGCATAAAAAGGAAGTTGGTGAGAAACTGGATTCCTAGATAAGTCACTGCATTGAAAACAAGAAAGATAGCAGGTGGGATGGTGCAAACCTATAACCTCAGCTTTTGGAATGCTGAAGAGGAGGATCACAAGTATAAGGTCAGCCTAAGCAACTTAGTAAGACCCTGTCTCAGGACATAAACTTTTTTTTTTTTTTTAAAGGAAGGGTTCTTTAGATGGAGCTCAATGGTAGAGGGCTAGACCAGCATGCACAAGGCCTTGGGTTCAATGCCCATTTTTGTCCCCATCTCCCACAGAACAAAACAAGAAGACATCTTCAACATACCCTGTTCCATTTGTGAGTTTGGTCTAGGAGAGAAATATGCTGAGAAGTGCCACCTGCCATCTGAGCATGAACAGTGAAACGTAAGCAGTGCAAGGGTGTGTTTAATCAATCATCATCCTGAGGACTTTCGAAAGGGAAAAGGCAACTCAAGTTCCCAATACGGATCTTGTAAACAAGGAAGGCCAAAGCAATATTACCTCAGCCACATAATTAGCTTACTGTTTCCACAGGTCCTTAAAGCAGGTGTCTGGAAAGGCAGGCTCCAGATGAATGCGCCCTGCCCTGAGCACAGAAAGCTAATTTTTTGGGAGTAATCTCTAGCAACTCCATGTAGCCCAAGCAGAGCCCGTGGCCCAGCACAGCCTTGGAGACTGCTCTTGATCTTACTTTCTCTGCTCTCTTACTATCTCAGGATAAAATGTAGAGAATGACTATCCAGTCCATTGAACCTCATCAAAAGAGAACCAGCTGCCAATGCCTTCAATGCTATATGGATGGTGGGATAAAGTCACAAAAACTCTGGGTGTTGCTTGGGCTACCATAAGAAAGAAGCTTCACCTGAAAGTGCCATCAGGCCACCATGTCCACTTCTGAAGCAGATTTTCGATCAATCCCTCGGGAGTTACACAAGCAGTTAGAAGACAGAGTGCACTGAGCTTCCTTATGTGGTGGGGCACCTAGGAAACACATTCAGCTAACATCGAGGACACACTCCACCAGGCTAAAATCTGGCATGAAAACAGGTTTACTGTACATTCACCAAAATTCCCAGTTATGCTGACTTTTTTAAAAAAAATTTTAACTCAACTACAGAAAGGTATCTGGTGAGTTCTACAGCAGCCTGGCGAAGTACTGAGCCTATCCTCTCCCTATCTCTTCTAGTTCAGGTGGGCTAGGTTATATATTCTCTACGTTGCCCAAGCTCATTTTTCCCCCCAGATCCACCAAGCTGATGAGGAAAACCACAGCTCATCCCTCCTTAACATCATTTGCATCTCAAAAATCTGCTGTTTCAATGAATTCTCTTTGTTTTTGCCTAGACTGTTATCACGGGAACAGAAAAACCTTTCACTTCTCAGGACCCAGGCAGTTACGAGGGACCATCTATCATTCCACTGCTGCATTCTCAAGCCTCAGAAATCTTCTCTGTCACGCTCGCTACCCGGGGTAAAGAAGCCCCTGAGCAAAAATCTCATGAAAAGTTAACACAAGAGGTGTCAATGATCTGGAGACTGCAACTCTGTGGACTCCATAAAGATGGGGTGATGAGGTTTCTCTGAGGCTATCTTTGGCACAGAAGTCTCCAAGTCATACTTCACACAAGGAATCTACTTTGTGCTCCACCCAGATGAAAAGGCAAATGCTTGAGACCACTAAATCTCTGGAGTGTGAGGGAGCCACAGAAGCGGGGAGGGCTGGAGAGCCCTTCACTGCTATTGGCCTCTTCCTGTGGAGTCAGTGCTCTCCCCCCACGAGAGGGAATGACTGCATGCCAGGATCCTCCCCTCACCCCTCAGCGAGGTTCTTGCTGATATTTTTAAAGGACTGCCTTCTTTCCCGACTAGCCACTACTCAGGAATGACTTGGTTTTAGTGACTAGGAGATTCCAGTTTCCTTGTGACTCCTTTCTCAGCTCCTTAAAAGCATTCATCACACTGGATAACATTCTCAAAGTACACAGTCCCCAGTGCAAAAGTTTGCATGTCCCAAAGATGAACATTCACTGCTGGGGCAGTCTTGTGTCTTGGGCCAAGTATCACTAGCTGGCTGCCAACTACGAGACACACTTGATTCTACTAGTACGCGGGCATCTGGACCTGGATGTCTCTCCCCACGCCACCACGATGGCTTAGAGGTAGTAGGAAATGCCGAGTCACCGGAGATGGGGTAGGTGAGTTGTTCTCTCCCTTCCATTTCTACCTGTACCAAACTGAAAATTCACATCAAAGGATTTTAGAATGGCATAGATGGGGTTTAACAGTAACATCAAGTACCAAATTATGTAAAAATTATCACTTTAACTATGACTCTGTCAAACATAACAAAACAGTACCAAACTGTACTATGCTGTCCCACCTGCTGCCCTGATGGTATTCCAGTTGTGGCTGACGTGAGGTCAACTCTGCTGTTAAGGAGTGAAGCGACTTCTACATGCCACATGCTAACTAGTACTTGCAGTTTACCTTGCACAGGAAGCAGCATCTTAACAGCTTCATGTAAAAACAAAAATAACTATGCTTATTTGATGCTAGGTTTTTAATTCTATAGAGAAGAGCTATAGAGGAAAGAATACAAATTTAACATATGTAGCTTCTCTTTAGGAGAAAAAAAATGAACTAGGAGATAGAACCTTTCAGACTGTTGGTTTTAAGGTTATTTGAAAAGTAAACCAGGTAGTAGTTTGGAATGAAGACTTTAAACACATCCAATAGCCCCTAGGAATCTGGCTGCAAATTGAGATTTTAGCTTAGTTAAAAGCAGAGTTTGCTTTTATACTTGTCACCTTGAAGTCCCCGCAGAAACTGATTTTTCTTCCTGACCTGGAAAGGTAAAAGGGTTAAAGCACTTTATGTAACATTCACATGGCGCTTACAAATTCTGACTGTCATAACAACAATACAACATACCAGACTTCTCACCAAAAGGCTGTCCAAACACTCTATAGACATGGAAGGAAATATTAAACTAAGTATTTTTGGTGAGGTAAAGGCAAATTGCACAAAGCAGACACTGGAAAACGGAGCTTGGTGTGTGCCCACTGATCTCAACAGTGGGGGACTGCAAAACAACAGGTCTAATTCTGACCGAGATGACAATTAACAAGCAAAAGAAAAACAGTAAAGACCTTCACAGAGGAAAAAAAAATGCACCTTTTTTTCATTGTACACAAAGAGTTCCTAATCTATTGCATTCTGGTATCAGAAACATGATTGAGGAGCATTCCTCTCAGGTTCTCAAGGCATCACACAGGGACAAGGACTCTGGCTTGCTCATGCAAGCATGGATGCAACTAGACACTGATTTAAATGGCCTCACATAAATCAGGAACAATAAAACACTTGTCACTCATCATACGCAGGCAGTAGGCCACACTCACAGCTACAGGCCACTGTAGATTAAGGACTTTCCATGGAGGCCCCAACATTCCTTCTAGGCTGAGCCAAGTCAATGGCCCACAGGGGTCAAGTGCAGGGCCCTGGGTTGCCACAGCAAGCCACAGCCCTCTTCTCTTCATGCTTTCTTCATATCCTTGAAAAGCAGGACCCAGGTTCTCTCCCACAAAAGGCAACCTGGCTGTTCCCAAAGACGAAACTCTCATGAGATATCAAAAGGTCAGCCGTGGGATGTCACGTCTCTCAGTTTCAAGCCTTCGTAGTGTTCCATTCAATAGGTTCCTTCAAAACACGGAGGTATGCTTCTTTTGCTGAGAGATGATAATAGCCTCATAGACTCCACCAAGGAATAAATACTAATTGAAAACAAGTGAGGGGTGCCGGGTTGGGGGCGAGGGAAGTACACAAAGGAGAGGAGGCGCTTATGTTCCCAGCACCACCTCTCTGGCACTGTAGGAAAATTCTGGTAAAGGGAGCCATGTCCTGTGTTGGTAGAAGAGTCTCTGTCCCAAGGAGTCTACTTGGCCTCTTGTTTCTCCTGCAGCAGTGGTATGATCGACTCCCACGCCATGAGGCACTGAAACAAAAACATTCACAGAGTATGAGTACCAGGTTCCAGATCTCAGGACCACCTTTCCTGGTCTACCCTTCACTGGCAATCCTGCTGTGTCACCTTAGACTAACACACCTACATGTATTACCCATAAGTACTGTCAACAGGGAAGGTGACAAGTGTTTGTTTAGAAAATGTCACCACTATCTTTAGGAAAGACAGCAGTGTCCCCACAAGGCTTATTAAAGACTTCAAGGTAGTGCATGAAACTCATACCCAGTGAGTGGAAACAGACTCACTTGAAGAAAATATTTCCTTTGAAAAAGCAAAAGAAAGACCAGGCAGGAAGCCCCTGTTGAGGCCTGGGGCTCTCAGCACAGAGGGGGACCATGCTTCAGGTGTGGGCAGAGCCGCAGAAGAATACAATTATGAGTGGAATGGCCAGTTACCTGAGCCAGAGGGCTTGGAAAACCAGCTTTTCACCAATCTCAGATCTGCTTGCTTGGCCTACTCCTGAACCTCCCAAAAGGCAGAATAGGGAAAGGGGACCCAACAGCTGAGTTTTATTTTGTCTAAATGCTACTAGGTATTTTACATTCATTATCACCAGTCCTTCCAACAACTCTATGAGGGAGGATTATTATTATACACATATTTTGTATATGAGGCAAGAGAAATTCAGGTAACTGGCCAAAGACACACAGCTTACAAAGCAAGAGCTCATGATTCCTGATTCTAACGTGAATGCAAACTGATTACTTATCTACTACATCATTCTCTTTTCACTCCAGATTCCTGTGATAGGCCAAGAACCTGGAAGAATCTGGCACTGTCCTGAGAGCAGCCTGCTTAGCTGACCTGATCTTCCCTCTGAGCAACCTTTTACGCAAAGGAAAGGGCAGGTCCACTGCACTAGGCCTTTCCTAGCAGCAGCCCAGATGTGAGGAAGAACTCTGCTCTGAGTCATCTGGGGAGAAGTTCTGAGGAGGCACAAGAGTGGCATCTTCATGTGACGCAGGAAAGAGAGATGGTAAAATTTCTTCCTGATTCCTGCCTTGATGATTCCGAGGTTAAAGAAACCAGACTCAGAAACCTGTCCCACATAAGGAAGGCTGAGCAGCCTTGAGGAGGAGCTCGCCTCTTGTGAGAGACTGGCTATGGTCTTAGTCTCTCCTTAAGCCATCACCTGAGGCACAAACTACCTGCTTTCCCTTCAGTCTCCGTCTGTGCCAAGCTCTTCCCCACCTTGGGGGGCCTTGAATATCTTCTTTCCTTTGCCTGGAATACACATTCTCCAGATTTGTCTCTCAGGGTCAGAGTAAATGCTATTTCCACACACTGGCCTTTCCTGCCCACTCTACTTGCCCCCCGCCTCCCTAGTCTGAATTATGCCCCCTAGTATTTTTCTCACAACTTCCTGTTCTTGTTCTTTAGAGCACTTATCTCCCTCTTAGCTGTGGGATCTCCTCATTGATGCACACCCTTCATTAGTCTGAGGGTACCTGAAGGGCAGAAGCCCTGCTTTTTGTTTATCAATTTTGTTTACATAGTTCTTACACACAACAATTACACAAAATTTGTCAAATATTAAGTAGGTGCCAAGACTGACTGTGGTACAGTGGGAAGACACAGATGTAGGAAAGGGGGTTGGGTTCTGGGACCAGAGCTTCGGAGACACTAGGTTTTACCCCAAGGGGAGTAATGGAGACCCTGGATCTGGTTGCTGTTTGGGAGAGTGTGAAGGCTACTAAACAGTGAAGGAAAAGTGAGGAAAGGAAAGGCAGAGCATTATGGAAGGTACACCCTGTGTCGGGCATGCTCTAGGCACTAACACTGTTATTTTGTTCTGTGCAGAAGGGTCACTCTCATCTTAGAGATGAAGAAACAGAGGCAGAGAGGCACCGTGCCTAACAGCACGGTCAGGAAAGGAATAAGGATTTCACATGGGGTGACTTTTCTACTTTTGGGCAGCCAGAACACATGGCCTTGCTCCCTAGGCTGACCATGTATAGGAACCATCCAGACTTGTGGACTCATCAGCTTTACAATCCCAGCTTACCATTCATAGGCTATGTCACCCTGGTAGATTTTTGAACCTTGCCTTAGTTTCTTCATCTTTAAATAGAGAATCCTGGGGGCTGGGTGCATGGTTCAATGGTTAGAGGGTTTGCTGAGCAAGCTCAAGGCCCTGAGTTTGATTCCCCAGTACCACAAAAGCTGGATGCAGTGATGTATGTTTACAATCCCATCACTTGCACAGCTGAGGTAGGAGGATTGCTGTTGAGTTTGAGGCCAGCCTGGGCTACACAGTGGGTTCAGGACTGTTGTGTACTACAGAGTGAGAGACCGTGTCTCAATCAATCCATCGGTCAATAAAAAAGAATACTGATGCTCTCAACAGTATGACAGTTAAACTGACTGAAAAGGCATGTGCAAAGCATCCAGGCCTGCACCAGTCCAGGACCACAGCCAGGGCTCCATAGAAATGGCAACAAAGAAAGGAGCACATGACCTGCTACTTACAGCCCCTCCTGAACACCTGACAAACAAGGGCAACTCCTCGACTGCGTCTTAATCCTCCTCCGGGAGATCTGGAAAAGATACCCACACATCACCTCTGAGCACTTGTCAGACTACCAGAGCCTTCAAGAGGGATGGTTTCTCCAGACAAAGATGGGACACGTTGCCAGGACTGTGCTGTGAGAAGCCAAGGGAAGTACCTGTCCATAGACTGAGAAAATTTGTTTCCCAAAGTTTCATGTTGAGCTTACAAGTTACTTACTGAATTACAACTGGGCCATTCTTTGGAATTTTAGGCTTTTAAGGAATATCAGGAATTATTACCAGAAAGGCTCTAGAACCAGATACAATGGGGACAAACCCAGACTAAGGAGATGGGCCTGTAGCTTGATGGGAGTGTGTGTGCGTGCGTGTGCGTGCGTGCATGTGTGTGTGTGTGTGTGTGTGTGTGTGTGTGTGTGTGTGTGTGTGGTCTTTCATCTGAAGTCTACAGATCAAGAGGACATATGAATAAATGTTTTTAGTATAATCACTTTTTTCTGTAGCCCTATATACCTTCACTCTGGACAAAACTGCTGCTTCCACCACCACCTGTGTATGCATGGAAGGGACATCCCTCTGAGTACCCAGGGCTTCCAAACAGAGCCACATCCAGCACTGCTGGGGGAGCACACGGGGAGCTGAGACCAGGAGGATGAAAATGAAAGGAGAGAGGGTGGGATGGATGCCTGCTTCTAGGTTGCCACGTCTTCATGGCTACTGGGAACTGTGTTCTTGCTGGTCTCCCCTTACCTTTTCATAATACTGGATGTTCTTGTCAGCCAAGCCCATGAGCAGCTGCCGGAAGTCCTGTCGCTTATTGTTCTGCCACCTCTCCATGTCAGCCTTTAAGTCAGCATTGAAACACTCCATGCGATCCTGACACTTCTCCACATCAGCTGGTACCTGGACAGGAGAAGCATATGTGGGGATGTCATGTGTCCGACGGGCTTCTCCTGCCATGAGCTCCTCTTCTAACACCGTTGTGGAAGACCTAAGTGCTACAGTAAATGCCTGCAACATCCTCTCTCCTCAGGAGGTACCTATCGAAAAGCAGAGCCTAGGGTTTCTGAGTCTAAGAAGGAATTCTGAAAATGATTATGCTAACTCAAATCTTCAAACCCTTTTGAGCACAGAGACTCATGGGAAACCCCCACATACAAACATGAAGAAAAAACACTGAAATTCAGAGTCAGATGTCCTGAGTTCCTCTTAGGATTTACCCATCCATACTTAAAAATACTGCAGACTTTGCACATACATAGCAGTATGGGGAATGAGAAAAGAAGCAGGTTCTACCAGAACACAGCAATTCCATCATGTATGATGTTTGATAAGACCTTTCCCAAACTGCAGCCTTGTCTGTGCTCCTCTAGGTAGCAGGTAACAAAAACTGATAGGTTCATTTAGGTAAATCTAAGAAAATGGGAGGGAAATTATACATGTATGTACATATGTATATCAAAAGTATTTGAGATACAGAGAAGACGTAGCATGTGATCTCAAACTTCTTTCCTTTCTTTCTTTCTTTCTTTTTGTTTTTTGAGACAAGGTCTGACTATATAGTCCAAGCTTGTTTGGAACTCAGTACATACTCCAGGCTGGCCTTGAATTCATAGCAATCCTGCCTCAGCCTCAGAGTGCTAGGATTACAGGTGTGAGGCACCATACCTAGCTAATTCAAATTTTTCTTAAAGAGGTTGAGATGTTCTCAAAAGAGTACTAAATCACTGATCACGGTGGCATACAACTGTAACCTTGTACTCTGGGAGGCTGAGGCTAGAGGATCACCAATTTGAGCCTAGACTTGGCAACTTAGAAACTCAGTAAGAACTCATCTCAAAAGTTAGTGATATATCTCAGTCCAATGACCCTGGATTCAATTTCCTCTCTACCCCATCCCCTTAAAGAACAACGTCATTTGAATTTCATAATTTTTCACTATGCTGGGTTTCACCAATCCTAGACTAGACTAGACTAGACTAGAGTAGACTAGAGAGGGCCTTGTAGTAACAAGGGTTCCAAAAGCACAAGATTGGCTTTTCTCCTAACTCAAGAGCTTCGCTAGACTTCCATGGTGGCCAGAACCCTCGTCAGCTCACCCAAAGCTAGGTTCAACACTTCTCAACACTGAGTGAGGCCTTACAGAGGTTCTGTGTGCTGGGACAATGAACCCAACTATCCCAAATTGTGGGTCACCATCAGGATTCAATCTCTGCCAAACAATGAAATTTAACACTTAAGCCTTATGGTCAAAGAGCTGACTGGAATGATACCAAAAAGGCAAAGCAAGGTCTGATGGCACCAGACACTATCAGAGCACTTGGCCACCCAGCACACTGACTATCTGGAGAGCTAAAGAACACAGGATTAAGGAAAGTAGCACAGCCAAGCAAGGAAGAACAAATGTGCCTGACTGGGAACTAACTTAGGGTGCAATGTGAATGAGTCAGAGAGACAGATGTAACTTAGACCCCAGCAACTTAATAGAAAGGAACTCCTAAAGAGGAGAAAAGAAGCCTCCACTGGAAAATGCATAGCTTATTACTCTGACAACACAGTATGCCTGGCATACTTTGCACTGAGGAGGGACTGACCAGGGAGTCAAACCTAGGGGAGAGCTTAGGCTCCCTTGAGGACACAGTTCTGGGACAACTCTTTGAAAATGACAGAAGTGGAATGCGTGACAATGGAGGAACAGGTACTCCATTGTGACTCCAGGGCATGCAAGTGCAGAGGTGAGAAGACACGTAGATCCACCAGGGATCAGCTCAGAGGCCTGGCATTCCCAAAGGCATATGGGAAGCACTCCCTCCGCTGGTGAGACTGGGGTTGGAGATAAAGGATGAGCAGCCTGGAACTGCCTAATGGTCAAGTTTTCTGAGGATCATTTAACTTGTGTCCCCTTCTGGAAAACAGAAAAGCTCTCGAGCTGTGGCAGACAGCTCTAGAGCTACATCGTATGGTCTGAAAAACATATATACAACTACAAAATGTGAAGTTTCGAATCTCTCTCTGCCTCAACTACTTTTTCAGAATAATCGTATTGTGGAGTGTCCCCCAAAAGCCTCACATTCTTATGGATACTGTGTAGGGTTGGGAGGTGTTCCAGCCACCCACCTGTAAAAGTAGTGAGACCTTCTGAAACTGTAAGCTACAATAAATCTTTCCTTCCTAAGTTGCAGATGTCTGGTATTGAGTCACAGCTACGAAAAAGTAACTAAGACACATACTATCTACTTGATAAGGTTGTTATGAGGTTAAATGAAATAATGCTTGTAAAGTACCTAGTGCAGGGCATATCTTAAGCACTTAATAAATGTTAGTTTGCATAGGTATCAATATTATAAGCTGTTGTTCACAAAATAATCTACCATCTGAATAGTCCTTCAAGCCAAGAATATTTTATTGAGCTTTCTTCCAAATACTACAAAAAAGTGTTTTCATTTTACGAATACAGGATATAATACATTACTTCAAATTTTATGCCCCTCTTTGCCCTTGCTACCCAGCCCTGTGATTTCACCAGATATCTAGATACGTTAATGCCAAACTACGTGCCAACATGAGATTGCACCAGGTACTCTGGAGTCAGGGCAATGGTCATAGTAACACAAAGGAGAGGATGGATTAAACCAAGCCGACAAAGATAACAACTAACTGCCCTTGAGAAATAAAACACAAGGGGACGGGACAGGGCCTGAAGGTCTAGTCTGAACGACTGGGTGACAATAGTCACCACTGAGGGGCTCAGGACAAAGAAATAAGGAGAGAGAAGCACCCACAGAAAGGACAAAAACTTCTCCCAACAAATGTTGCTGAGACAACTCAAAATCAAACAACTGAAGAATGGGTAAGGGACTTGAGTAGAATATTTCTCTAGAGAAGATATACAAATAGCCAACGAAAAGACATTCAATATCACCAATCATTAGGGAAATGCAAATAAAAATTATAATGAGATACCACCTTCTACTATTAGGGCTGGCTACTATCAAAGAAAAAGTAAGTGTTAGCAGTAACATGAGAAAACTGGAATCTGCTCTGGAAAACAGTGCAGAAGTTCCTCAAAAAAACCAAGAACAGAATGACTGAATGAGCCTGCTGGATTCTACGTATGAGTATATGCCCCAAATAATTAAAAGCAGGCTCTCAAAGAGATGCCAGCATGCTTATACTGACAGTAATATTATTTACAACAGTCAAATGGTAGAAACAACTAAAATATCAGTGGATGAATGGAGAAACAGAAATTTGGTAACCATACACAGGGGAGGTATTATCCTTAAAAAGGAAAGAAATCCTGACATGTGCCCCAACACTGATGAATCTGAGGACATTATGCTAAGTGAAAACAGCAGGCACAGAAGGACATATACTACTCAATTCCATTTACATGAAGTATGAAGAGTAGTGAAAGTAACAAAAATAGAATGCAGAACAGTAGTTTCTAGGGGCTGGTGGAGGGGAATGGAGAACTACCTAATAGATGCACTTTCAGTTCTGTTAACACTACTGAATTGTACATTTAAAATAGCTGAGATAATAAATTTTGTGTTTCATACTGTCTTAATTGCCTTTTCATTGCTATGACTCAATACCTGACATCCACAAATTTAGGGGGGAAAGGTTTATTGTTACTCACAGTTTCAGGTCACGGTCCATTCACGGGCGGCTGGCAGCAATGGAAATACATGGCAGAGACAGAGGTGGAGGCAGCTCCTCATGACATCACAAATAGGAAGCCAAGTCCCAAAAAGTTCAGTCTCCCCAGAGGAAAAAGCTGTAACAATCTTTCTTCTTCCTTCCTTTTATAAAGTTAGAGTTCCCAGTTGGGCCTCCCATATCCGGAGTAGGTGTTCCTCCCTCCTTCACTGAACTCACACTATAATCCAGGCTGGTTCCTAACCGTCTAATCTAGGCGTGGTTCCCAAACCCCAGGCTTGGTTCCTCATTGCCTCAAGTTGACATAATCTCTCCAATGGTCACACATATATTTTACCACAACTACTTTTTTTTTTTAACTATATGAAAGAAGAAAGAGGAGGCTGAGAGCAGGGCCTAGGGCGGAACCACAAAGAAACCTACCTTTTTAGAATAAAGGACTCAGCAAAGACCACTAAGAAAACTGAGAGGTGAAGAGGCAGAAGGTCATTTGAAGAGAACAGAGCTAGAGGAAAGGAGTTACAGGAGGGAGCAAGGGGGCACTTAAAATAAGAAGAAAATAAAAGGAACTAGGAGAATGGTTTGAAGTGACCAGCTTGTAAAGTTGCCCAATTTTATGCAAAAGGAGGCTGTTGACAGCCGAGCTCAGGCCTGCACTCTTCTTGCCTTTATTTTTTCCTGATTAGCGTCTTTGTGATGGTCAATTTCCTGACTAGTAACATCCAAGATTCCTTCTTATCTCAGTGTTCTCATTTTTGTATCTGAGTTAGTATTAAGAATCATGCTTCTTGTGTCTGAAGGTTATGGAGGTGGCGAAATCCAATGGTAATGTTTGAGGTGCTGCTTATCCCCCAAAATAAGAGCCCATCAAGTCAGTTCTCAAAAGTCAAAAACTTCTAAGTAGACTACAAAACTGCATTTTCCACATAGGTTTCCATGTCTCGCATGAGAATTTCCACCATAGAACACATGTTGTTCCTGTGTTGGGAAAAGCTCTGAGGGAATGAGATCATACTTTTTGTGTGCTGAATGGCAGGGTAGTTATCAAAACTCAATATTCATGTAAAATGTGTACTTCAGGTGTCACAATGCCTGGACTATTTCCAGGCCCTAATATATGCATCTCTTACCCAAATTTCTCTCTGGAAGCTTGGTTGGAGATGTTACATTATATCATCTTATGATAATAGAAAGTTAATAAAATCCTCCAAGACTAAAGCAGACATAACCCTAAGATTTGGGAAGAAGGGAACTCACGGCTTCTGTGAGACAGGTTCTTGGATCAATGGCAGGATGAATTCAAGATGGTGGTCTCTTCAGCCAGGGACTGCTGAGTGATCAGGAGACACACAGCTCATAAACTGGTGATGGTGTGACTGAAAGTGATAATGATCCCCATCATGTTCAGAGAGGCCAAAGCTCCAGCCTAGTCACTTCCAGTCTCACGTATCCTTGAGGCTATTTATCCCAGTGTGCCAAACAAGTACTTTTAGTTTCTATATGAGCTGGGAGGTGAAAAATGTTGAGAAAATATTGAAACAGGGTCATAAAAATAAAACAAAAAAAGTCAGAGAATAGGCAAAAATTGAGAGAAAAGTGAGTACATAAGTCAAAAGCAGATTTAATGAGAATGGACAGCCACAAGCTCAACAGCAGGAGGAAAGGAAGAAGCCACAAGAGAGACCCGAGAGAAGGTCCCCAGTCTCTCCCTGAGTCCCCCAGCATTCACCTCTACATGCTTACAAGAGTCAGAGCCCTCTCCTCAATGGATGTTTAGAAAAGTGCACAGTAAGGGGACAAGGATACTAGTTTTATCATTTGTTAGCTTTGGCACAAAGGCTAAATCATTCCTGAGCACTGGTTTGAGCTCTGGTTCCCCATCTGTAAAATAGGAACAATCACACTGATAGAAGGATAGAATTAAAGTCGAGAAAGGAAGATGACAGACATGGTTCTGCTCTTCTTGGGTTGACTGTGTCTGGCTTTCTAATCCAGACTGAGATCATAACTACTGTGGGCAGAACTGGAAAATATCAGGTATCTTATTTACCAAATGTGTCTTGGAGATGATGGGTACCCTTCAGCTCTCCAGTTTATAAATGCTCCACATTAAGAACACTTCCTGTTGGCATCTTAGAGTTCTTTCCAGAATGTCAGCCATCTTGATGGTTCAAAAAACTTTTAAAAGTGCATAGCTTTTAAGAAGTCTGTTCAAGTAATCCCAATTCCTACTTCTCTTTTTCCTTACTGCTCTACCTGAGAATCTCAGGACATCATGTCTTCTGTTCCCTTCCGTCTTCTCACAGCACAACCACTCACCTCTATATGCCTGCCACCTAAATGCACCATGCCCACTCACAACACACTTTCGCACCTCCAATACAACATTTGCTCCATATTTGTTCACCTCCACACACTCACTACTCCCACTCTTCTCCACACTGCCACGTTTGCTCACTGCCCACAACATACCATCTCAATTTCCAGATGATACACATTTTCTTCACCTGGGACTACCCAGGCTTAGGCCACTTACAGGTCAGGGCTTAAAGCAGCCCCGTCCTCCCTTATTATTATTATTTTTTTTACCTTTTGAAGATAAGTACAGAAAAATCTGTAAAACCTTCTCTCCTGGTATTCCTTCTTTGTTCTTTTTGAACTCATAATATATGAATGTACCAGCACTGAAGAGTCAAACGTAAGAAAGAGTAAGACACAAAAGTTCCCTCCACAGTTTACCCTTATTGTTCACACAAACGTACCTACATTTCTTGGTTAACTGTAAATGCAATTCCTTGGCCTTTCCTTGTTTCAGGTAATAGCTAGGATGTCCTTCAGGGGATATTTGACACTTTTTGAGATTTTACAGAGGGTCAAATTCTAAGATGTAAGTGTACAGTCCTGAAGATTCAGTATAAGGCAGCCACCCCACTAAATGTCTATAATTTATCAACTTCAAAATTCAAATGAGGAAGTCTAAATCGACATTATCTGTAGTTCTAATTCCCTGAGAACAAACCATCTCAGTTTCTACTGAGTTTCCTTAAACCTAAAAGCAAACCAAAATTTTAAATGCTATAGTACTCACATTACACTCAACTCTAGAGACCTCATCACCCAGTGTCCTCAGCTGATAGGGTTCTGAGCCTAGCAGCTGGAGCCATGGAGGCTCTTGTGCCTCCATCCTAAAAATCCTAGGACTCTTGTCTTAAAGAAAACTAACCCAGTTTGAAATCTGAGGCACAGGTCACAGAGATCTATGAAGCCATTCCTTGCCTCTGGGTTACACAAAAGTGACCTGGTTTTGATTCCAATCTGTGGCTTCACAAAATCAACTTTCTCTCACTCTTCAGGACTACTTGTCAATATTTCACTTCACAATGAAGCTAGCCCCCAATCCCTTCAGAACTTGTGCTGACATATCCAGGGCACTCTCTTCCCCAAAGGCCCTACCTCTAACTCACGTGCAACGACCCTCCTGCTCTTGGTTACCAACAGTAGCACTAATGGAATTACTGTGGTAATTCTACTCTAACCCACTTCCTGATACCCTGGCTTTCATCCCACCAACAGCAGCTCTAGCCACATCAGCAAAGCACAGCAAAACCTTAAAAGGCATATTTCTTAGGTGTTCGTGTACATGTGGACCAGCTGTCAGGGCGAGGCATGTGGGAAGGGAAGGATATAGGAGAAACCAGAGGACACAAGGAAACTATGTGCAAAACATCCTGAAAACCAAAGATTAAAAAAAAATGTAGATGGCTACAAAGTTCTTCATCAAGATTCCTACCGGAAACATCTAGCACTAGGATGACCCTAAGAGGCTCCTCTGTTGCCACAGCAGACATCATGCTGAGCACTTACACCTCGCAACAATCCTGTGTATGAGACAACTAAGACCTAGACAGGCTACTTAGCAAGCTGGTCAAGTGAGCGGACAGGACTCAGCTTTGGGCTCAGGTTCATCTGGTTCTAAATCCTGTGCTTTCTACCATGCCACTGTCGACCTAGACCATGCCACGGACCTAGAAGGCCCGTGAAGCCTTCCTCTGCCCACTAGGTAGCTGCTGCCCCACATCCAACAAGAGCACAGCTTTTGCTAGCGCACTGTTAGACTGCACTCACTACGTTGCCATCACGATAGCCTGTTTATCTTCAAATATTACAGGTTAAATAACAAAATATACTTTGGCATGGATCACTACCCCATGAGAATGAGAAGAAAAAGACGTCCTACCCAGGGTATGTACAGAGTATGCAGGTATACATGGGACCTATTAGTCACTGGCTGGAAAGAAACCTCTCCCCTCTTGGAAGAATTCCTGCGGCCAAGAGGATGAGTCATGCAGGCAGGAAATCAGCACTGGGAGAAGAGTCTCCCAAATCAGAAAGAACAGGAGGCCGAGGAGCCTCTGTGGCTGGGCTGAGTGCAACACGGGAGCCAAATTGGCTGTTTCTTCTGCCTGACACAACGCTGCAGCTGGCATGAGCTTTTGACCACCAGCACGTCAGGGCACAGCTGAGACTTGACTTGTTCTATTGTTCATGACCTTCAGCAGCTGTTTTCAAGAAGGAATATATCGAGGATAAGTGTGGACATATAAAATGACCAAATCAGCCTCTGAAAATGCTTGGATTCAGTGCAGAGCACATACAAATGCTGGCAGGGTATTTAAGTGACCTGAAAGACAGGACCTTTGGCTTCCGAACTTGGCCAGTGACAAGACTTACTGACTCCTAGCCAGAAAAAAAAAAAAAAACTTCTAAGTTTTTCTAAATGTTTAACTGACCAATAATAATTGTACATATTCAAGGTAGAACGGTACACAATATGCAATGAATACATTACAGTTAATTACAGTCATACCTTGGTACTAGGCTCCTTGAAAGCTTGCCAAACTTGGTACTCAACACATTCTGATAAAAAAATTTTGTCCCAGTGTTCATTGTTCATTGTTTGTTTGGTACTTGATGTGCAACCTAGAACTTGTCTGTTGGTTGACACATAACATGCTACCTGTCTCAGTTACTTTTCCGTTGCTATGACTCAATACTCAACATCCACAAATTTAGGGGAGGAAAGGTTTATTTTAGCTCACAGTTTCAGAAGGTCACAGTCCATTTAGGGGCAGCTGGCAGCAGTGGAAGTACATGGCAGAGACAGAGGTGGAGGCAGCTTCTCACAACATCACAAACAGGAAGGCAAGTTGAGACTAGTTGAGACTAGTCCAAGTCCCAGTCCTAGTCCTCTAGGAAGGCAGGAAGCAGCTTATATATCCTTTCAGGTCTCAGCCCAGTGATCAGCCCCTTCTGGATCCAGGTGTGGAAGGTGTGGCCACTACATGCCATTAATCCCGACTTACACGCCATTAATCCTAACTTAGACACCTGTAATCTACCCCTCCAGACTAGGTCCCAATCTACCAACAGCACATGGTTCCATAGACAATCCGTAACATTTAAATACATGAGGCTTTTGGGGGACATTCCAGAGCCAAACCAAAATACTACCCTTCCCAGCCCAAACAAAATGTCTGGTACCTGATGTGCCTCCCAGAACCAATTAATGATAAGTATTAAGGTATTACTATGGTGTCCATCACCGCTTATGCCGTAATTAGCTCCCCAGCAGATGTTCATTTTATAACTGAAAGTTTGTATGTTTTGACTAACAGCTTCTCATTTCCCCATCCTCTGGCAACTGCCACCCTACTCTGTTTTTATGCAGTCACCTCTCAGATTCCACATACAAGTGAGATCAGACGATATTTGTCTTTTTGTGAAGTGACTTCTATCTTTATGTTTGGGGCTAGCCCATAAAAGCACAGTTTTTCATGACATTTCTTTCAATGAGACTGAGACATGGGCTCAGCAGATAGTAACATCTTCTACAATACCACAGGGACAGCTAGAAATCTGCCAATGAAACAGGCAGCTGGGGACAGAGGGCAGCTGCACACCTGGCTACATCATCATGGCTTCCCATGGCACATAGGAAGGAGTTGCAGTCCTATCTTGATTTCCATGAGATAGAGGCAACCTTCATTCTCTGGTGGTACATGAATTAAAACAACAAATATATATCACATACTAACTGTGTATGACATACTAGATTTGGGCCATCTAAAGGCTAGGCAATTTATTGCACACCAACGTGACTCATTCCCCACCCATGAAATGGGGAAGGAAATGCCTTCCCTTTGGGCCTCAGATGATCAGCGTGGCCGAGGAATGTCATTTCTGAGGTTTGGGTTTCAGATTCACCAGCTTATTCCTGGCCAGGTATGTCTCAACACGACAGCAGTAGCAAGAACCAAGGAAGAGAGGGTGGGGGGAGGAGGAGGAGGAGAGGGATGAAAGACGGGAGGAAGAAAGTAAAAAGGATAACTCTAATGTCAACTGATTTCCCCGAAACTTGGGTCCCTACCATTACCTTTTAAATAATATTCTCTACCCCCCAGAACATCTTTGAAGACAAATTCACCTTTTGATTACAAACAAACACGAAGCACAACAAAACGGTCATGGGAAAATTCTAGGATGAAACGGTGTGTCATCCTATCACTGCCAAGGGCCAGCTTTTTCATCCTGTGCCTTGGCTTGCTCATCTCTCAAATGGGAATAATGGCACCTAAACCACTTATTGTTAAACAGAGTGAGATTTTCCACACACAGCCATCTTAGCACACTAGAAGAGTTTACACGCTGGCTATCATACTTTTTTTTTTTAAATCCTGACCGGTGGAGAGAGAAAGCCTAAGAACTGAGTGACCACACACAGATGTATTCTATAAATCCTCTATTCCAACTTAGAACACTGACAGCAAAGACTGGCTAAATGAGTGCTTCGCCCACTTTGTGGGGTATAGGGTACTTGTGCTTCTCACACTTATGGTTGTCCAATTTCTTGAGTCCAACCAGAATGTGGCCCTACTATAGATGCTTAGCATGGCAGTATGCACCACCTACACCTCTCCAAGTCTGACAACACATTATCTCCTGTGTTCAACAAAGCATAATTAACTGGTCTTGTACCAATGTCAGGTTGCTATGAAACTTTTTAAGTGCTTCCCCTCAGCTTATGTGCCTTCTCGTCACAGGGTGATAGGAGTTTATGGGCCCATCTGCCAACCTCATAACGAGGGCAAAGATTTGGACTGTTCTTCCCTTTCTCTGCAATGTCATTTTAGGGAGGGAAGAACTGCCAATGGATGAGGGCAATGTTGGGGGGAGGAGAGCCTACCAGTCTTTAAAAAAGATCTCAAGAAAGAACAGAAAACTCAACCTCAAGTACATATTAGAAACTCACAGGGAAAGATAAAAAGAACAAAAAGAGGAAAGTAGCAACTTCAACAAAGCCCACTGTCACTCACCACCCCACTAGTACATATCTAGGGATGGGAATGACTGAGCGCCAACAGGGAGATTACAGCTGTCAGGCTGGAGCAGCCCATCCTGTGCCAACGACTCCCTTACCTTGGGGCGTTCTTCCTTCCTCAGAGCCACAGCTTCCAGTTTGGCTTCATACTCTGCTTGAACTTGATCTCGCTTCTTCAATACACTCTGGGGGAGGCAGAGAAGAGAAGCAGGTGACGCAGAGCCCACAACGGGGCATCCAACACCCAGGCAATAGCTCCTTCACCCCAGCCCTCCCCAAATCATAGCATCCACAGGCACAGTCACATGCCTCCAGGACAGGTCTACTCATGGTCCAGAAGCTGCAGTACTATCTGTGACAAGGACACTGGAAGAAGTGAGGGCAAGGAAGAGATCAGACCCACTCTCAAGGTCTGAGCTTTCCCCTGATGCAACTCCGCCTGAGGCTGAGAACAAAAAATTTTAGGGAAAGGCAAGAGGGGAAATGGCAACCGCCCATTTCCACACCCATGAGAGGACCCAGCTGTGTACAAAGGTGAAGCTTTGGCCTGCCACCATTGCTGCAGTGGACCTAGGCCCAGCCAGGTCTTCCAGCCCACCAGAGCCCTATATACGTATACGTCAATGCCTCCAGACTGCCGCAGCCTGAGTCTCATCACTTGCTGCCTTCACCCGCTGCTCTCACTCTCTGTGGACTGAGCCCAGGTGTCCACAGCCACCGCCTCCACAGCTGGTCTGTGATTTGAAGTCTTGCCTCCCTGCCTGTCACGACCCCTTGCTGTGGAGCCACCACTCTCACTGGACCTAGGCCAGGTCTTCCTGCCTGTGGCCATACCCTTCCACTACCGCTAGCCTCAGATCTGGGCCTGTGTCCCCCACCCACCGCCATCACTGACTGTGAACATAAGTCCAGGTCTTACTGCCCACTGCCATCACTTGCCAGGGACCTAGTCTCCCCATCCGCCACCGTCTCCTGCCTTGGAAGTTGTGATATTGTGTTTTGGTTTATGATTTAATTTTTTTTAAGTTTAGCTCCTTCCCTTTCCTGCAACTGGTCAAGTTTTATTTCCTTCACTTTTTTTCTTTTTAAAACTTTTTCTTTTCCTTTTGCTTTTCTCTTAGCTTTTTTCTTTTCTTTTCTTTTCAAAAATTTATTTTCTCTTTTTTCCTTTTCTTCTCTCTTTTTTGGTTTTGTTCTATTCTTACATTTCCTGTGGTTTTCTTTTTTCCTTTTATTTTTGTTCTTCCTTTTTATTTTTTTCAATCCTTCTTTTTTCTTTTTCTTCTTTCTTTTTTTCTGATTTCCCTCAACCCTTTTTGGCAAACTTTTTCTGGGGTCCTCTTTCTTGTCTTTTTCCCTCTCTTTTTATTGTCCCTTTCGTCTCCTTTTCTTCCAGCTCCTTCTCTCTATGTATCAGTCACTTGCTAAATCACTCCTCTCTTTATTAATTCTCTGAACCATACAGTCTAAAGAATTCCATGGATCTGGAAGCTACACTCTCCCCACTTCACTCTGAACTCTCCCCAACTCTTCTGAATCTTTTTTACAGTGCTCCTCCTTATTAATTTCACTCTGGGGTAGGAGTACTGACAGTTTGTCCACTATCTTATAAGTACTCTCCTGCTTTTTAGTGGATACCTAAGGTTAACCTCTTAGTCTGTTCTCCACCTACTCCAATACTCACTATGAGGAGAACTGCTAACTATCAATATTAAGAATCATATAGACACTACACCTATACCCTCACCTGCACGTCAGAGTTTGCATAGCAGGGCCTAACCTCTATCGATTGCTGCTGTGCACCAGAGGCATCTAGGAAGCCACACCCAGACCCCTCGCCCACACCTTGGAGCCCACACAACTGGGCCTATTCTATCCTCATCACTGCTGCACAACAGGGACACCTGGGTAGCCACACCCTTACTCAGAGCCAATGTTACAGGGCCTTCTTGGCACCCATTGCTACAGCACACCAGAGGCATCCACACAGCTGTGCCCAGACCCCTGCCTGCACCTCAGAGCCCATGCAGATGGGTCTAGTCAACACCCGTCACTGGAGGCACCCAGAAGCATCCACTCTCTGCATGACTTCTCAGAAGGTGCCAAGCCTGACAGCTTCAACAACATAAAAACCTCTCAAAAACAGACCTAGTAGCAACCATCAAGCGGGAAAGAATGAACTAGTTATCCTGTAACAAGGAACTCCACCTCAGTGACATAGACAGCACAATACACAGCCATAGAACCACACTCTCAATTATCAAAAAACAGAGACTATTTAAAGAGTAGCCACAGCAAGCCAAAGGAATACTCAACAGCAAGATGAGAAAACACAGGGGTAAGATGCCACAGAAACCCCCCGGTCCAACAATGGAGACTCAGATAGAACCAGAGGAAGATCTAAAATTTCTCAACTTCAGAACAAAAATAGTTAACCTATTGGAATAATTCAAGACAGACTCAGAGAACAAACTACACAAAATGCTTAAGATTTAACCAAAGAACTTAAGGAAGAAAAAAAATGCAAAACTAGCAGAAGGATGTAAATCAATACAGGACATGAATGACAAGTTCACTAAAGAATTCCAAAAATATAAAAAGATAAAAGAAGTGCATCAAGAGATAAAAACCTCCATGGAAAGCCTAGGGAACAAAACAGAAACAAGCAGAAAATCTTGTATTTAAAGGACAAAAACAATAATGAACCTGACTGTTAACAACAATGAAATAACTCAATGTCAACAAGGAAATGGAATACTACAGATTACAGAAAACTCAAAGAAACTTGATCTCAGAATAACAGGCATACAAGAAAAAAACAGAAATCCATACTAAAGGTCTAAGAAAGCTATTCACTGAAGTCATAAAAGAAAACTTCCCATACACAGAAAATGAAATAGACACACCAAGTGATGGAGTCATACTGTACACCAACTAGATATGACCAAAAGAGAAGCTCCCCTAGACATAATAAAATGCACTGAAATACAAAGCAAAAAGAGAATTCTAAAAGCTGTAAGAGGAAAAAAGCAAGTAACATATCAAGGCAAACTTATCAGGGTGACAGCAGATTTCTCAACACAAGTTCTAAGAGCCAGAAGAGCTTAAAGTGAAAACCTCAACGCCTTAAAAGATAGTAACTGTAAATCAAGACTCGTGTACCCAGCAAAAATATCATCTAAAATCAATAATGAAATAAAAGCCTTCCATGACACAGAAACCTTGAAGAAATTTATGACAGCCAAACCATCACTACAAAGAATTCTCAAAGATCTGCTAGAGAGGGAAACAGGAAACAACCACATCAAAGAACACAGTGGCAGGTTTATCTTTACTAGAACATCTAAAAAAATTAAACAAAAATGTTGAATATTCACAGGTCACAAAACGGCAGGACTGAAGATGCAAATGTCAATTATTATACCCTAAATGCTTATGGCCTCAACTCACCAATCAAAAAACATAGATTGGCTAACTGCATTAAAAGATGCAATCCAATCATTTGTTGCTTGCAAGAGACACATCTCAAGCAAGAAGATAAACACAGACTCAAAATTAAAGGCTGAAGTTCTATAGTCCACTCAACTGGAGGACAAAAATAAATAAAATAAATAAATAAATAAATAAATAAAGCAGGGGTAGCAATAGCAATACTAGCAATACTTGTTGCTGACAAAGTGGACTTTAAGCTAAAACTGGTCAAAAAAGACAAAGAAAGTCACTTCATTCTTGTAAATGAAGTGACTTCCAGCAAGAGAAACTGACAATCATAAACATTTATGCCCCAAACAATGGTGCACCCAACTACGTAAAACAAAAGTTACTGGACTTGAAAAAACACGTAAGCTCCAATGCTGTAATAGTGGGGGACTTTAATAACCCTTCTATCCCAAGAAGACAGGTAAACTAGACAAAAAAATCAACAAAGACACAGTAGATATGAACTACATCATAGAATTGATCTGACAGACATATACAGAAATTTTAATCCAACAAAAACAGAGTACACATTTTTCTCAGCCACTCATGGAACATTCTCCAAAACATACCACAAAACAAGCTTAAACAGATACAATAAAAATGATGTAATACCATGAACCAAGTCAGTGGAATAAAAAGAGAAATCAATTATTACAACACAAACAAAATCCACTGGAGACTGACACAGCATTCTTCTAAATAAGTACTGAGTTACAGAAGAAATCAAGGAAGAAATAAAAAAATTCAGAGGCAAACAACAATAGCAGCATATCACAACATGACCTCTAGGACACAATGAAGGCACTGTTAAGAGGAAAATTCATTTCCATAAATGCACACATAAAAAGGACTGAGCAAGCCCAAACCTAATGGAAGGAATGAAATTATAAAGAAATGGAGCGGAAGTCAATGAAATAGAAACTAAATAAATAAAAATAAATGAAACAAAAAGTTTTTTAGAAAAGACAAGATTGATAAACCCCTTGCTAAACTCACACAAACAAAAAAGAGAAAGCCTACATCAATACAATTGGGATGAAAAAGACGATATTAAAACAGATAAGAAGATGATCCAAAGGACAACAAGAAGTTATTTTGAAAATTTATACTCCAATAAATTTAAGAATCTAAAAGAAATGGATGAGTTCCTATACATGTATCAACCACCAAAACTGAATGAAGAATTAAACATCTGAATAGGCCAATATCCACCTATGAAATTGAGGAACTAATAAAAACACTTCCAACCAAGAAGAGCCCAGGACCTGATAGACTCTCAGCAGAATTCTATAAAAATATTTAGGGAAGATGGAATACCAATGTTGAAAAAGAAGGAAATCTGCCCAACTGATTTCTTGAAGCAAACTTAACTCTAATTTCAAAACCAGATAAAGACTCAACCAAAAAAAAAAAAAGAAAACTACAGGCCAATATTCCCAATGAATATACTCAATAAAATTCTTGCCAACAGAATGCAGCAAATCTTAAAGAAGACTATACAGCATGGCCAAGTGAGCTTCATCCCAAACATGCAGGGATTGTTCAATATACACAAATCAATAAATGTAATATAACACATTAACATATGCAAGGATAAAAAACATATAATTATCTCAAATCCAACACCCACTTATGGTAAAGGGTCTGAAGAAAATAGGAACAGAGGGACCCTACCTCAACATAATTTAAGCTACCTACAAGAACTCCTCAGCCAATATAACCCTAAATGAAGAAAGACTGAAAGCATTCACACTAAATTCAGGAAGACGACAAGGATGTCCACTGTAACCCTTACTATTCAACACAGTTCTTGAAATTCTGGCAAAAGCCATCAGGGAAGAGCAAGGAATAAAAGGAATAAGCATCAGAAGGGAAGAAGTAAAGATATCCCTATTTGCAAAGAACATGATACTCTACATAGAAGACCCAAAAAATTCCACACAAAGCCTCTTAGAACTACTACTACATAAATTCAGTGAAGTAGCAGATCATAAAATCAATACCCACAAATCAATGGCATTCCTATACACCAACAACAAATCCAAAGAGAAAAGAAATCAAGAACACACCCCCCTTCACAACAGCAATAAAAAAAAATACTTAGGAATAAACTTCACCAAGAGGTAAAAGACCTAAATGAAAGAAAAACAAAACAAAACCCTACAAACCCCTAAAGAAAGAGATTGAAGAGAACTTTAGAAAATGGAAAGACATCCCATGTTCCTGGATAGGAAGAACTAATATTGTCAAAATAGCCATAATCTCAAAGCTACCATACAGATTCAATGCAATACCAATCAAAATACCAACTATATTCCTCACAGAACTAGAAAAAACAACCTTAAAGTGTATATGGAACCAGAAAAGACCCAGAATCTCTAAAGCAATTCTGAGTAACAGGACAAAGCCGGAGGAATCAGAATCCCAGACTTCAAAAAATACTACACAGCAACAGTGATTAAATCTACATGGTACTGGTATAAGAAAAGACAGTGGAACAGAACTAAGGATACTGAAACAAATCCAAACACGCTTAGTCAACTGATCTTTGACAAAGGGGCCAAAGAAAATCCACTAGAGGAAAGACAGCATCTTCAACAAATGGTGCTAGGAAAACTGGATCTCCACCTTCAGAAGAATGAAACTAGACCCATATCTGCCTCCACATACTAAAATCAGATCAAAATGGATCAAAGAACTGGACATCAAAAAAGAAACACTGAACTTACCGGAAGACAAAATAGGTAAAACCCTAGAAGACATACAGACAGGAAAGGATTTTCTGAACAGATCACCAACTACACAAGAAATCTCAGCAAGAACAAACCAATGGAACTACATTGAATTAAAAAGCTTTTGCACAGCAAAAGAAACATTCAGCAAAGTGAAGCGACAACCCACAGGGTGGGAAAAGATATTTACCAGTAACACTTCAGACAAAGGATTAATATATAGAATATATAATGAACTGAAAAATATAAAGACCCCTAGAATAAATGATTCCATCAAGAAGTGGGCAGCTGAAATGAAAAAAGAAAAAGTCATGGGAAGAGGTAAAAATGGCCAACAAGCATATGAAAAATGTTCTCATCATTGGCCATTAGAGAAATGCAAATAAAAACAATGTTGAGGTTTCATTCACTCCAGTAAGAATGGCCTACACCAAGAACTCAAAATAACAACAACTGTTAATAAGGATGTTAAAAAAAAAAAAAAGGAACTCTGCTCCACTGCTGGTGGGACTGCAAGCAGGTGCAACCATTTTGGAAAGCAGTCTGAAGGCTCCTTAGAAAGCTGAGAATGGAAACTTAATTTGATCTAGCCACTGCCCTATGGGCATGTTACCAAAGAAATAAAGTCGACACACTTAAAAGACACATGCATATCCATATATCCGTGTTTATAGCAGCACAATTCATAATAGCCAAATTCTGGAAATAACCTATCTGTCCATCCATAGAGGAATGGTTAAAGAAGATGTACACAATGGAATACTATGCAGCCATAAAGAAAGACAGATATGAGGTGTTTGAACAAAAATGGGGCCATCTAGAAGTCAGTAATACTCAGATAAATGGACCAAGCACAAACGACTGACTAAAGATGGGTGTCCCTTTTATAAAATGCACAAAAATAATAACATAAAAAGGCCCCAACATGAATGGCAGAATAGAAAGGGAGGCAATGGTCAGCTAGGAAAGGGGTGAAACTCTGAAAAAGGGGTGAACATAGATGCTCACTGATTCCCCAAACCTCATGGTTCTAATGTGTTAAAGAATTTACAATTCATGTATTTACAAAAAATTATTAAATTTTGTCATGTGAATTTTTTTACAATAAAATTATTTTCAAAATAATTTTTAAGTCCCCCCCCCCCCGCAAAAAAAGGTGAGATTTCTCAGGTTACAAAGGAAGGGTTCTCTATACTCAATCACTCAGTGGAAATGCATATGTCAAGAAAGGTCTTTACTTTTTACGTTACTTTTAACATTTATGTAAACTGACAAAAATCATACACACACATATAGTGTACATGTCATGCTGAAATAAATACGAATAACATTATGGTACAGCTAAATGAGCTGGTAACCCTACAAACTTATTTTCCAGTGGTGCGAACATGTAAAATCTATACTCAACTTTCATGAATATGATACACTATAGTCAGCATTGTACATAACAGAACTCAGTTCTTAATTAACTGAGTTGATCCCTGGTAGAATGATTTCTTCACTGACCCAATTAGCTTCTTATTTGCCTTCCACTCTTGGCCAGGTATACAGAGAGCAAAGAGCTCACAAATGCAACCTCTACCTGACGGTTTAGCCTGAGAGAGGCGCAAACACGGTACGAGGCTGTACATGCTGAGAGGGTTACATATGTATGAGCCCAAATCCCTAGAGCCATGCAGCCAGCCTACCATGTGAGTGGTAAGTGAGCCCAGGCAGGGTCTTCTGTGGCCGTACCAAGGTACAACAAGGCCAGTGCAGAGGGGAAAAACACAAGGAGACACTCATGCTCAGGCCCAGGCCAACAGAAAGCCAGCACCCACACCTGCAAGTGCCTCCTACATCAGTGTCCCAGGCTCACCTCTTTTGTCTCACCTAGTCTCAGCTCTGCTACTAAGACTCTACCAAGCAAAACAGAAAAGCTTCTAGTAGACAGTCTAGAAAACACCTGTTTCATCAAAAGGCTTTCTTTTCTCATGATAGAATTATAAACGGTAAACCAAGAATGATGAGAACTTTCTTTCCCACTAACTCAGAAATCACAAGGTACTACAAAGTTTTCAACCACAAATATTCCCCATTAGAACCTCCAAAACAGTGGTCATGATGTCAGCTGAGTAATGCCATTGCACAATGTCTCTTCATAAACTGGCATAAGAGGCAGTTGTGGAGAGGACAGAAAGGCCACTAACCTCCTCCTGAATGGCTCGGGTGTAGTAGAAGCAGCTCCAGGGTGAAGAGACCTGGCCTCATGTGAGGGAGGCCAAGACAGGTGGGAGAGCTTTGCTGAGGGGGATGGGATGAACAAGACACCACAGAGGCCATCAGACTGCTAGGTTCCCCTCACTGCTTACACCCAGAACTCAGAGGAATTTTGACTCCTCTCCCCTACACCATCATAGCCATTCAAAGAAACTTCTTGGCTAGGTCTTTAAAGTGAAGTCCCTCAACAACAAAAACATGGGAAGAAGACAAAGCAAGAGCACACCCGCAGAAATTAATGTCATGGGCCCCAAAATAGAGGAACTCACAGAGAATGAAGTAAAAAAAAGCAAATAAATGAGTCAAACATCCAGTTCAAAAAAGATATCCTCAAAGAAATGTAAGCAATGATCAGCGGAGTTAAAGAGGAGCTTACTAAACAAACAGCGGGCCTATTGGGTACAAAGGTCACTGAGTATATAGAAGCCACAAATAAAAAGCTGGCTGAGGTAAACAGGGCAATGCAAGATATGAAGTATAGTGTTGATAGACTAGTTGAAATTTTGGAAAGAAATCTATCTTAAATTCAGGATGTGAAAAATAAATCTGACAGGAGGGGAAGTTGACTGGAAGATTGTGAGGACAAAAGTTCAGACCTTAAAGAAAAGGCTGAAGAAACAAATGCTACAATTAAGCATGATTCCAAAATTAGAAATAAGCAAAGTACCTGAATACAACGGCTGATGAATATTACAAAGAGAACCAATCTCAGAGTTGTGGGTGTGGGAGAAAGAGCAGAAGACAGTACTGAAGCTATAACGAATTTTTTTTACTGAACTCAGACAAGAAAATTTCCCTAGGAAAAGAAATTAATTTTCAGATACAAGAAGCTCACAGAACACCAAATAACTTCAACCAGCAACAAGACCTGCCATGACATATCATAATCAAAACCTCAGAAATACAACATAAAGAAAGAATATTAAAAGCAGCAAGAGAAAAAAAGACATTATTCTACCAAGTCAAACCCATTTGAATTACCACAGATTTCTCAAAGCAAACTTTTAAGGCCAGGAGAGCCTGGAACAAAATCTTTCAAGCTTTAAAAGACAGCAAGTGTCAACCCAAGTTGTGTATCCAGCAAAACTATCCCTGAAAACTGAATCAGAAATAGAAACTTCTCATGACCAAGAATCCCTAAAGAAATTTGAGACCACTAGCTCAGCATTACAGAAAATACTTGAAGGAATCTTTGAGAGAGACAGAAAGACAAGCAGCACAAAAGAACATGGAAGAAAGGAAATATCTAAAGAGAAAGTGTAAACAAAAAATCGATTGGTGTTTGAATCATATGAATGGCATCCTATTAAAATAGTACCAGATTTCTCATAAAATATGTGAAATTTCCTCATAATTATTATTTTAACAGGATACTTATTTGCAAATCATAAAAATTATATTCAACATGGAGAACTGATTTAAAATCTTTTAAAAATATGTATGCATGAATTTATGAAAGGATAGGCAGATAAAATGATAAACCAAATCTGGTAAAATGTTAGTAATTAATGAAATGTGAGTAAATATTTATGAAGGTTAAAAAAATTCTGAAATAACTAAGTATGCCTTATACCTATTGCATATGTGTAATTTACTCTTGCGATACTGACATAAGTTCATTTAATGTAGCAATTCACTTAATCAGTCTCTGATGTAGGTTTATCCTAAGAGAACTGATCAATATAATGATAATCTGAATGTCTTTTGAATGCACAAACATTTATCTTTCAGTACTCAGCTAAGGAATTTGAGACTTAACTTCTATATTTTTCTTTCTCATACTTTCTAGCCTTATGAATTTCATTATTATAGTTATTTTCTTATGTGGACTGGTGGGTGAGGTCATGTTAAATAATCTCAACAAAGATATACTAAAATACAAAAAAAAAGAGAAGAACTTTCAGCAAATTGTCAAATCATCCCAGTAAAGGGCTCTGCTGGCCCCAGAGAAGAGCCATCAAGATGTGGCCACTGCAGCCCATTGTAGGGGTAGGAAGCTGAGCTAAAGAGTGGTGATTTGAGTGTTGAAGTGAGTCAGCTGCAAAAGATTAAATATGTTAAATATCACATAGTTTCTCTGATTTGGGAAACCCAGAATACAGGCATTCTATAGAACCAAATGGGTGTGGTATATATTTTTTTTTCCCAGAGAAATAAACACAAGATAGTGGGAGGGTGATGAGCAGGGGGTGGGAGGGCCAAAAATGGGAAGGAACTGTAATGTTGATTATATATATATATATATATGTGTGTGTGTGTGTGTGTGTGTGTGTGTGTGTGTGTGTGTGTGCACAAAACACTCAAATTCATTGTAAACATTATGTATCATATATATATATATATATTAATAAAAATGGGATAAAAATAGAACCTCCAACACAGCATGGAGTTGCGGCAGGAAGGAGCCATTCCTGGGCTAGGAAGAGGATACCTTGTGCCCTGACAATGTCTTCAAAGGTGACAAATTACAAATGACTGAAAGTGCCTAGGGCCAAGTTTCTAACAAAAGCTATAAGAGAACACTGGGAACCTTAAGTCTTCACTTGAAGTAAAGAGTTTACCTTAAGGAATGTAAAGCCTGAAATTATTTATTTTTCAAGATGTGTCATTCATCTTTCTCCTAAAGGTTCTGATGCCTGCTCCTCACACTAATGAATCTGTGAAGAACACAACTTACAGTGCTGCTAATGGAGCTTCTCACTACACTGGATATGTTCCACAGTCTGCACTAATACAACAGTTTCTTTTTTCACATGCCTGCTGAGCACCTGAAATGTGGCTCATATGACTGAGAAATAGGTTTAAATATTTATTTAGTTTTACTAAGTTAAATTTAAACTTAAGTGACTATGTATGTCTATTGGTTACCATACTGGAAGGCATGAATCTATAACAAAACAAACAGAAAAATCAGGCACCAGAAGTAGTAAAAATCATACTCCCCTTGTCCCCCTGCCTCAGAGAAATAAATACAACATGCTACCCATGGAGGTGATGGAGTAGCAGGGAGAGGCCCACTGGAATTCTCATCCAGCATACATACTTTCCTACATAATATATCTTATTGGGAAAAGCTTATAAGCCTAGCCTAGCACTTCTAGGAAGAAGGAGAAACTACTACAGTGACATTTACTCCGTGTGGCTACAACCTCATAAGCAAGCCAGAAATGCTTGTTAGGTGATGCCCTGGAATATAGAGAGCACAGTGTAGGGCTTTTTGCCCCTCGTTTTATTCCATGTGCTCTGCTAAAGCTGTCAAGGCCTCTGGGGCAATGAATGGGGTGGGGAGATACACTAACCCTATGGAGCTAAAATAGTCTCAATCTGTCACTTCTCCCCAGCCCCCAAAAAGCAAGGGATCCCAAGTTGCAGTCATACACTCCCCTCCTGGTAGCCTAACTGCTCTCCTCAGCCTCTGCCGCTCCAGGCTCACCCAGAACAGGCAGAACACCGCTCTTCTGGAGGCAGCCAGAGAATCTAACATCCCTGGGTCACTGGGCAGCACAAAACGCTTTCAATCACCCTGCAGAGGCAAAAACCATTATAGCTGTGCTACAGATAAGGCAACTTGGTTCCAGGCCAATAATGGGATTGGTTGGAGGCCCAGTGGCTGGCTGATAGCAGAGAAGTGGCTCATTCAGGCTCTTCTTGCTATATTCCAGCTTAGAGCTTCATAATCTGAGCACAATCCAAACATACTAACAATCGGGAAGCACACTTTGAATTCAGACAAACAACCTGAGACTACCACTCTTCTGGGGAGCACCTCCACACACTGTTGGCCAGGGTCCAAGAGGAAGAGCCTCCCAGGCAAACACACAGGCTCTGCCCATAAAACTGGTCAAACCAGCCCATGACTGTGAAACTGGACCAGAGTTTGCAACAAGGTAAAATGGCCAACAAGCCAAGTCATGATCTACAAAGAAGGACAATTATGTCTATCTTATGGAACCTGATAGACACTCCTGATTCTAACAGATATGACAGATTAAAAGGTGAAGTGCACGGAGACACTTCACTACTTATGCTCCGTGACACCAGCCCTTCTCTATAGCTTCTTAACACCTTTCTCCATCTGTCCAGGGGCAGAGTGGATGAACAACAGACCAACAAAACCCTTGCCTGCATGGGACTTCCACTGGGGTGGGAGTAAGGGTGACAAAAAAACCAAGTCAAATACATAGTGAGTGAGGTGGCCATGGGACTCATGGAGGAAAAACAATGCAGGCAAAGGGACTACAAGACCCAGGGTTTGGGGGAGAGCAAAGTTATACACAGGGTGCTCACGGAGGGTCTCACACTCAGGTGGTGATTTTCATCAGAGACAAAAAGTAAATTCCCCTTAGATACTGAACTGTTTAATGAAGAAACTTCGTCATGATGTTACGCGGTACAAGTAATCTCAAATCTCATCTTTCTTTTCAAATGAAGAGAAGACAAATGACTTGGTCTCTTTAAAAAGTGAGTTGCAAGAAAAAATAGATAGTGGTTTTTAAATATCTAAGAAACATGTCAATCAATGTATAAGCTCTTATCTAGATCCTGATTTGGAAAAAAAATCTAGTGTCTCAGACATCTAAGGAAAGAGTGTATGAGATGCTTCAGGCATTACGTGGGTAGGAGACCACAGTAAGAAACGGCTTTTGTTTTTACAGGTGCGATGACAATATGTTTCTTTTTCATTGCTAAAGGAACACTGTATTTTATAGATATGCACTGAATATTTTTGTATAAAATGGTAAGTCATCCAAGATTTGCTTTAAAATATAAAGGGGGTGGAGGTTGGGAGTGAGCAGGTGAAGAGCTAGAACAAGATGGGTCAGGATGAGGCACCTCTCCAAGGTGGCTAGCTTGCAGGCAGGCTTGTGGAACATTTACTCAACTTCTGGACATATTTCCAATTTTCTATAACAAAATGGTTGAACAATGGAAATGTGATGCCTGTCATCCAAAATCTTACAGCAAACTAATAATAGTAATTACTATGTAATTCATGATGTATTTACATCAAAGAGCCTTTACCCAACAGTGGCCACACTGTCTAGTAGAGTTAAGATCACAGACACATTCTGTGGCTCAGCTCTCGACATCACCCCTGGATGGTTTCCAGGAAAATACCACAACGGCCAGTTCTCTACGAGAAAGGTCAATATTCCTCCCCAGAGTTCCTGCCCAGGTCTTTCCCAGGAGAAGCTGTGCGCTCGCAGACTCTGGGAGGGGAAAGGCAGTACAAAGAGACCCCAAGGCTAATGGTCTGCTACTGCTAGGAAGCCAACTCAAATTGGCAAACTATAAGCTTCTCACCTTTGTGTAAGAGGGATAGTAGGATGCTGAGCTGGGAGAGGTATGAAAGCAGCAGAAACAACTCAGCCAATGTGTTTAGAGACTGTGGAAGAGAGCGACTCACATGCTGGCACGCCAGAGGCTGACAACCCCAAAGAACCAAGAACAATTCGTTTAATAATGGTGATCAGGAAAAAAAAAACCCGCTCAAATAAGAATAAAACTAATATATCCACAACAGTGCTGTGGCTTGTTTTAGGGTGATACTTTAAGAGAGTGTCTTCCTACAGGCAGGAAAACACACGACTGAGTCTGGATAGGATCACAATCTTTGATTATGTGACTAAGCTCTGGCCACCCCTATGACAAAGTTCCCCTTACGTATTCATTTCGGTCAAAACCAAGACCAACGGTGAGTTCAATGTTCTGGGGCAATGCTAGTAATACTGAAACCATATGTTGCCCCCAAAATTCTAACAGATTTTAAAAAATGAGTAACAGAAAATTTGAAAAATAAAGAGAATTATAAAGGAGGAAGAAAACCCGCCCATAACCTCACCTTTCAGACAATAAGTAATACGTCATGACTCCATTTCCACTGACTGACCTCCTTGATGGCCCCATTTCCCTGTTTTCTCCTCCTGCATTCCTTTACAGGTAGGACTTTATGGTGTGCTCCTCTACTTTCTTTTCTCTCTAATTCACCATCTTTCTATTTCATTTTATATTCTTTTTCTTTAATTCTGTCTTCTCTTAACTTGTTTTCTAGTCCCCAAAGCTCTACACCCTTATCTCTGTCTTATTTTGATTTGTCCGTGCGGGCTTCTGTATCTTTGGGGGAAAAAAAAAAATCCTTCCAGTTAAATTTTGGTGGAATTTCACAGAGAAGAAGAGAAGTTCAAATATGAGTTCACTCTGCCATCACTGAGAATCTCAGCATTTTAATTTTTACTCAAAAAGATTTTTAAAACCTTTGAGATCATCATGTAGACATTACATCCCTCTTCATATTTTCACCGCCAACAGTAAGAAACTACACCCTCAATTTATAATACTTTTGTAAAAGAAGGGAGAGCTCCCCCACCCCCTTGACAACTCAATCTTCCAGAAAAATCTTCATTTCAGCTTTTCAAAGGCATTGGTAATAGCCAATCTAAAGCACAAACTGGCAGCATCCCTTCTGTTTGACTCAACTCCATCTTGTGGCTCATGAGAAAAGATGGGCAGGCTAAAGAAACCAGCCACACACTAATGTTTGAAGGGAACTCTCTTGGTATGCTGCTGGAGGCTTCTCCAGCCCAAAGGTAAACTCTGTCTTTAAGCCAAAACTTCTCCATCCACATTTCACACCAGCATCCATATTAATCTAATGGTCACTGTTCATCATGCCCTTCCTTAGAATGTGTCTCTTGGCTCCACTGAGACAATCCTCTACTTTTTTTTTTCCTCCTGTGGCACCAGCCACTCCTTCTCAGGCTCCTTTGCCACCTGTTCTTCCTCTTAATTAGGTGTTGGCCCATTGAATATCCTCATGCCCGGGGCACAGGCCTACACTCTCTACTCACCCCATCTCACTCCCCAGGTGACTGCCCTCAGTGTTAAAGATTTTAACCTTATCTACATAAAAATGACTCCTACATTTCTATTCCCACATTGAACTAAAACTCTTTTTAAACTTATATGATTCTCCATTTCAACTGCCAATAGATATTTCTGAACTAAACATGGCAAAAAACATGCTGATTCTCAACTGCCCAACCCTCTCCTTTTAGACTTCCTCATCCCAATAACAGTGCCATTGTCCACTCCGTGGACAGTTTTTAACTGAAGCCCAAACTCTCAGAATTTCTTACTTTACATTAATACAACAGCAAGTATAGTTGGCCCTCCACCCAAAATATGCCCCAATCCAATCTATTTCTCTACCACGGTAGTCTAATATCCACCACCTTTGGCTCCCTGTGGTGTCCCTCAATGACCTTGCCCACCTCCACTGTTTATTCTCCACAATCTAGTCTTTCTATCACAGCCCTAACTATCTCTTCAAGTAAAATTGCATCCTGTCATTCTGCATAAAGCTGAATGGTTTCCCTTCTGTTTCTTGGAGTAAAATCTAGACTCACAGTAACCATGGCTTTAAGATGCTCTGTGGTCTGGCCTTTACTCATCTTTGACTTAGAAACTCTGACCACCTGCCTGCCTCCTAGCCTCTACTTACACTGGCCTTTCTGATATGAAAAGAAACAAAGCCCATTTCCATTTTAGAACCTTTGCAATGAAGAGTATGTCTAAAATGTTCATCCAATCTTTTCACAGCTAACCCCTCTATGTCATTCAAGTCCCAGTCAAAGCCTCTTTTGCCATGTGGCTTTCCCCTGACAACCTAGGCTTTTTTCAGACCTTCACCACAATCCAGTCATTATCCTGCATGACTTTTGATATAAGCATGCTCACTGACTTACAATAAACCTATCTCTTGAAAACAGGACATGTACAACATGCAATAGTTAGTGTTTATAAATGTTCCAAATTCACCAAACTATCAAATTTGACTATGTCCTAACCACCTTCTATACATAAAATACTGTAAAAAATAAGATTGCCCTGCCCTAACCTTCTCAAGTAAGACTTCTCCGTCTGTTGACACAGTCTTAATGACCCCAATCCTCCAGACACTACCAGACATTTGATAAGGGACTCCATGATGGTTTCTCTCAGTGCATTGCTACCTAACATTTTACACACATAGAGACTATGAGACAGGTGCAGATATCTACAATGTGTTTAACTGAAGTATTGCTTTCTCTCGAGCTCCATACACCATCTTTCCTCACATACTTGTAATATAAGCTTTCAATTATTTTTCTAGTACAAGTTGTTCTAAATGTTCTCTGACTAAAAATTTCATGGCTCCATTTGTTCCACGTGGTCTGGTAATGACAATTAGTCTATGCTCTTTCTCCATCTCCCAAGGAATGAAATGTACCCGGATGAAATTGTCCTTCAAGACACAATTTGAGACCAGCCTTGAAAAGCGAGAGGTCACCCAGCATTCCTTTACACAAGTAGTATACACAGCTAATTAGGCGGCTAGTCACTGAGGAATATTGCCATGGACCGCTAGTGCTCTACAGTATTCTGCAGAGTACTGTTTCTTCATCTAAAAAATAAATTAGACAAAATGGTCCCAAAGGTCCATTCAAACACAGAGAAACCCCAATCACAGTCCTATTAGGAGAAGGCTTCTGACTCCAAATGACAGGGACAAATACTCTCTTTGGTTCGCCCAAAGCCATAAAAAAGTAGTCAGGAGTGACAAAGGACATGCCATACCCAAGACTTAAGCAAGTCCTCCTCTCAATTTTTTTTTTTCATAATGGTAGCAAAGTCTAGCTCATTTGTATCTATGATACCAGGATGTTATTTTGAAAATGTAGTCATATGATTCTCTTAGAGAAATAAAATGTAGTTAAGAATTCTTTAAGAGCAGGAATATCAAAAGGTAGACAAGCCATCAAAGACACCTACCACTGTTTCAATGTCTTTAATCCTGGCCAAAGAGATCCTGACAATCCTATATACAGTCTTGGCTTTGCCATAAAGTCACTCTAGCGAGCACTCAGCAGACTATCTTCTTGTAGGGGGGAAAAAAGCAGCAGCAGGTGGCCTCTTTTCTTAGTAATAGCACTTAACTCAGCTCACTGTGAGGCAGCACTTGGGTCTGAGACCACAAGTCACAATTCCTCCTTGCCATGCCCCTCCCCTGGGCAACACTGTGTGCAGTCCCCTTCTCTGAGCCTGCTTAGACTGACCGCAATTTTTTTCAGGCCAGCAAATTGGTAGACCAGTACACATGCTTCACACATGGGGTGAAGACAGAGAAAAAAATTGAATAAATGTTTCTTTGATATGTAAGTTTAATTACTTACATAAGCTTTTGTCTCACAATGTAATACCGTTTTAATAAAGATAACAGATAAAGAGCCTTGCTAAATGCCAATCTATAACCTGGCCTCAAGCACAGTATACACAACGTACTAACATTCCTGCCACAAATGCTAGGACAAAGTAATTCACATTATAATTTCTTACTACCACATATGCATTGGATTTTTAGTCTGAGCAAGGTTAGAGAATATTTTGGCAAACATTGTCTCTGTAGGAGACAACTCCAGGGACACACCAGGGACTTGAAAAATATATTTTTGGTCTCATAAACAGACACTATTAACTTCATGGGTAAAGTAAAATATTATGATTCACTTTAAGCAAGTTAGGACACCTTTCTACACTTTTTTCAGCCTCTGGATTAAAAATACAATGCGCATGTCTGTCTCAATTATTTAAAACAGGCAATAGGACAGAGACAAATAAGCTGCAAATTTGGACCCAGAAGTTTTGGTTTTCAGCCTCAATTCCAATAATTACCAACAAAGCTCCCACAGGCTTAAGACTTCACATCTCATTTTTATCCTGTCACCATTACTATTTTGCCCTACAGAAATGGAAATTCACAGTATTTTCCTGATCACTGTGAGATCCACACAGAAACCTGTCTCTGAAAGTATCTTATCAGCAGTTTTTTCAGGGTACACATAAGACCATGACTCATTCTATCAAGAACAGGCTCGCTCCAACGTCCACACTCGAATATGGATCAAGAGCTGTAACACGCACAAACGTGATGAGATAAGACGATACAAGGAATACGGGTACATCAGGGTTTGCTATACTATTCTTCTCTGCTTTTATGCATGCTTAAAAATTTCCATACTGCTGTGCCTGGTGGTACAGGCCTGCAATCCTAGCACTCTGAAAAGCTAAAGCAGGAGGACTATAATTCAAGTCCAGCCTGGGCAACTGAGCAACTTAGTGAGATCCTGCCTGAAAATCAAAAATCAAAAATGGGCTGTGGATGTGGCTCAATGTGAAGGCCCTGGGCTCGACTCCTAAAAAAATCATAACAAAGTTTTAAAAATGTTTATATAACTAGTTAGTTCACTTTTCACTCTATCTGACTCCACAGAATATTTTAAGATTTTTCTGGTTTTCCATTTTTACAACTCAGTGTTAACTGGCAGGTTTATTGCTAGATTTGGGTCAGTCTCTATAATGCCATTCTTAATGAAACAAGATTTTCCCCCAAGGATGGACAAATAATTCAGAGATCTCCCTTGGAAGCAGAGAAGGAGTAGTGGGTGGTGGGGACGCTTTTCAGCACTGACCTACGTATCTTTATCAGTTAGTGGACAGACTCTTATCTCTAACTGGTGCTGGCGTCACAGGAGGCCTGGAAGCTCTTCTTAATTGGCCTCTGTGCAGGCCTGGGAAATTTTTAGGGTGATCCTTAAAGCATTTCATTCTACTTGACACCCTCTGCAAAGAGGGTCTGGGGTACAAATTTTTTGTCCACATCCTTTCTCTGTCTTTTCTCATTTGTTGCTGCTTCTGATTCCTTCCTTTTATACAATACTTCCCTCTCCCTCTTGAAAAGCTTTCGAAATCTTACCACTTATGTTTTAAAATTTCACAATGATATGCTTTTGGCTGGTTCTTCTCATTCCTCTTGCTGGGAAAACAGCACACCCTTTTAATCTAAAGTCTTTTATTCTTTCTTTCATCATTTTATTCCTTCAGTATCTCTGCTTTCTCAATCAGAAACTCTTCTCAGTTCAATGCTCAACATTTGCGATTAATCTCCTTTCTTTCACACTTTGGGTATTTTGGCATTTTTATTTTATTTGCTAATTAATTTTCTTGTTTGCTTGTCTTACTTCCTAGGACTGCTTCATCCTCCAAATTTACCATTCAGTTTTATCTCAGTAATCAATCATATTTTAACTTTTAAGAGCTCTAATTAACTATTCTCTTTCCACAGCATGCTGCTCTTAGTAGATATATCTCCTTGAACTCTTAGAGTACACTAAAAAGAATTTCTCTCCAAAGCATTTTTTCATTTAATTCATATACTTGGTTCACCACATACTCTATTTATACACCTGTGATGTGTGTACACAAGTCTGATTCTGCACACCTAGGAAGAAGAAAACCCGTACCTCATGCACACAAGCAAAAAGCCATTACTTTTTTGATACTGAATTTTGAAAAGAAGGTAGCTAAGTGCATAAGAAGAAAGCCAGCTTACCTTCATGGAGTCAGAATATAAAATATATTCCCTGAGCACAGGCAGGAAGTCTTCTGTCATGTCATCTGTCAGCTCTTCCAAGGCTGTAGAACAGTTCCCAATGCAAGCTGATACACCCTCTAGGGGCTCAGCCAGTTGGCCTTCTAATGCACTCCACGTAGAGTACACAGGACCATATTCTCTCAGCTCCACAAGGTATTCTAAAGGGGAAAGAGAAACCAAATAAGATCTGGCTGGATAGCAATCACTGGCATGAGGGTCCAACACAGCCCAAACTCTGCATATAAGATGTATTTCCATGGCCATTAACTCAACTGAACATTCTTTTTTAGGCACAAAATTGCTTCTGACATAATTTTTTTAAACTTCAAAAAGCTGACCTTACAGCTAACATCAGAATAGCCAGGTCTCTGGGTACTAGGGCTGACACACTACCTTAGGAGGGCAAATGCTAAGAACGATATCTACCAAGCTTCTCCAACCACTAATCCAAAAATAACCACTGTGTTGGATCATTTTAATGAGGGAAAGCATACATATGTTCAGAGGGTGTTTTTAAACAGAAATATAAAATAAATCACAGTGAAAAACTATAAAGTTTCAGGAAACATTTTGCTACGAGAGATACAGAGGCAGACTTACTCTCTCACTCAGTAGATAACCTAAACATTGGTTCCATCAGAATTGATTCCACACGGGATCTGGTGGTACAGTGGTACAGGCCTGTAATCCCAGTACTTGGAGAGGCTGAGACAGGAAAATCACAAGTTCATAAGTTTGAGTCCAAGCTCGGCAACTTAGCAACCTAGCAAGACCCTCCCTGAAAATTAAAAATAAAAGTAGGTGGAAGAAACAAGAAGTGAGCAAGGTAGCTTCATGTAACAGTTACTGGATGACTCAAAGAGAAGAGACATCAGAATTATGGGCATTAGAGAAGGAGCAGAAGACAGCAAAAAAGTATCAAGAATTTATTCACTGAAATTATGGCAGGAAATCTCCTGAATCTCAGAAAAGAAATTAGCATTCAGGTACAGGAAGTGTACAGAACACCAAATAACCTTGACCAGAAAAGAACATTACCATAACACATCATAATCAAAACCTTAGAAACTGAACACAAAGAGAAAACATTGAAAGCAGTAAGAGAAAACATTATTCTATTAAAATAAGCTCGTTCAAATGACTGCAGATTTCTCAATGTAAACCTTAAAGGCCAGGAGAGCATGGAACAAAATATTTCAAGCTTTAAAAGAAAGAAAGCATCAACCCAGATTGTTGCATCCAACAAAATTATCCCTGAAAATTGAAGGAAAAGTAAAAACTTTTCATTATAAAGAAATCCTAAAGGAATCTGTGATCACTGCAGAAAATATTTCAAGGAATCTTGGGGCGGGGTGGGGGGAAGATGGCTAGAGGAATAGCTCAGCAGTTAAAGCATTTGACTAGCACCCAGGAGGCTGAGACAGGAGGATTGCCCTGAGTTCAAGGTCAGCTGGGGCTCCATAATGGGCTCAGGACCAGCCTGGACTACACAGCAAGACCCTGTCTCAAAAAATATAAAAAGAAAAACTTTTAAAAAGAGAGAGACAGAGAGAAGAGCAATACCAAAGAACTCAAAGGAAAGAAAACATTGAAAGGGAAAGTATAACAAAAAGAAAACACAAAGAACCAACACCAGAAAAAAAAAAGACAATGACAGAATTCAAAAAAGTCTCACAATAATTAATGTCAATGCTAATGGTTTTAACTCACTAAACAAAAGACACAGGTTGGTAGATTGGATCAAAAAACAAAACCCAACTACTTATCATCTGCAAGAGACACACACTTCACTCACAAAGAAGCATAGATACTGAGGGTAAAAATGCTGGAAACTAATATTCCATACTACTGGAGCCTGGAAATAAGCAGCAGTGGCACTACTACATCCAGATATAGCAATTTTTTTAAAAAGACAGAATAGTCCATAGTAGTCCAAAGTAGTACACAGTAGTCTTGAACTCACTATGTAGCACAGACCGGCCTTGAACTCCCAGCAATCCTCCTGTTTCACCTCCCAACTGCTAGAATTACAGGTACGCAACACCACCGGGTTCAGACACAGCAAATTTCAAACCAAAATAAATCAGAAGAGACAAAGATGGACACTATATACTGGTAAAAAGAACAATCCAGCAGGAAGAACTCACAGCTATAAACATGTATGTACCCAGTGTTGGTGCAACCAAATACATAAAACAGAAACTACTGGACATAAAAGGTCAAACAGATCCCAACACAGTCACAATAGAGAATTCAATATCCCACTCTCACAAGTGCACCAGTCAACCAGATTAAACAAACAAACAAAATAAAAATCACCAAAGAAACAAGACAGCTAAATCACACCACAGAACAAATAGAATTAACAGATATCTGCAGACTCTTCTACCTAATGTCAACAAAATATGTATTTTTCTCAGCAGTACATGGGACTAATTCCAAAGCAGACCATATTGTTGGCCTTCAAACATGTTTAAATAAATACAAAAGAACTGAAATAATTCTCTGCATACTTTCAGATTATAGTGAAATGAAATTAGAAATCAACAGCAAAAGAAACTAAGTATACACATACATGGAGATTAAATAATACATTATTAAACAAACAATGTATGACAGAAGAAACCAGGTAAGACATTAAAAATTTGCTAAAGACAAATAACAATGAAAGTACATTATACAAGGATCTACGGAACACAATGAAAGTAGTGCTAAGAGGACAACTGGTAGCTGTGTATGCACACATGAAAAAAGCAATTTCAAATTAATAATTTAATGATGTAATAAAAGTCCTAGGGAAACAAGCCAAATCCAAAAGCAATAGAAGGAAGGAAATTGTAAGAATCAGAGCACAGATCAATGAAATTCAAACTAAATACACACACACACACACACACACACACACACACACACACACACACACACTATCAATGAATCAAAGAGTTGGTTTTTCAAAAGAATAAATAAAATTGATAAACCTCTAGCCAAACTCACCAAAAGAAGAAAAGAAAAAATTCACATCAAAGAATTTAGAAATGAAAAAGACAAAATCACCCCAGACACAGTTAAAATTCATAAGATTATAAGAAGCTATTTTTGAAAACTTATATCCCAAGAAAACTGAGAACCCAGAACAACTGGATAAATTCCTAGACACACATGAGATAGCAAAATTTAACAAAGATATAAAAACTAGGGATGAAATTTAGGCAGTAATAAAGGGTCTATAAAGAAAAGCCCAGGACCTGACAGATTAACTCAGAATTCTATCACAATTTCAAGGAAGAATTAGTGCCAATGCTTCTCCTATTTTTTTTTTTTTTCATAAAGCTGAAAGAGAAGGAACACTGCCAAACTTCTTCCTGGAAGCTAGCCATCACTTTGATCTCCAAACCAACCAAAGACCCAACAAAGAAAACTGGGGATATCTGCTTGTGCTCCCTCTTAGCTTCTAGAACAGGAGGCTTTCTTTTCCTTTTGTTTGGGCCAATAAATGGTTGCTTGCTTTATTTTTGGACTCCATCCACTTTATTTTAAGCTGCACAAGTCTGTGGATCTGGAAAGCTTCCCACTGCTCCTGTAAGAACAAGGGAAAAACCTAACATTTCTGGAGATGTGTGTCCAGAATCTACAACCTCTCTATGCCAATAAGGATTGACATTATAAAACTTCAGATGGCATTACAAATGGAACCTCACATGGAAACTTCTTTCTACCATGAATAGCCTGACAACTCTTCTGCCTGCTAGGGATCACCAAATAGATCTCTCTCTCTCTCTCTCTCTCTCTCTCTCTCGATGATACCCTCATCCCTCCCACATTTCTGTTCAGCAGGAAGTAGTCAGAGCAGTCATCACCCTAATAACCTTACAGCAGTATGGTGGTCCTCTCAGAGCAGGTAATGATAGACAGGAGTTTAGGTAAGTAAAACTGCAGAGTAGGGGATCTGGTAGATCCTCCTCCTACCAAGGAGTTTTCAGTTGAGATTGTTTTTCTTCTCAGTTTCCCCAAACTAAGTACTTAATATGCTGCAGTTTGCTAAAGTCAGTAGAGTAGCTTGCACTTTCTCCACCTTGAGGAAGTCTTGGCTTTTTCCAGTTTCAAGTACGTGAAGGAACCAATTTTTAAAGTCACATCATAGTTCCAGCAAATCACTGAGAGACATCTCATTGCTTAAGTCTCTCTTTGTTCTGACTTTACCTTCGGAACCCTCAGACCCACAGCAATGCGATACCCACTCAGGCCCTGCCTGGCTGCGCCTTTTTGTTGTTGTTGTTGTTGTTGTTGTTCAATAACATTTGCTCGCTTAAAAAAAAAACCAGAGGTCAATTTTTTTTAATGAATATAGATGCAAAAATCCTTAATAAGATACTTGCAAATAGAATTCAATAAATTATTAAAAGGATAATACACTTGGGGTAGAGGATAGCACAGCAGTTACAGTGTCTGCCTAGCAAGCACAAGAACTGAGTTCAATTCTCTAGTACCACATAAACTAGGCATGGTGGCTCATGTCTGTAATCCCGATACTTAGGAGGCCAAGGCAGGAGGACTGCTGTGAGTTTGAGGCCAGACTGGAATAGAGAGTGATTCCCTATCTCCAAAATAAATAAATAAATAAATAAAAAATCATACGCCATAATCACATTGGCTTCATCCCAGGGATGAGAGGATGGTTCAACATATATAAGTTAATTAATGTCATACAGCAATAAACAAAATCAAGGTCAAAAAATCACATGATCATCTCAATAGATGCAAAAAAGTCTTTGACAAAATATAGTATCCTTTCATGATAGAAAAAATCTGATAAGAATAGGTAGAGAGGGTGGTTACCTTGGGCTGATAAAAGCAATTATGACAATCCTACTGCCAATCGCTCTAAAAGAGGAAAAACTGAAAGCACTTACCCTAAAATCAGGAACAAGACAAGGAACAGTTTCTGTTGTCACCATTCCTGTTTAACACAGTGCTGGAAACCTTAACCAGAACAATCACACAATAAAATGGAAGAAAGGGAATACACATAGGAAATAAAGAAACCAAACTGGCCTTATTTACAGATGGCATGATCCCTTATACAAAGGACCCCTAAAGCTCCACTAGAAGACTCTTAGAATGAATAAACAAATTCAGTCAAGTAGCAGGATATAAAATCAATACACATAAATCAATAGCATTCTTCAACAACAATGAAAACACAGGACAGAAATCAGAAAAAGAATTCCATTCACAGTAGCCTCAAAGAAAGCTAAACACCTAGGAATCAACCTAACTAAGGAAGTTAAGGACCTCTATACTGTGCTCTGAAAAGAGAAATTTAAGAGAATATGAGAAAATGGAAAGACAGTTTCTGTTTCTGGATAGGTAGAACCAATACTATCAAAATGGCCATAATACCAAAACTGATATACAAATTCAGTGCAATATCAATCAAAATGTCAATAGCATTTTACACAGAACTGGGGAAAAAAGATCTAAAAATTTAGGTGGAACCAGAGAGAACCAGAATAGCCAAAACAATTCTAAGCAATAAAACAAAAGCAAGAGGCATCACAATAATGGACACTGAATTATTTTTACAAAGAAACAAGGATTTTGTGCCAGATGGTACTGACACAAGAACAAACAGATGGATGAGTGGAACAGAAAGAAGGATGCAGAGACCACCCTGAGCACCCTCAGCCACCTGATCCCTGACAAAGAGGCCAAACACATAAGCTGGTGAAAACATAGCCCATTTAACCAATGGTGCTGGGAAAACTGGTTATCTACATGCAGAAGAATGAAACTAGAGTCACATCTTTCACCATGTATCCAAAACAAATCAAAATGGATCAAAGATTTAGATATTAAAACATAAACACTGAACCTGCTAGAAGAAAAACTAGGCAAAACTCTTGAAAACACAGGCATAGGCAAAGACTTTCTCAATAAACCACCCAACACACATGAGATAACACCAAGATTCAACAAACAGGATTATATCAAATTAAATAACTTATGTTCTTCAAAGGAACTGAGAAAGGATACAACTGACAGAACAGGAAAAAATTTTGCCAGCTACTTCTCAGAGGGCTGTTATCTAGAATATACAAAAAAAAAAAAAAAAAAAAACTGAAAAAAGATTGGGAGCCCCCAAATGAAAGACTCAACCAAAAAATGGGCAACTGAAATGAATAAACAGTTCTCAGAAGTCATCTGATGGACAATAAATATATGAAAAATTTCAGCGTCTTTAGCTATCAGAGAAATGAAAGTCAAAACGGCACGGAGGTTCCATCTAACTCCAGTAAGAATGGCTGATATCAAGCACAGAAAAAAAATAACAAACGCAGGTGAGATGTGGCAAAAGAGGAGTCCTTCTGTATTGTTGGTGGGAACGTAAACTGGTATAACCTTACTGGAAAGCAGTATGGAGATTCCTCAAAAAGCTGAAAAAGGATATCCCATTTGACCCAGCTATACCTCTTCTGGGTATCGTCTGCAAAGAGCTAGTCATCACACAAGAGTGATACATGCATACCCACATTTATAGCAGCACAACCTACAAAAGCCAAATCTTGGAAGCAGCCAATGTGCACATCAACAGACTGAATGGATAAAGAAGACATGGGATATCTGCACAATGGAATACTACTCGGCCATAAAGACAGATAAATTTGAATCATTTGTAGGAAAATGGATACACACTGAGACCATTAACCAAAATGAATCAGACACAGAGGTTAAGTATTATATGGTTTCTCTAATATGAGAAAACCAAGCCATAAAAAAAGTAGGAGAGAGATAGAAAAAGTAAGAAGATGACTATGGAGAGGAAAAGAATGGTATGGGGGTGAGAAGAAAAGTAAAAACTATCAAGATGCAATGTAAATGCACTAGTTTCTCAAGCTGATTGTTATTATTATGTACTGCAAATAGTAATAAGTGCATTTAAAAAATTAAAAAATAGGCTGGAGATGTAGCTCAGTTTAAAGGCCTAGGGCTGTATTCCCAGTACCCCCTCCCCCCACACACAAAGTTATTCATTCCACACAACACTTAGATAAGAACTGCCTCAAAGTTGCCTATGAAGGCCCCACGTGCCAGTACCCAACAGTGCATAAAGATGGGGGAAGGGCAGAAAAGAAGAAAAAAAAGGTTGATGTTTTCCCTTCCTACAAAGAAAATGTGAACACTTGTCATTATAGTGGAATGTTATGGCCATTATTATATAATTAGCAATTAACAGCAACTACTGCAGAATCCTTTACACTGTGACTTGCTCGAGTGCACACAGTCAGGTCTGCCTGGCCTACATGTGTGTAAGCAGACAAAAGACCCAAAACTTGTAAGACGCAGCAAAAGAAGCAGGCACAAAAGGAGTGGGAAAGCATTGCTAGCAACAACCAGGAAGGGCAAAGGCTTCTCAGTTCCCGGACTCGGGAGTGGGTGTGAAATGATGCAGGGACAGGAAGAGCTGGCAGATTCCAAGTGTGGGAAGCTCAATGGGCCAGAGGCTTGGCAAACACAGGTCACCGTGCTCTCCTTTGGAACCACCCTCCTGCCAGAAAAGATACCTAAGTTCGTTTTTAAAGTTATCATTTCTGTATACGGAGGGTAACTGAGTCCACACTTCTACTTTTAAGGCTAAAGTTAAGAAAAGTAACAGAGAACAGCTGGAGACTCAGAAGTATCTGTTTGCTGAGGAAAGCCAAACACAAGGCTGAAACGCAGGCCAAAAACAGAGTATTATGTTACATTCTGGTCCCAACTCACTCTTGACTTGCTTGTATTTGTTTTATATGTAAAATACAGCCTGTTCTGTCCTGCACCAAGTCCATGGTTTGAGTCTGCTTAGCGCACACAAATGTCACTCCTGCTGCTGTGGTCCCTGGTCACAGAGGCTCAGCAAAGAGCTCACCTATTTCTTCTTTGATGATCCGCTGGGCTATTCGATCGATGGTTCCCAGTTTGAGCGCAAAGGTGTCTAAGTATTCACCTATGGCTGCAAACTCCAGAGGCCGACTCCTGAGCTTGTAGCCCCCGGTGACATGCTTGACTGACTCTCCCACTCTGGTCAGCAGTGCTATCCCCTGCTTCTTGTAGGCATTCAGGTCCTAAAGATGACACATGAAAAAACCCCGTCACTCACACAGCAAGGGCTACATGACCAACTCCTGGTGGCAACTTTGTTTTAAAAATCGGACACTGAGGAAACAAGGAGTTAAGTCACATAATGTCCTTTCTTTGACATCATGCCCTCACACATTCACATTCAGATATCCATCAGAGCTGGCCTCCAATCCCTGTAGGTTCGGGTCAAGCTCATGTACCTAGGCACTCCAGCTTTCAAACAAAACACTTCTAACATTTTTTTTTAAGATAGCGTTTCCCTTTGTAGTTCAGGCTCATCCTGAACCCACCAAGTAGCCCAGGCTGGCCTGGAACTCACAGCTATCTTCCTGCCTTAGCCTCCCAAGTGCTGGGATTACAGGCATGTGCCATCATACTCAGCTATTACATGGTGCTGGGAGATCGAACTCAGGGCCTCATGCTTCCAAGGGAAGGGCTTTAATCACTGAGTTATGGGCTAGCTCCATTCTAACACAATTTTTAAAACCAAAGAAAGCCAGCCTGCCAGCCTGCTAGCCAGCCTGCCAGCCAGCCTGCCTCCACTACAGAAGCAAAATTGAACAGCTGAGATTCTAAGATCCTTTCCATTCACTTCTTTATATGCCAACTAAAGGCATATTAAGGACAGTAGGGAGTAGACGGTGGAAAGCAGGACATGGTGCCTGGTAAAGCACTGCTAGAAAACTCAGACAACGACGGGTGCTGTGAAATAAGAAATTTTAACTCTGAATTTCTTGTAGGTCAAGGCAAAATAGAAATACCTTAAGTCTCAGAAATCACTGTATCTATTTTAAAAAGCATTTTAGCCTGCTCCGTTCAAAGGCCCCTCTCCTATATTCATTCATATGAACTTAGATTTTGATTGAGACATTACAGATCTTAAACATATTTAAGAACTACATTCATACTGCTTGACAAAGCAATCTCACCCACAGTATCTCCACCCCTTCTTCACACAGATTCACACTGCTTGGTAAATGAGTGAATGAACAGTTCGATCCACCCATCTTTCTCACACACCATGTTTCCCACTTGTTCTTCATACAGATTCCTAATGACCAAGGGTCGAAGCCATCTTCCCTACTTCTCCCTTGCTGAATAAAGATGACAGCTGGAGAGCCTTCTAGAGAGACACACCTGCCACCTGGGTGAGAAAGCTAAGCTGTAGTTCTGGAGAACAAGATGAAATTTACTTTGAATATAATTTGAGAGCACTATACTTGAGGATCAATTTACCTGGAAATACTTTTTTTTTTTTAAGTATAGGAGTTAGGCTGGCAGGAGGGGACAACAGTTAATAGAACTGTCATCAATAAGGCTAAATAGCAGCTGAGGTTAAAAGACTGTCAAGTAGGTTCCAGAGTAGAGAATGCCTGATGTTATCTGTTAATGTTTTTCAATTCTGACAAGGAAAATTGAACAGTATCTGGATCCTAATATCCTTGCTAACATGAAATGCACTACCAATGGCCTGAACATAGGATCATCCTTACTGAGACCTAAAACTTGGACACATAAGGCTGGATGTGGGCATGACAGTCTGAGTGTGTGACCCCCACTTCTGCAAGTGGTGACAGTGGGGCACCTCAAGCTTTCTGGCTGATTCTACTAACAGGGAAGTACAGAGAAAAGCTAGTAAACAATTAGCCTGAGTTTGAACACACAGATTCTGTAGGATCCAAATCTTTCTCTGGCAAATGCTAGAAAATGTGCACTTTCAGGCAAAAAAATGGTTAGACAGTGTGATACAGAGAAAAAGTGCAGCCACAGGAGGTACACAGACCCAACCTAAGGCCTAGTGATGTTACCTGAGCAAGTACAAACTCTCTGAACCACACTCCCTTGTCTGAAACATAACGAGGGTATAAGAAATTGCTTATATGATTCTCGAGAAGAACACCCTTACCAAACATTCCCCATAAGTACTCCTCACCTTTCGTACCACTATTGGTGGGGCTGGCCTGACCTGGTAATATTGCCAAGATGTGTTTAAGAAAATGTTTATCTCTGTTTCCGGCAAGTAAGAATATTCTAGCCTCCACCCATCCTTCTTTTTGCAAGAAAGGGGAGGACAGATTTGGTTTCTTCCTAAACTGTAACACATAAACCATGATAATGTAATCAGCACCCAACCACACCCCCCCCCCAAAACAAAAGAAAGGAAGAAAGAAAGAAAAATTAGAGCAATTTTTTTCAGTAGCACGTAGGACTGAGCCTAGAGTTTTCTCACTGAGCTTCCCCAGCCTTTTCATTTTGAGTCAGGATCTTGTTGAGAAGCTAAATTGCCAAGGGTAGGCTTGAACTTGCAATCATCCTGCTTCAGCCTCCCAAGTAGATGGAATTACAGGTGTGCACCATCATACCAGCTGAAGCAATTGTATGACACCTGCAACAGAGGATCATTCATGCAGGTAGTTTGTGAGATTCAAAACAACTTTTAGGAAAAAATGCCTAGGGCTGGAGGGATGGCATAGCCATTAATGCAAGGCTTTGAATTTGATTCCCTAGCACCACATAAAGCCGGGCATGATGGTGCATGCTTATAGTTCCAGTACTTTGGAGGCTGAGGCAAAAGAATTGCCATAGAGTCCCAAGGCCAGTCTGGGCTACACAGAGAGTTCAGGACCAGCTTGGGCTTGATAAGAAAGTAAGAGAGAGAGAGAGAGAGAGAGAGAGAGAGAGAGAGAGAGAGAAAGAGAGAGAGAGAGAGAGAGACAGACAGACAGACAGACAGACAGAGAGGAGAAAAAGTCCTAAGAATGACAATTCTGGGAAGAAATAAACAAAACTCTACCCTCACCTTTGCAGTAAGGAAAACATTAAAGTGTTCATTGAAAGAGAGCACAGGATGATCTGTAATTCTCTTTAGGAATTTATCCAAAGCTTTTCTTCTGGTCTCCACAAACTCTTCTGAAAAACGATCCACAACACCTTTCACCACAAACTTCTCAGGAAGTGGCTATGAAAACAGGAAGAAAGATATCAGAGTCACTGATGAGACAATGCAAAATCATCAGGCTAGCAAACAATCCTAGTGCCCATCGGCCCAAAAGCAGTATTTCTGTATTTCTTAATCAGTTAGATCTTCATATAATCAATAATTACAGATGGAGCAAATCACACTACTGTCACTTTCATAATGCAAGGAATAAAATCCTATAGCACAGTCTTTGAAACATAGAAGAAGTCAGCGTTTACCCGTTGCGTGCACTAGGCAGTCGTCATTCTATTATTTGAGACTCAGTGATCTAATGGGAACGATACAGCAAGATCAAGACAGTCTAAGGAAAGGAGGCAGACAACATCAGCCACAGAGAAACGGCTTAAATGTCTTAAGATTACATTTCCAGTTAAGGGGTAAAAGAACTTGGGGAATAACGAAGAAACAGAAAATAAACTCATATGCCTAAAAACTGTCTTTGCCAACCCTGTTTCGTTTTGTTTTAGATCTAAGCTCAGATGTCATTCCCTTCACTCAGCCTCCTCACACAAACTCCCCGTCGTATTTCTTTGAGCCAGTATCGTGGGCAACTTAACAACCAGCTCAGTAAAGGGTCTCTGAGTTTGGCCTTTTTCTCTAGTAGCTTGCTCAAGTGCCTGACAGAAAGGCCTTCTTTGGTACTTCCACCCCAGGGGGAAAGAATAGTGGCTAAGTACAATCTTTAGTTGTTTGAGTTTGGAAGAGGCACAGCTAAATGGTCAGAGCATTTGCCTAGCATATGCAAGGCCCTGGGTTTGATTCCCCAGCACCACATAAAAATTAGCTGGGTGTGGTGGAAGACTTGGGAGGCTGAGGCAGAAGGTCTGCCATGAGTTCAAGGCCAGCCTGGGCTACACAGTCTGGACAGTCTCAAAAAAAAATTAGAATTTTGACTGAGATTTCAAAAATCCTACCTTGGTTGACTGACTAAGACAGGGTGGGAGAATGATGCAGTATCTTTTCAGTTTGGCTCCAATTGACTTGCTTAGGGCTGGAGGAATGGATCAGTGGTTAAAGAGCTTGCCTAGCAAGTGCTAAGTCAAGCACTGAGTACTTGAGTTCAACTCTCCGGCACCACATAAGCCAAGTGTGGTGGCACATGCCTGTAATCCCAGCATTCAGGAGGCTGAGGCAGGAGGATTGCCATGAGTCCAAGGCCAGCCTGGGCTACACAGTCTGGACAGTCTCAAAAAAAAATTAGAATTTTGACTGAGATTTCAAAAATCCTACCTTGGTTGACCGACTAAGACAGGGTGGGAGAATGATGCAGTATCTTTTCAGTTTGGCTCCAATTGACTTGCTTAGGGCTGGAGGAATGGATCAGTGGTTAAAGAGCTTGCCTAGCAAGTGCTAAGTCAAGCACTGAATACTTGAGTTCAACTCTCCGGCACCACATAAGCCAAGTGTGGTGGCACATGCCTGTAATCCCAGCATTCAGGAGGCTGAGGCAGGAGGATTGCCATGAGTCCAAGGCCTGCCTGAGCTCCATAGTGAGTTCAGGACCAGCCTAGACTACAGAGCTGAGACTCTGTCTCAAATGACTAGCTTTAGAGATCCAATTAAATGTGAAACCACAACATCTAGCACAAGGTTGCAGCCCTTGCAAGATCGGTAGGTGAAGTGGGAAGATGGCAGGGAAGGACCCAGGCTTTCATAGCAGCCGGACACACAACTGCGAGGCCTGATCTAGAGCAAACCCGATGTACTCTTCAAGCCTCTGCTAAACTTGATGTAAATAGTCAAACAAAAAGCCCCAGAAGTTGTGGGCTGGTCTGTCTCCATTACACTTGCCTGGCAATAGACTAGGCCTACCAAGTTCTTTCAGAATCATCTGAAAAGTGTCTTCGGAGTATAACCTAATTGTTGAACAGGGAAACCACTACTGGATACCATGTCTTGGTGATATGCTTCTGTTAAGACATGTTCCCATCTTCAAAAAAAAAAAAAAAGATTAAGTGGTAAGTTAATATATGTTTCATAATATTAAACAAACCTAGTAGTTCAAATTCAAAATGGTAGAAAATAAAACACAAGCATCACAAGCATTTAAGTCCAAAATATCCTCAAAACCCCATAAAAAGCAAAAAGCTTTTTTTCCTTTCAAGTTACAAACCCTCAAGGACAAAAGAAACAAACATACAGAACAGGTACAGCAACAAGGACTAGAGGACCCAGCCAACCCCACAAGTGGAATACTAAGCCATTTGGAGGGGAAACATATCTATGCAGTACACAACTTTAAAAAAAGGCTGACAAATTGGTAACACCAGCTTCCCTGGAAATGAAGAACTGGCAGTTGGAGGAAATCCAATAGCCCTGACTGGACAGAGCTTAGCAAAGTCTGGCTGTCAGAGTTTTCAAGTGTGAGGGCTCTGGTAACACGCCTCCTGGATCATTTGTCATCGCTGCTGCCCGCTGGCTGCTTGCCTCAGTCGAGTACCATATTTTCTTAGTACCTCAGTTTACCCATCTGTAAATATGTATAGATAACCAAGATGTTACCTCATAGAGCTGCATTTAAAGTATTAAATTAGCTAACAAAATGAAAGCGTGCTGAATGGCTTCCTATCAGAGAAGAAACCTCTAAACGTTTCAGCACTTCTGTCACAGTGGGAACAACAGCTTCAGGGGAATGTTAATCTCCAGGGGCATCTGGTGTCCACTTAAACTTTGAGGTGGAGGGGGAGTATTCAGAGAAGAGGCAAGAACACTGTAATATTTCTTTATAATAGAGCAAGTGTTCTAAAGAGCTCAGTGGGAAAGTTTGAAAAGGAAAGGAAAGGGGAACAGCGCTGACACTCGGGCACCTTAAACTCGGGGACAATGATGGGGATGTGACCTTCAGTCAGATGTTCCGACCCAGCCAAAAGCACCAAAGAAGCTGTCTGAACAGGGTATGGCAGTCCTTTAGGATGATTCCTTTATTCCAGTCAGTTGTTCTCTCACTCCTTCAGGCGTCCATTCTCAACACTCAGCTTCTCATGCTAACTATACTGCCACCTTTCTGAAGCAAGATCCAGGCGTAAGCAGGTATCATGTGAGGATTCTCTTTGCTTCCTTCACAGAAGCCCATCTACTGGGCACCGCCCTTCCTCTACTTCTCAGGTCTCCATGAACCTTTTGCCAAAGCTAGTATGTATTCCATCTGTGTCCCTGACCTAGCAGTTCACTGGGGTGCACCTGCTGTCATCAACTAATTATGTCTTCTCTCTCCTGCATCTTTAATATCTCCCTCTCATCCACCTTTATTCCTGGAATCTATCAAAGCATGGCTGGTTCTCCACCTGAAAAAAAAAATCCAACCAACCCCTTACCTCATATCCTTCCACTCTCCTTCTCACCTCATCCAATCTTTTTAAAAAGAGCCACTTGACTTCCATTTTGACCACCAGTTTTCCATCCCCCAACAACCCCTGCGCCCCCCCCCCAAAAAAAAAAAAAAACACTGGCTTTGGTAATGTTCTCAAAGACATATCTCTGTTCTAGTCCCAGCTAAAGCAGGAACTGTTCATTCACATGATCATCAATATATTCTAATTACCAAACTCAGTAGTTATTTTTCTGTTCTTAGGTCATGAGTCTGTTGTTGGGCAGACTCTCACTTGTGTCTGCTAAATAAGGACTAGGGAGAAAGGTCCACCTAACAAGTAAGTGGGTCTGCGTGCTTGTTGAACAAAACAGATAACCTTCTGAAAAAGTTGCCCATCCTTCATACTCAGTACATTAAACCTGTGTTCAATGAATCAGGGAACCTGATACTTAAAGGAGCCCTAGGGTGAATCCTCCTCACAGAATTCCCTTCTGTAATAAACATTATTATTCCCAAATACACAGGAATGGCTTTCAGAATATGTTTCTTCCTGTTTTAAGCTTCTTTAATGGGACAGACCTATTGACGGCCTCCCTTTCATTGTTTCCCGGGTTCTTTAGGCACAAGAATCGGAGTTGCTGGCAGAATCAAGTGCCCTACAGTGACAGCATGTGTTGAACAGCTCCGAGCACACAGTAGACACCTAGTGAAAGCAGCTGTGTTTATCAATGTATAAACACGGAGAAGAGAAAGGAGAAAGGGGGTGCAGGCTGCAGGGTACCCCTTCCCTATATCCTCTATGCCAAAAAGACTACATCGTCTGAAACACCACTTCACATCTACAAGGACAGCTATCTAAAAATAGAAAAATGCACTGGGAAATATGTAGGAGACCTGGATCTTCGTACACTGCTGGTGGGAATATAAAATGGCACAGCCATGGTGACATGCCGCCGGGCAGAGCACAGAGTCACACATGACCCAGCAATCCCACTTCTTGAGACAGAGCCAAGCTCATGGAAACACACGCTCAACAACACACTACAACAAACGCTCACAGCAGCACTGTAACAGTGGACCTGAGAAGCCAGGGAATGAGAATGGCTTCCCGGGGGGCCAGGGCCACTCCTGGGGTGGCAACCGGGTCTGGATCAGACAGCAGCAACGGCTGGGCAGCAACATCAAAGTACCAATGCCACCCATCAATACGCTACCATGGCTACATGGTGAATTTTATGTTACATGAATTTTATTTCAGTTCATTTTTTTTAAAAGCTGGGCAAGGTGGTACATGCCTGCAATCCCAATACTAGGGGAGATGGAGAGGCAGGAGGACTGCAAGTTAAAGCCCAGCCTGAACAACTTTGCAACTGAGCAAGACCTTGTCTCAACAACAAAGAATATAACAAGGGCTGGGGAGGTAATTCAGTACAAAAATGCTGGGTTCAATCCCCAGTACCATCAAAGAAGGAAAAAAAGAAAAACAGAGAAGCAGATGTGAAGGTGGAAGCAGACATCAGAAAGACAAGAAAAGTGCTATGTTGCTGGCTTCAAAGATGGACAGATTTCTCCCCTACATACAGCAGAAGGAATGTAGCACTAACTTATACCTCAATAGTAACCCATTGAGACTGAGTTTAGATCTCCAGAGCTTTAAGAGTATAAATATTTGTTATTTAACCACTTTTTAAAAATATCACCTAGGATGGGGTTAGAGAAAGAGCAGAAAGGAAACCAACATGCTGTGAGCTGACAAACTGTACCAAATCTCTCTACATTAGTATATTTTTCCTAATGAAAAATATTACAACTAAATATAGACAGCTTAGGTGGCACATGCCTATAATCCCAACTAGTTGAGAGGTTGAGACAGGAAGATCACAAGTTCAGAGCTAGCCTGGGCAACTTAGCAAGAATCTGTCTCAAAAAAAAAAAAAAACATTTTCAAAAAACGGTTAGGGACACAGTTCAGTGGTCGAGCATCTGCCTAGCATGGTGAAGCCCGGGCTCAATTCTGAGTACCACAGGTCATCAGCACCACCACAGACACTGCCACCACCACCAAGTTTGGTATAATTCAAAGAATTTAAATCTTCAACCAATATTTCTCTATGTATTAACTTGTACACTGAATAAGCTAAAAATGTGTAGACTTAACAGTACCCAAAAAAGGAGGGGAGGAATCCACTCAAAAGTGAAGCTGTAGTTTTTTCCTAACTAGCCCATATTCAGAAGAATAGTTGTTGCATTACAAATTTATTCTCATGAACTCGAACTCACGTGCATTTACTACTACCCAGAAGAAAACCAGGTGCATAGTAAATGCAAGCACATTCTTCCTCCAAAGTTTCCTTCACAAAAAGTGAACAAACATTAAATTCCCAAGCAAAAGTAAACACCACAATGTTTAACAGATGTTATCTCCTGCATCTCCCAAATCTCGGCAGCCCTGTAATCACGAAATCTCTCTGCTGTGTAACTAGTAGTGCTTAGCAAATGAAGCAATCTTAACACCACTGAGCAAATAACGAAGAGAAACCAGACCACTGCGGCTCAAAGGGCACAGGAGGGGGAGGAGAGAGTTACTGTTCAACTGGTAGATACTGCCACACAAGACGAGCAAGTTCTAGGCATCTGCTGTAAAGCAGCAGTGCCTATACCACACAGCGATGTATACTTAAACATTTGTCTGAAAGCAGATCTCACGCGCTGGTTCTTGCCACATGCGTAAAGGTACACAAGAAAACCTGTGGCAGCGTGGAAGTGATGGTATGTTGATTGGCTTCAACGTGAAGATGATATCACGGTGCACACAATCAAGAGCTTGGAGGCACTACATATGTACCAGTATTTAAGATATCGATTACTCCTCAAGAAAGAGTAAAAAGATACATTGAGAGGCAAATAGTCACACCAAAGATTCTACAATGGCTCCAACTGTTACATAATAGAAGAACAGTGAAATGCCTTTACAAGACAACAAATACTCATTTCACACACTGCTAGTTCCAAGACAGCATTTTAAGAACATATGGTTCTTTCTGCTTTTAAAATTACAAAGGAACAAAGCAACATAAAAAAATCACCACAGCACCACAAAACATAACAGGCTGGGGTTATAGACCAGAGGTAGAAGGCATGCTTAGCACATGTGAGACTCTGGGTTCAATCTCAAGTACCAAGAATAAATGGGTTGGAGACGATTCAATGAGACAGAATTGGCTAAGAAAAAAACAGAAAAAAAATTGGATTGAAAGAAAGTCAATACAAACCAGCTTAGGATTCTATTCAGGCAAAGGAAATATGATTTGTAGCAGAGCCAGAGCCAGCTGGAGCTGGGCATAGTGGAGCATACCAGTAATCCCAGCACTCAGGACGATGAGGCAGGAGTATTACCATGAGTTTGAGATTAGCCTGGGTTACGTAGTGAGTTCAAGACCAGCCTGGATTACAGAGCAAGACCCTGTCTCAAAAATAAATAAATAAATAAATAAATAAATAAATAAAATAAAAGCTGGGTTGGTAGGTTGGGTTTCTCCGATAGAATCCCAAAGTTATAAAAATCAGAGCCACAGAGATGGAAACAAGGGCAGGCCTATGACAGTTCCTGCGGGTTTGGGGGAGGAATACAAACCAAAACACTTCAGTGCCTCTCCAGAACACAGTCTTGTTGGCTCTTCACCTACAATTTCATAGAGCTTCAATGAAGCCAAAGGAAAGAAAGTTTATTTCTACACTCCTACAATAAGAATTATAATAAAAAAGCTCAGTAATTATCAAACATTTTAACCTTAGCTGACTTAGTATAGCAAATCAAAAAACAAACCCAAGACCCAACCACCATTTTCCCCAATTTCCCAAGTGATTCGAAAAGATTCTGAGGTTTCTCTCAGAAATCGTAATTCAATAATAAAAGACAACTCACTCTCTAAGTGGGCTCAGGACCTGGGAGATAGTTCTCCAAGAAAGGCATACTGACAACGTCCAATAAACACATGAGAAGATACTCAACATCATGATTCATCAAGGCAATGAAGACTAAAACCACAGTAAGAGACCACACCCACTAGGGTGGCTACACTTAAAAAGAATGCTAACTATTGTTGATGAAGATATAGAGCAACTGAGCTCCCACACACAGGATGTGGGAATGAAAAATGATGTTGTCACTTTGGAAAAGTCTGGCAGCTCCTTAGAAGTTTAAATATAGTTTATGTACGAATCAGCAATTACACTCCTAAGAATACACCCAAGGAAAATGGAAACACCTGGCCACAGAAATGGAGTATACAAATATAGGAAGGAGTGTTACAGCTGTCAAAAAAACAAAACAACTAAAATTCCATCACAGGTATGTGGATAGACAACATGTGGTATACGCAATGGAATATTACTTGACAATGAAAAAATGAAGTACTGATAAATGCTACAACACTTATGAACCTTGGAAAAACTATGCTAAGTGAAAGAATCCAGCCACAAAAGATCACAGAGTAGTCCTTCCACAGATACGAAATGTCCAGAACAGCAAACCTACAGAGACCGGAAGTAAATGGTTTCCAGGGGCTGGTAAAGACAGAGGGCTTAGATACAACAGCTAAGAGGTTCAAGGTTTCTTCGTGGGATGATAAGAAAAATTCTAAAGTTGATGTGCTGGCATTTGCACAACTCTGGATATACTATGAGTCTTTGAACTGTACATTTTAAACAAGTGAATTGTATGGTATATGAGTTATCTATTGGTAAAGCTGTTTAAAAACAAAGGGGTGGAGCTACACAATCATTACATGGCATGTCTACTGGATCTTCACCTGACAATTCCCAGGGTAAAGGTCCTCCATCTGCCTTACCCTTATCTACCTCCTGGTTCTGTCCAAAGTCACCAGAGCTAGTGAAAAGGTGAATGCACATTTGACGCTTAGTAAAAGATATGTCCTAACAACACTATTATAAAATGATTTTTGGGTAGGGAGGAAAAGGTTTGCTTGTGTTTTGACTTTATATGTAAGTCAAGTATGTTCTCCTGAAGTAAATCTCTCTCTACTTTAGGTATAAATGAAGAATTTATGAAAAGCTTAAGTTTCTGACTGCTTCTACGGTATCTTCCTACTCACACTGGTACCCAGACCACAGAAGCCATACTAAAAGACGTCCTGGATCCACCTGGACATTCTGGAGACTATTTCCTACTGTCAATACTGGTTTCTGTGAGTGATTGCCACGATGGTTTACCAGCAGGTGTCGCTCTCTAGCCTTTGACTGTCAAGCACCAACCCTCAGGTGCACAGGCTGCTAGGAGAGGGAGACCAGTGTGCACTGTGCAAAGGGGAACTCTCCTTTCAGAGCACAGGGTAAAAAGCATGACCTCAGGTCAGGTGACCCAAGTTAACAATACTAATGCATATGATAAAAAGGACACTTCAACCTCTGTGGGTTTTGTCTCCATGTCATTACGCCAGTCTAAACTCGAAAGAAAATTCACACAAATTTCAGTTGAGGTAGAGTCTTCCTCTAAGCTGTCAAAGTCATTTAAAAACAATTGCAAAACAGAGCCTAAGAAGTCATGCCTACAAAACACAATGCGGTCTGGAGGGAAGAAAATAATGACGTTAGGCAAAACTAGGAACTCTGAAAAGAAGTACTTTGAGTTAAAACATTTCTTTAACAAGTATAATTATGAGTGATTCATTAATTGTGACAAGTGTGTCATATCAATGTAAGATGATAATAAGCAAAGCTGGGCCCGGAATGTACAAGAACTCTCTCTACTGTCTTCACAGTGATTCTGTAATTCTAAAACTATTCTGAAATTTAAAAAGTTCATTTAAAAAAAACTACTCACTAGCTGCCAATGTTGCCAAGTTGAGATTCTATTTTAAAGAAGAGTCCCAAATGTTTAAAAATGACTGTTTCCTTTTCAAACATGTTTTGAAGTGGTTAGAAGATAGGAAGGGAAAACCTCAGGCTTGAAGAGCGAGAGGTATGTGACAGGGAAAGGAGATGAGGCCCAGGGAGAGACAGTCCCACGAGGTCCCAGCATCCCTACCCCACAACAGAGCAGGACTCTGTGCCTTGAAAACCAAGAACCTAGCAGTGTGTTCACCATACATACAGCCCCTTCCAGCCACGCGGGGACAAGGTTAGAAGTTGGAGTAGCAGATGGAAAGCTGGCACTGCTAAAAAGTCACTCAACCAGGGTTTCAGGTGAAAACATTGGTTTCTCTGAGAAGTTTTATGACACAAAGAAGTCCAAAGAACTACATGGCATGTAAAGCAGCCATTGTTTCCACTTCCAAAATGAGCAGTCTTTAAATTTTTTCTGTTCCAGCTTTGAAAAAACAAAAACAAAACCCACAGTTTTAAGTAGTAGGCAAGTGATACGCTCCTTCAATCAACAAGGATGGATGGTTTTCTAATGTGTTTGTTTTTTTTTTTAACTAAAACACTGTGGCTGAATGAATGAAATGTGTGCTAGACTCCTGCTTCCTGGGTTAACAATGTTGAGAGAGAGAGAGAGAGAGAGAGAGAGAGAGAGAGAGAGAGAGAGAGAGAGAGAGAGAGAGAAAGGGTAGCCAGCCACAGTCCAAAGCATCATTCTCCACCTGATGCAGTCATCCAAGCCTCAACAACAGTGTCTATCAAGAGGGAAAGAACGGTAGTAAGGCTGCCCCTTTCAAACTTCAATCTAGAAAGAGGCATGGAGTGAGAATTAGGGCCCCTACTCCTCAAAAAACTATTCACTGTCAGCAAAAGCCTATTTTCAAACTGTCCAACTGAAACATCTACCCCACTCCACCCAAGAAACCAGCACACCATGCAATCAGTTTTACAGACATCTGATGAGTGAATCTGGCATAAAAATGCACAGTGCAGTATACTTAGAATCTAAGGGGCAAAAATGGAGTGAACGCAAGAAAAGGGAGAAACAAGCTGCCGTGACTTACTACCTACGGGAATGAGATGAGTGGGCTGGGATTCTTCCAGTTTGCTCCTCAACCAGTCAAAATCCTGGTATCTTCGACGCACTGAATATTCTGGCAAGTCAAACTCCACGCGAGTGCTCTGCAAAAAACAAAGAGAATGGAAAAAATAAACATAAGGGAATAGTAGCATATCTTGGCTGGAGAGAAGGAAAAAAGCACTCAGACGACCCAAACTGGGCAAGAGCATACTCACCTTTCACAAACACACCAGCCAAATGGCAGACTTTACCACCAGAGAAGGATTCCTCTGGGCCTCAAAGTCCAGCTGAAAAGTCAAGGAGTTAAAATGAAAATACCAGATTTTTGGTTGATTGGCTGGTTGGTTGGTTGGTTGGGTTTTTTCTCTACCCTCAGGAAATGGAACTCAACTATCCCACAGAATTGTTTAGAACATCTGATTCCTTTCCTCTCATGTTAACTCTGGAAATTTCTTTTTGCACAATAACTGCATTTTAGAATACTGTTACTGAATCTGAATCTGCAAAAAGAAATGAAGTGTGACCACCCTCTGCTAAATATGCTTAATAATCTTTGCTAAAAGGGGAAACAAAAATAAAATTATGAGTGAAGTAAATAAATAATAACAGAACACGACTCAGTATGCCCATTAGATGAAAACACAAAAGGTTCTCCTCAATCTGTCACACTCTGCCAGAATGTCAGAACCATAACCTTGAAAGTGTACTGTATTTTTAGATTCATAAGAAATTATCTAGAACAAAACAATAAAATGCCACTGAACTGTAGAAAATATTCTTTTCCTGAATATTTAGTTTTCTATAACGTGACCACAGTACTTTAATAATAATAAGCCAGTATTAAATAAATTGCATTGTTTATATCAAAGCAAGATTTTTACTCCTTAATTAAACTCATGTTTCACATAGCCATTTTCCCCAGTAGGGTACTCATACCTACTGATTTCAGATGCTGAAGTGGCATAGCTACATTTTATAAATTTATTCTTTCTAGTCAAACGTCTGTTTCAATCTAAGACACAAAGAAAATCTTACAAATATTAAGGAAGAGTCATCCATCAGAGAAAAAGCTGTGAATACCTCTGGCATTGAAAATTATGATCTGGCCCTCCCCAAAACCGCAAAATTACGCAGGTAAAGGAATCCATCTTGGAGCCGCTCATGCGCAGCAGCAAACACATGTGAACCACAACTTTCCTTCAAGTTTAGGGGGTGGAAATATGTGAGAAAATTAATTTAACGCGGCTATCTGTGAAGCATTAGCGACACACCAGGGGAATTGGAATTGTAGCACTGGGAGCTGGGGAGAGCTAATGTCTGAATCCAAAGGCAAGTCACTACTGATGAGCCTTCAGGCACAGCCTGGTGGACATGTCAGGAACTGGCTTTCTAACACCTGCCAAGGCAGGGTGGGCAAAATCTTGCCCTGCACAGTTTTCACACCTCCAGCAGGTTCCCAAGAGGACCGTAGCCTCCAAAGTTTCAGCTTCTTCAACAGTAAGCAGAGGTTGAGGACTAGGGCTGTAGTCAAGTGGCTGGAACACTTGCCCAGCAAGTGCAAGACCCTGTGTTCAATTCCCCAGCAACAGGCAGAGGGCTGGAAGAATGGCTCAGTGGCTAAAGTGCTTGCCTAGCAAGTGCTAAGTACCAGAGTTCAGGAAGCTAAGGCAGGAGGGTTGACATGAGTCCAAGGTCAGCCTGGGCTCCATAGTGAGTTCAGGACCAGCCTGTATCAAAAAAAAAAAAAAAAAAAAAGCAAATGTGGTGGCTCACACCTGTACTCCTAGTACTCAGAGGCTGAGGCAGAGAGTTTGAGGCCAGCCTAGGTTACATAGTGAATTTAGGACCAGCCAGAACTATAGATCAAGATTCTGTTTCAAAAAAAAAAAAAATAGAGTAGCTGAAAGGGCTATACATCTTCAGTACAACATGGACCCTCCCTCCCCCCCACAACAGGCTCCAGTGGAAAATTTGCGGGTAATTCTGGGACCAAGAAAGGTAGATTTTAAAAGATGACAAGGAAGGCAACTCATTTTTGTTGTAAATAGGATTGACGAAGGTTTGGGGGTTTATTTATTTATTTATTTGTTTATTTACTTTTGCCTTTCTAAATGTTACATAACCAGCAACTAACCATTCCTCTTATGTTTTCCAAATCTACTTCATAAATTATAGTATATTTGTACTCTAACTTTTAACTGATACTGGTAACTACAAAAAATGGCATGATAAAATATAAGTTTTGATTTGCTACAACCAATTTCACATTTAGGAACCTGACTCTTTAACTTCCCCTTCTATTTATGCAAGTTGTATATACTTATTTTATAAATATAGGGGAAAATGGAAATAGAAATAAAATATCAGCCATAATCCAGCTAACACAAAGTGCTATCAAGGTCCTCCCCGACCCGCTCCCCCTCTGCCCCAGGCTGGAGACACAGCAGTTAAAGTGCTTGCCTAGAGCATGCAAGGCCCTAAGTTCAATTCCTCAGAACCACAAAAGCTGGGTGTGGTGGTACATGCCTATATTTCCAGTCTCAGGAGGCTGAGGCAGGAGGATGGCCGTGAGTGTAAGGCTAGCCTGGGCTACATAATGAATTCAGGAACAGCTGGGCTACAAAATGAGACCCTGTCTCAAAAAAGGGGAGGGGGGGTATACTTTTCCATAGTTTTATGCATATTCACTCAATTTCTGTATCATCTTGGACATCATTTTTAACACACTCATAGTATTCAACCGACACATATAGTGTCTAGTGATTGGATATATGGTAATTAACCTCTTCACTTCAGTTTTTAATTTTCAGCCAATAAATAATGCCACAGTAAACACCTTAGGCCCTAGCTGACAATTCTTTAAAATAAATTCTTAAAGATAAAATTGCTGGATGAAAGAGTACACACGTTTTAATTGTATGTTTCTAAAATACAGCAATTTATACCCATACCATATGTTCTCAGAAACTAGTTATCTTTGATAGCAATGAAACTGTTAACACATCATGTTCCTTTTAATTCCCCCAATTATTCTTTTTATTAGCATGTACTGGTGATACACTTTTACTTTTGCTTCTTTCCTGATATTTTCAGGTTCCTGTTAACTATCGACTTTCCTTCTTTTGTCAGTAGTGTAACTGTTGAGTCTTTTTCATCTGTAGACACTCTTTATTGCAATTTGCTTACCATAATTTCCAAATGGTTTTACAGAATTTCTAATTATCATGTTGTAGATTTCATCCATTTTCTTCTCTTTAAAGTAAGTCTTAAAATGGATGTGGTACGTAAATTTAAAAAAACAAGGAAGTAAAGTAGCTCTTTCGGTGTTGCCAGTAAGGCAGCCAATCCCATGGCAGGCTTATAAACACATACATTTATCATCTCTATTCATAGTTTCATATTTATGTCCTCAAGCACTGTTATTCTACTTCTAGGAATTTACTGTTGAGACAATATTTTGTTTGTTTGTTTGTTTTAAAGTGGTCAGTGAGAAAGATGCTGTGGCATGCACCTGTAGTCCTAGCTATTTTAGAGGCTGAAGAGGAAGGATCACTGGAGCCAAGAGCTCAAGGCCAGCCTGGACGACGCACTAAGGCTGCACCTAACAAAGAAAATGGTCACGATTCTTAAAGACAACTGAAACGATATTCATATAAAATTATGATACTAACTGTCCAGGAGAGCAAAAGTAAATCTTCACTGTGACTCTTAGGATTAATTATCAGTCCTTAAAGCCCATCTCAAAACAAAGAAAAAGTAACAAACTGAGTTGCATCATAATCTGCATTGCAATACTTAAAATAGCAAATGACTGGAAGCAACTTAAATGTCCAAAAATAAAAAACAGTTTTAAATTAAGGTCTATTTATTGCACAGTTCTCAGTTATTATGTTTGTTGAGACATTTCTGATGACACAAATTCTGAGGACAGTCTGGGCAACTCAAATTTAAAAAGGACAGGAAACGTGGCTTAGTGGTATAGCATATCTGGGTCTAATCCCAATATCATCACAAAAAAATTAGAAGACTAGAGGAACAATTAGAACCGGTGAGAACTATTCTCTTTTACATTCATCCTTATTTTATATTTTATGTCTTCCTTATATAGTATTTCTACAATTACACACACAATGCTCATATTTTAATAGCTCCTTCATAGGCCACAGGGGAATGAGCACAGCAGGAAAAAACTGATGCTTTGCAGTACAATAAAGATCATCAGAAATAGAAAGATGTTCACATTCTCTGATCTGGTATTTGTTTCCTTTGTTTTTATCATTACTTGTTTTAAAAAAGACGTAATGATGTATAAAATACAATCAAGTGACATAATTAGAAGCAGGCAAGAAGGATAAGAGAAAAATGAGAATAGATAGGGAAAGGCCAGGACAAGCTAGGAGGCACATTCGCCATGTCACTCTAAACCATTGCCAATGGACCATCGATAGCCCTGTGAATTTCTGGACAGAAATCCAGTTCAAGACTCACAGTATCCACAAAATATGCAGATCAATAACAACTCCAAATGGGGAGATTGCAATACATTTTTCCTTTGTGAAATTCAGGAGTTAATCGAGGAAAATGGATGTATGTTTATCTTTAATTTTCTACTATCAGTGGTTAACAAAGCAATAAAGAAACAGAATGTCCAACATTCCATGTCCAACACATTTGCACACCTAGTCATACCTATAACAGGTAGCAGCACAAGAGACATAGTAATGGGTATTCATTTTTACTACAAGTTTAACACCATCAGACTATGAATACCTCACTGGTCATTTTTGGGTATCCCTGGCAATTTTTTTGTGGAGGCGGGAAGGGGTCGGTAGTTCAACACTTAGGAAGACTTAGCACAGAGCCAGTCTAAGCAATCACCCTCTATCCTCTGGGCCTCACCCTACCACAGAAGGCCTCTGCTTCTATCCTGGAAGCGAATGTGCCCAACAAAGTGGCCCAGAGCTGTTGTAAAGAATGTCCATTCAATTGGAACTTTACAACTGACTTACTCCAGAGAAATTTGGTGTTCTTCACAAATGTCATCTGTCCAGGCCTCAGCCAGAGCCTAAGAAATCTAGACAACACTTACCACCAACAACCTCTTCTCTTAGCAGATGATAGCTCAGCTAATCCCATTCTGCTCTAAAACCTCTCTACACTAAGAGAACACCTAGGAGCAAGCAAGGGTCAGCAAGACTTCTGCCTGAGTATCCTATGGCTCCTCTGGGCTTCCTTTCCTTGGAGCAAAGAGCTTTCTACCAAGTTCTCTGGAACATTCACTCTATAAATATAATCTGGTAGTATTCTGTTGTTGTTGTGGTTTGATTTTTTTTTCCTGAATCAGGGTTTTGGCTCTGTAATCCAGGCTGGTCCTGTACTCAATTGTAGTACAGGCTGGCCTCAAACACACAGCAACGTCCTGCCTCAGCCTCTTGAGTGTTGGGATTATTGGCATGCACCACCTTACCCAGCTTATGTGGTGCTAGGGAATCAAACCCAAGGCCTGAGCTTGCTAGGCAAGCACTTCAACTGTTGATTATTCCTCCAGCCAATCCTAGAGCTCTTCAACGTATTCAAATCTGCAACCTGGTTCTCTCCTGAGCATACAATCTCCTTGCCATTTATTCCTCTGTGAGCTGCCTGTTTTCTGATACTCCACAGTCTGCACCCCACCTCACCAGGCAATGGGTGGCCCTGAGGATCCTTTTTCCACACTGCTCCCCACCACCCCTCTTCCATAGCCCCGTGAGAACCTCTGAAGCTCATACTGTGCACATCCCTTTATCCTTCTTCAAATCTACTGACACCCTGACATTTCTCCTGATGCCCTGAAGATGAGCTAGACAACTGCTTTCCTGAAACCTTTCTATACTGAGGGTGTCCTCAAGAGCCAGGTGGTTCCTGCATTCACCTGCCACTGGGCCAACAATGGTTCCAACCACCCTGTGGCCTCTCCACACTGTCATCAGTGGAAACCACAAGTCTCCCTCTCTGAACAGTACCCCTAAATTTCAGGCTCTTCCCCTTTCCAATGTCCCTGGTTTGAGGATTATTTTCTTTTTTCAGCCTCTTGGGAACTAAAGTTTCTTAACTTTCTGTCCATTCACTTCTCTGCTCCCTTCCTTGTTCAGCATCAATCCTGCGGCCCATCAGCTCCTTACTCACCTTAACATTTAATGCTCCCCCTCACTGTCCGTTCACTCACCTCAAGCAACACTGCCCCTACCCACTCTTTGTTTTACCAGGTCTGGGTGTTTTACACTGCTGGAGGAAAAACAAAATTAGGCAAACTATAGCGACACAGTAAATTCTACAACCAGACTGTCAACACTCCCCAGCAATCTTTTACTACTTCCCTTGACAACTCTTTCTTGCATTTTCCACATCATTTACTTAAAAACCTATGAAATATAAGCCCTGATTCAAAGCTTCTCCTCATGCTTAGTGGAAGCTCCCATCATTTATTCATAGAAAAAACTGTAGCTATAATTTAAAAAAACTTCAACTTCCTGCCACAAAACAAGTTCCCTTCTTTTTCCAGGAACAATGAAAGTATGTCCCTCCCCCACTGGAAGCCAAGCTCTCTTCTCGTGCTTAAAATACTATCTCCTTACATATTCCCAGTAGCTCCCACCTTCCTCTCCAATGTTTAATCCAGTGTCTCTCTACCAACACTGTCCATTCGGCACTCAGGTCCTCTTCCTCCTTACACACACACACACACACACACACACACACCCCACCAGAGCCAGGTGTGGTGGTGCACATCTATAATTCCAAAGCTCAGGAAGTTAAGGCAGGATGATCACAAGTTTGAAGTCAGTCTGGGCTACACAGTGGGATCCTGCCTCAAGAAACAAAAATCAAACAACACATGTACACCTACGAGACAGGCATCAAACATACATCTTGCTCTGTGTTTCAGGCTTTCACTGCCAAACCATTCATGTCTTTTCTTCCTTACCTCCCATTCACCCTAACTCCCTACCAACTAGGTTCTAAACAATCAAAGCAAAACGGTTTTCCTCATAATCACGTGTTGATTCCTCTTCCATTCACTCTGACATTCACCTTGTGACTCTTATATCCAATCTGACCTCTAAGTGACACTTAGACTCTCTTGATCACTAAAGCATCTAATAAGACACACTGGCTGTGGCTGAGGAGCTTATGATGCCTAACAGGGAAAGGGGTAACAGGTGAAGGGACACAGATGGTCTCAAAGGGAGTTTCCAACTCCACACCAGCAGTTTCAACTGCTAGGCCAATGTACCAGACCACAGTAATGGGTAAGAAAACCCTCTCTAGGAAGCCAAGTCTTTTAGAAGAACAGCACAGTTATGAAAAGTATCCATGCTAGAATCCTAGAAAGCTAGACTCGAGCTACTAGTCCCACACAGATTAGCCATGTGTCTTCAAACAATTTTCTTAATATTTCTATGTCTTGGTTTCTTCATTTGTAAAGAACAGTATCAGAAGATAAAGTAATACGATACTTAAAGCACTTAGCACAATAATGGCATATCTATACAGCAGAACACTACTGCAGTCTAATAAATGATTCACGAGAGTGTGCTTATGGGTACTTACTAGCACTGAAGTTATTTGCAATATATGAAGTAAGCTGACCACATGCAAAATCCTCATTTATCTAAAAGAATATGAAAAACTAGCTCAGAAAGTTACCAATGGTTATTTCTCACTGTTGAGATTACTGGTATCTTTTATTGTTTCAGCTTACTTGCATTTTCTAATTTTTCTATAATTAACACTAACCACTTGCATCAAATAAAAATGAAACAGTTTCAATGGCAAAAAGTAAAGTACATGGTAAGTGTCCAATAACTAGATGTTAATTTTCTAGGAGCCTACAGAGAACAAAGATGGGAGCTTCAGGCCGCCATAGTGGTTGTTCTGCTGTAGCCACTTTCTGTAAGGACAGTGCTACCCCAGTGGCTGCCTGCCCTCATAAGGTCTAGGCTGGCACCCACATTGGAGAAGGAAGACACTAACGGCATAGCTTTGAATGAGAATTTTTGTCATTAAATCTTACATCTGTCCACCTCTGTCCTACACTGACTCCTTTTAGCTCAGGCAAACAGAGCTCTGTACTCCATCCAGCTTTGGTGACCAGGAATCTGATTTAGGACTGAGGAGCTGCAGCCTGAAAGGAACAAGGCAAGCATCTGTACAATCTCATCCATGACCATTACCATCACCTGAGGCTCCCAGGACAGTATCAGGCATGAAATTCTCCCTCCTCGTCTACTGTCTCTCTCATCCCATATACTCCTACATATTCCTTAATACACTTTCAAAAAGAAGGCTCCAAATGTGCCATCGAGATATTAAACCTGGTGCTGCTTTTAGAAACAGGAAAAGCAAACAACTCTGGTGTCAAAGCAGAAGTGAAAAAGAAGATGGTATGAAACAAGTTCTTCCTCTTCAGGCACTGGCAGCAGAGCCAAGTGAAAATGTGGGACTGGGACTTAGAAAACGCTTCTCAGGGAACAGAAAATCAAATAACCCCAGGAGAAGAAACAGAAGTAAGAACACAGGGGGAAAGGTAGAGAAGAAAGAGAGGGAAAGAGCTTCAGAGAGGACTGGTGAGTGTGGCAGGTGCATCAGGTTACGGGTCAGGTAAGAAATGTCCTGCAGGATTTGCTTTGAGGGGAGTGGAGCAAACTGCAGAGCCTAGAAACACAGTATCAGTGGGAAAATGTCCATTAGGCAAGCATTCCTGTGCCAGAGAGGCAGTCACCTTGTCACCTGGCTGTTTATAGCACCAATTCAAGAAAAACAGGTTTTTCATTTCACTGACTACATGGTAAAAAAATGTTTGCCCTAGGAAATAAATAAATAAGAATAAATCCTGGAAATGCATACAAGATGTGATTAAAATATAAAGTGAATAAAGAGTATTACAGTAAAAGACACAACTCTATTAGTTCCCTCAGAAAAATCAGTGGTATTCAACTAGGAAGCAATTCTGCTCCCCTGAAAGTATTTGGCAATGTCTGGAGATATTTTTATCTGAAAGCTGAGGGTCAAGGTGCTGGAAGGTGGCCGCCAGCCCCTAGTGGACAGAGGCCAGGGATGCTGCTATCCACCCTACAGTGGGGCAGCCTACCCACAGCAAAGTATTATTCAGCCCAAGATGTCAACACTACCAATGTCAAGCAACACTGCTCCAAGCCTAAAACTTTAATGCTACTTCAAGTAGTCAAAAAGAATTTTCAAAAGCAAAAAACAATACAGGGTAGGCAGTATTATTCAGTGGCACAGCATCTGCCTAATACAGGGCCCAGGGTTCAATCCCCAGCACCACATAAAACAAAACTCCATTAGGTTAAAGCTATTCTTCTATAAGTACAATTGTGCAAAAAGTATAGGTTTAAAAATAAAAGTATACCGTCATAAATTCAAATTAGAATCCTGACTTTGTATTTGAAAATGCTGACAAGCTATCCACGCTTTCTGGCTCAGTTTCCTTACCTACGCATTGAGAACTAACAGACCTTTCAGGATTGTCTTGGAAATTAATCAATTAAATCTTAGCACCTTGCTGATTACCTGCCTAAAACATAGCAGAAAGTCAATACACACCAGTTCTAGTCCTCTTACCACTTTTCCAACAACCATGAACCCTGATTTGGCCAAATTATAACCAGGATCTCAACACAGAGATTCAAGTTGATACGACGATTCATACATTTCAAAAGCAAGGCTGCGGACATAGTTCAGTGGTTAAAGCATTTGCCTAGCAAGCGTAAGGCCTTGGGTTCAAATTCCTAGCACCATATGTGCTGGGTGTGGTGGCACATGCCTGAATCTGAGCAAGTGGGAGGCTGAGGCAGGAGGATTACTGTGATTTTGAGGCCAGCCTGGGCTATACTGTGAGCTCAGGACCAGCCTGGACTACAGAATGAGACCCTGTCTCAATACACATATAAATAGATAAATAAATTTTAAGAGCAATGTGGTATAAACGTGTTAAACAGCATCATGATGGAAAATAAGTAAAAGTGTAGGGTTGGAAATGTTTTACTTAAAATACTTCAGTCACAATTTTCCCTTATAAAAACTATTATGTGTGTAAAACTCAAAAAAACACCATCCATAACTGCAATACGGATGACCAGAATGACACAAAGAGAGGAAGAGCAAAAGCAGATGCCATGAGGTAGGACACCAATTACACAAGGCCACTCAACCCAGGCATCATAACATGAAGGCACCTACCTTGGTGGTGATCCTATACGTGATGTAGGTCTCCATGGTACAAACATGTTTCTTAGGATCATCAACCGTGACAAAGAGATCTCTGGTCTCACCATCAATGTCATCATCAAGCTGTAGTCTATTTAGAAGAGAAGAGGAAGAAGCCGGACTCGAAGTGCCTGCTGGAGTGCCACCATTGGGCAAAATGAGATCCTGAAAGAGGAGAAGAGTCACCTTACAATTAAATGAAAGCACACAACAGAGAACTTCAGCCAACGTAGCTGGTTTAGGCAAATACTCATAAAAATTCAAGCGTACTTTCAAAATGCCCAAGCTTCTGACTCAGTGTTTCTTGAGTGAACAGATCTTTTACGGCCTAGAGAACAAACTTTGGCAGCATTCTATGACCAACTCCACGTTGATTCATCTCCCAGCAAGCACTGGCTCCACGTGGATGGACCATCACTACACTTCACCAAGGAAGAACTCTGCCAGCAAGCCTGGCTGCTTTTCCCTCTTTCTTAAAACCACTGTCAGGGCAAAGGTGAATAGCAAGAGAGTTGAGCCATATTTATTAAATACTGAAAACATTTAAAAACTCAAAGTCAGTGGCACGCAGAGAATGCGACTGCACAGGGAAGGTGGGATCTAGCCAACTTCGGGAAGCTTGGCCTTTACCGGCGCTAGGCGCAGGCTGTGGAGGCATTGCAGTGTGCTTAAGATATTGCGAGTGGTGAACTGGAATATCAATGGAATCTGTAGCTCCCTGCAAGGAGCAGTTTGCCAGAAATCCTGCAAAAGTGCTACCGTGACCACTGGATGCATCTTGGAGCAACTGGATATGGATACCGTCTGTCTCCAGGAGACCAAAGTGACCAGGAATGTGCTCACAGAATCGCTGACTATTGCTGAGCACTACAACTCCTATTTCAGCTTCGGCCACAGCTATAGTGGTTATTCTGGTGTAGCCACTTTCTGTAAGGACAGTACTACCCCAGTGGCTGCTGAAGAAGGCCTGAATGACCTGTTGGCCACCCAGGATGGAAAAGTGGGTTGCTATGGAAACACAGATGAATTTACCCAGGAGGAACTCCATGCTCTGGATAGTGAGGGCCATGCTCTCATTAGCAGCATAAATGCACATGGGAAAAGGAGAGGACCCTGACTCTAATCAATGTGTACTGCCCCCATGTGGATCCTGGGAAACCTGAATGGTTGAATTTCAAGAGGTGCTTCAATCACTTGCTGCAGATTCAAGCAGATGCCCTCCTAGCAGCTGGCAGACATGTGACCATTCTGGGTGATCTGAATACAGCCCATTGCTGCATTGACCACTGTGATGCAATCAGTCTGGAATGCTTTGTAGAGGACCCAGGTGCAAGTGGATGGATAGCTTGCTTGGTAAACTAGGGTGCCAGGCTGGGTCCTAAGTAAGGGCCCTTCACTGATAGCTACTGCTATTTTCAACCAAAAAAGGAGGGGACCTTTACCTGTTGGTCAGCGGTCAGTGGTGCCCACCATCTCAACTATGGTTCCTGGATTGACTATGTGCTGGGAGATAGGACCCTGGCCATGGATACCTTCCAGGCTTCCTTCCTGCTCCCTGAAGTGATGGGCTATGACCAATGCCCTGTGGGTGCCATTTTGAATGTGTCTTCGGTGCCTGCAAAACAGTGCCCATCTCTGTACACCTGCTTCCTCCCTGAGTTTGCAGGTACCCAACTCAAGAGTCTCCACTTCCTACTTCCCCTTGAACAAGAGCCTGTGTTGGAAAAATCAGCACTGCAGCTCAACAGTCAAAGTTAGGTACAGAAACAGCAAGACAACGCCATGCTCACTCAACCAGGCCTCGCCAAGTCAGGGTAGCTTGAGAAGACGCCAACAAAATTTTACAAGTACTTCCAACTCTCCTCCTGCCATCCCCAAATTTCTCCTGACTTGCAGCTGTCCAGCCTGCTTCAGGTAGGGACCCTTGTGACCCTGAAGACTCCAGAAGAGGAGGCAGTTGTGAACGTGGTGGAAAGGGCAGGTCAAGGCTTCAGAAACCAAAGATGAGAAGAAACCAAAGATGTGCTCACAGAGTGTGCCAGGGAGCCCTTCAACAGTGCCGCTCTGGGGGGGCTACAGAGAACCACGTGTGATATGTACTGTGAAGAAGCCAGGACCCAACCTGGGCCACTGCTTCTACACATGTACTCGGTCGGCCCCGTGGTCCTCCCTCTGACCCCTCCTCCCACTGCAACTTCCTCCTATGGTGCAGGTGCAGATGAACCAACTGAAGCCTATAGTTATTTGGTATGGATCTAATACTAGCTCCCTTCCTTCCTTCTAAGATACCACTACTACTTTTTCCCGCAAAGCATTCTTTCTTTGTCTTCTTCCTCCTCTCCATCCTCTTATTCTCCTTTTCTTTTTCTTTCTCTCACAAGATATCCCTCTTCCCCACATCTCCATCTTGTCCTCTGAAGCCTCCCTTCCTCTCTCCTTGCCTAACTGGTTCTTGAGCCTCTCATGCCTTAATGTTGAGATCCAGTCTCTCAATCCACTTTCCAACTTTCTGTCAGAAACACAAAGAAGGTGCCCCTCAAAGCTGTAATTCAAAACCTCATCTGCCTTTGCTGGGAAATGTTCATAAATAAAGTACCTCTTATTTCACGGGAAAAAAACTTAAAGTCAGTTATCTCAAAGAGACAACATACATGCCTCAGAAAGAGACAACTTACATGCCTCAGAAGGTCACATTGTCACACGTTACAAAGTATGTTTGCCAAAAAGAAAAAGAAAATTTGCATCCTGAACAAGCCTCTGTACACACCACTCATAAGAAACATAGCCACTTGAAAAACAGGTTAAATAATACTATGAGGGCACAATTAGCAAAACCCATATTACATGAAACTCAAGAGAGCCACAACTCAGCTTCAAAAAATATTGGGGGATGGGAGAGAAGGAAAAGGAACCACAGATGAAACTTTAAAGATCTATCACCAATTGCTACAAAACAAACCACAAAAGATTTTGAGTCCCTCTGGGTTCAATTCCCCAACGTTACATTGGCTGGTTGTGGTTGCACACGACACATCTGTAGAAACTATAAGAACACTGATCAGTTGAGTACTGATACTAAGGAAGCATTATGTGTGATAATGAAAGTGGCTCAATTTTAGAAGGACTTCCTTTAGAAACATATACTAAAATATCTATAGATGAAATGATGTCTTACATTTGATTCACAACAAAGAAGGCCGGGTAGGTGGGATATAAATGATACAAGATGTCTAAGTGGTGATGCCTGTGGTACCTGCAAGTTCATGGTACAATCTGCCCTCTTTTGTATATGATTAAAATTTTCATAATTAACAAAATTTAAGAAGAGACTGAAAGGCAAATGCCAGGAAGAAAAGAATAAAAATTGTACATATTATTTTCTTTAGGTCTAAAGCTACCTGAAGAATAATAACTATGTCTCTACAATGTCCCACAAAATGCTGTGAAATTTAAGAGGCCCAGTCTTTTGATTTAAAGGCCCACTTTTTTGATTTAAAGTTTTGATAACAGAACAGAGCCCTGTCTAGAAGTCAATATGATAGCCTCTAAATGTCACCTGGGAGTCACTGACAGACTAAGAATAAGGATATGGCAAGAAAGTAGCATATCACCACGAAGAAGGCCTTGATGACCTTTAGTCATCGGATCAAAGACTGAAGACAAGGAGGAACAACCCCATATTCTCTCTTCTTGGAGTTTTGATGATCAGGTATGACCAAGCTCCAGGTGAGAGAACATACAGAAGAGTAGGAGAGGTATAGTTCAGAGTTTAAGAGCACTTCCCTGGCTCTGGGTTCAATTCCCTGACATTATATTGGCCGGCTGCAACATTACATTGGCTGGTTGTGGTCACACATGACACATCTGTAGAAAATATAAGAAATAATAGAAAATAAAGGTACGTACTTGGTTCTTCCTTAAAATTAAAAAAAATCAGAACATACATACAGAACACTAGAACTAGAGGTCAACCTAGAAGCCACCTCCATGAGCTCCACCCAATCATGAAGCATCTGAGAAAAGAGATGGAACACAAGAGGAAGAAAGCATGGCCTGGAGTCAAGGCCAATGTCGCAACTTGGTGAGCATCTTCCTTTGTCTCCTATCTCCACTAACCACAGAGTATTTAATCACATACCTATGTCATGTCAAAACTGGATTCTAAGTACTGAAAATACCATCTTCACAGAAGAACTCATGGGCAAAGGCCCCTCCTCCACTCTACTTCTCCTCAGCTACACTTCTGACTACCAGGCAGAGCCAGGAGTTCATCCACTGGAGAATCATACCCTCAGCAGCTGCGTTCAGTATGGCCATGCAGCAGGGCAGCAGTCCATGGACACCACAGGACATACAACATCACACCCCAGAATCTGGGGATCTGGCAGGGGAAATCACCTCTGGAACACTGAGATGACCTCCATGTCTTTGTCCTTTTAGTAAATATTTAAGAAGTGACCTCAAGCAAGACATCATATGAAGCACTGTGCCATTACATTTTATCAAAACAAGGATACTGGGCCTCAAAATAGCTGTCAGGGGCTAAACTGCGCACAAAAGGATTCAAAATTGTTGATCAGAGGAGCCAAGATGAGCCAAGATGGCGGTTTGCTATATCCTGCCTCTGTGATCTCAGCAGCCCCCCTTCTCACCACTCTCTTCTCAGTCTTAGACTCCAGATCTAGAAGCCACCATGCTGCTTCACATACCCCTCATTTTTGCTTAAAACACCCCCTCCCTTTTTAAGTGCAGCCTCCAAATATCTCAAAGAACTTTCAAATGTTCTCTCCTCCTAAGCCTTCCTTGACCTATTCCCCAGTGAAATTAGCCACTCCCTTCTCAACACTTTGAAGGTACCTGCACTGGAACAATTTTCACGGTTTTAATAATTTATTTATACAACTAATGTATCTACACTGTAAGTTCATAGTGACTATAAATGTGCATACTTCATCTATATATGTGGGTATGTGTGTGTGTTATGTGTTGTACAGGTGTAATTGTCTCTACCTAGGTCTAGCTCATGGTGAGTTTGCCCTGGGGACCTTCCAGGAACAGCCTACATAAAGGTCTGAAGTGTCTTGACCAGACAGCATGGAAGGAAGGGTCAGACAATTCCATCTTGTCACATGCTCTGAAATCTTTTTTCCCAGGACTATACAGCCAAGGTAACACCCACACCTGTCATCCTGGGGTGACCTAGGAATTGAACTTGGCATATAGGAATAGCCGGTGAGCTCCAAATACCCGTCATCTCCTGGTTGCCACCTCTGACCGCCAGGGCATATCTGTGCACAGTGCTTCCCATTCTTACTTCATTACACCCCGTGACAGCGACATGAGACCAGCAGAACAGGTATTATCTCTACTGCTGAAGAAGCATACTCAAAAACGTAAGTCACTTGTGAAAATGTGTAGACACTAGTATTTGCTATGCCAAAGGTTGAATAAGGTTTCTGGTTCCCAGGTCGGGATTTCTCACAGAGCTGACTTCATCTCCATTCTCTAGTCATAAATCCTAGCAAACATGAAGCTTCTGTTTTAAAGCCAGGCAGGGGAAGACAACATTCTTCCTCAAGGTCTTAATACAAGTTTATTCCAAAATAACACAAGATGCTGTGTCTCTATGAGATACTAAAAGAGAGGGGGAACGTGAAAGACTTAGAAGAATTGGCAAGGTGTTAGGTGACTTGAACGACAGGTCTCTCAACACACTAGAGGCATTTAGCAGCAGAGTCTCAGAGATCTAGGCTCTAGGGCAGTAATGTAGGGTGGTGGCACCTTTAAGACCAATGAGAATTATAAACCCCAGGAACAATGAATCCCTTAGCTCAACACAGAGTCCTCTTGCCTTACTTTGGCGTTCCTTGAGTCAGTTTTCCACATCACAGCTAGAATGCTCTTTTAAAAATGTAAATAAGACTTCCAGTCAAGATGGCAACTGAGTAACAGCACCGCACAATGTCTCCTTATCAACTCACTTAAAAAGTCAAGAAAATAGTTAGAAAAAGCGTGTTTGGTGTAGCTAGAAAAGAGAGGAGCATCCCCCAAAACTGAAAGGCGACCAGCGGGAGGACAGAAAATCCAAAGGATTATCAAAACCAGAAGGAAAAAAAATCTCTGCCATCCAGAAAGCCACCACAGCCGGCTGCAAATGGCTCCCAGAGGAAAGCTCGCGGGGACCTGAACATCTGACGGAACGGAGCTGGGAGAGGACTGAACACGCAACAACGGAAGAAGAGGCTGTAGGCGGGTCAAAAATCCTGAAGTCACATCGGAAGAGGAAAGAAGCAGCCGACTAGGTGCAGCCCTGAGTTGCCGGCACCCACAGATCACAAACAAGGTCCGGAGGCCAGAACCTCAGCCCAAGGTAAGCGCGGATCTGGATAAGTGGGAATTACTGGCAGCGGGTGGCCCCAGCCTCAGAAGCACCAATCCGTGGGTGTGTGTACTACAAACACATCGTGCACTCCCCCTAGAAAAGGCCCCGGGATCCCAGATCAGAATCAGGGTTCAACAGCCGTCGCAGGCAGTGACGTCAGCAGGAGCCATTCTCTTTCCTGTGCACCAGAGATAGTCAGAGGTAGCAGAACCATGGGGAAACGCGATAACAAATCTTATACAAAAAGATCTGACTCCCCAGGGGAGGGTGCAAGGGGAGCTGAAATTACAGAACCCAAAGAACCCAAGGAAGAGATGGGCAACAAGGATGGTGACTTATGGGCCCAGATAGTCAGTGAATTAAAGCAAGAATTAAAGCAGGAATTAAACCAGGAAACAAAGGAGGAAATAAAAGAGCGCGAGAGCTACAAGAACACTTAGCTAAGCAAAAAGCAAGCCTTGAAAAGAAATTAGAGGAGACCAAAGAAGAAATGGGAAAGCGCAGTTACAAATCTACAAAAAGACCTGAAACCCCAGGAGATAAAGTCAGGGTAAATAAAGATGTATATGGCAAAAATGATGGCAACTTCTGGGCCCAGAAATTCAGTGAATTAAAGCAGGAAATAAAACAGACAGCAGAAGAGCTACAGCAATACATAGATAAACAAAAAGCAAGCCTTCAAAAGCAACTAGAGGAGACCAGAAAAGAAATATACCAGAAGATAATGAAGACAAAAGAAGAAATTAGAGAAGTACACAACAGAGATATAGAAAAATTGAATGCAGATATTCAGGAAATGAAAAACACGCAGGTAATAATAAGTAACCACTTTAAACAACTTCAGAATAAAATGTCAGACCTAGAAAATAAAGTGACTAAGCTGCAACATACAGGCCATGAAGAATACAAAGTAAATAAAGAAAGCGAATCATTACAATGGCTGATAGATGATTCAAGGAGAAATAACCTCAGAATTATGGGAATCGAGAAGACTGAGGACAAAACAAAAGGCTTAAAGGACATGTTTAATGAAATAATGGAGGAAAATTTCCCAAGTCTAAGAAAAGAAATGAACATGGAACTATTGCAGGCATATAGAACACCAAACAGCTTTGATCAGAAGAGATCCTCACCACGACACATCATACTTAAAATTCTAGAAACCCAACACAAAGAGAAAATCCTAAAAGCGTTAAGAGAAAAACAGAAGGTGACCTACAAAGATAAACCCATCAGGATAACGGGAGATTTTTTAATCCAAACTCTAGAAGCAAGGAAACTGTGGAGCTATATCATCCAAGCACTAAAAAAGCATAAATGCCAACCAAGACTGCTATATCCAGCAAAATTACCTTTTAACTTAAAGGGAGAACTTAAAACTTTCCATGACAGAGACAGCTTAAAGGAATTTGCAGCCACTGAGCCAGTATTGCAGAAAATACTTAAAGGAAACTTGGACAGTGAAAGGGAGACCAGCGACACCAGTGACCCCAGAGAAAAAGTGACAACAGCTAGAGGAGAAAGAGCTGAAAAAAAGTAGGTTAGTAATCAGTGAAATATGAGTAAATAAGATATGAAAGTTAGGAAATTCTGAAATAACTAGATTTGCCTTCATGTATGTCACTTTAAGTATATTTATATGGTATAGATTTAAGTTCATTTAATGTAGCAGTGTGATATAGTTTTAACTTTGTTTTGTTGTAGCAATTCACTTATTAGGTCACTAATGAAAGTTTATCCTAAGGAAACTGATTGATGTAAAGATAACTTTTTGAGTGTACAAATATGCGCCTTCCAGTATTCAGCTAAGGCAACTGAATTTTATTTATTTATTTTTATTCTTCTTTCCTAAATTAACTAGTCTTTTGAATTACATGCTTATAATTATTTTCTAGTGTGAACTGGTGGGTAAGGCCAGGTTTAACATTAGCAACAAAGATGTAGGAAAATATGGAGAAAAAAACTTTTGGTGAATATCGCAATGAAGGGATTGGTTCGATTCAGACAGGAGATATCAAGATTCGACTACTGTGAACCCATTAGAGGAATAGAAGCTGGGGTAGAGTGGTGACTTGAGTGAAATGACTTAGGCGCGGAAGATTAATATGTTAAACACCGTATGGTTTCTTGGACTTGGAAAACCCAGAACACAGACATTCTTTGGAACCATATGAAGTGATAGCCAGAGCCGGGGGAAGGGACAGGGAGGGGGTGGGAGGTTAGAAGATGGGAAGTGATTGTGAAGTCGATGTTATACATAGATGTACGAAACACCCAAATTCATTGTAAATACTATGTATTACATTTGTATATTAATAAAAATAGTGGGAAAAAATGTAAATAAGTAATCCCAGCATTCAAGAGCCTGAGGTAGGGGGATTGCCATAAGTTCAGAAACATCTTGGACTACAGAGTAAGACCCTGTCTCAAGAAATAAAAAAATGTAAGTAAAAACATGTCCTTCTGCTCAAAATTCTCAAAAATATTGCACTACATTCAGAAGAAAATCCAAACTTTCTCTCATGGCCTATCAGGGCCAGTATGACTGGCACTGTCCTCCCCTGCCCAGTTCATCCTACTCGAGATGTGTGGGCCTTCCTTCTCTCCCTTGCACTGTCCTGGTTCATTTCTACCTCAGGATCTTTGTACTTGCTTCCCTCTATCTCAACACCTAGTCCTTCAGAGCCCCATGTAGCTAATGCAAATATGTTTCTATTCAAATAACATCTACTCAGGAAGGCTTTCTCAGCCTATGAAGTCTAAAATTATCACAGTATCTTTAGTCACATTCTAGCCTCTTCTCTGGCTCTATTTTCCTTATAGGACTTACTACTATTTAAAAATCCATTCTATAGTTATTATCTGTCTCCCCACTAATCTGTTAACTCCACATGCTACCTCCCTGACATACAGCATGTACTAAAAAGTAGGTATTTGACGAACAAACAAAAGAATACTAGAAATGATCCAACTCAACCCCTCATGAAGATAAAGTCTGTGAAGTACCAACACAAAGCCAACCTAAACCGCACCGCCCAACCTTAAACCCCAGCTCCACCATGCAGTGTGACTTAGGCAAGAATAATCTCTCTGCACCCCAGTTTCTTCATTTATAAATTGGGTAAAATGGTATTGAGTTAATATGTAGAAGTAACTGGAAATATATACATGAGCAACAGAAACATGGTTAGGTACTATATTATTTACTGTTCATATACACTGTAAAAAATGAAGCTGATTTATCAAATTTTCATGCATCCCCTTATAAATTCTGAATCTGGATTTACAGTAGATATTTAACAAATGCTGCTGAAAACAAAAACTGCCTTTGAGTCACAATTTGTCACTCAAATACATTTAATCAATGATTTTATGGTAGCAATAGGTATCTAGAATAGCTCTTGTGAAGAGTTAGAACTTAGTTGATAAATAAATGAAAACAGCCATTAGTGCATACTTCTCATTCTCACCTGTAAGACTCAGTTATAAGAGCACTCCTCCCTCAGCACCCCCCCCCACACACACACACTTATTTTTACCCCAAAAAGCCAAACAAACAACTGGGTTGCTTCAGAAACCTCTTTGGCTCAAAGAATTTCAGTTTTAAGATTCACTATTGTGGCGAGTCAACTACAAGATAGAATATTAATATAAATCACTGGCCAATTCCACATTAAGCATATAGTTATTAAAAATACAGCAGTATACATTTAGGAGCCAATATGGATGTCATAAAAACAAGTCAAGCTAAAATTACAGAATTTTTCTTTCGATGTTCTTGGAGGAATGTGGGTACCACAATGACCTCTTCTCAGAAGAACCTAATAAAGCCCTTCAAGGTGTCCTTGTGGTTAAGGGCAGAACCATGGATCTCTTGATATATAGCTTCTGCCTTACTTTCCTTATTTACCCTCCCTTGAGCCAGGAACAGAGCAGGTGCCTGGAGAATGAAGTTGTCCTAAAGAATACTCCTGAGTGTTGACCTTGCTTGCTATAAAGCTGAATTTAAGTTCATCTGAGAAGAAACACAACTGGAAAAACCTCAAAAATGTTTTGTTCAATGATGTTCATAACAGAACAAAGAATATAATGAAACCTGGGAAAATCCCAAGGGCTCAATGACCAGGAAATGATCATATTTACATCAACAAGACAAACTGTTATGCATTCATTTAGAATTACAAACTAGACTTCCAGATAAACTCAGGAGAAGACTGCCAGTCTTTGCTCTCTCCCTTCTCTACCTTCATAAGAACTTTATAATCTACAGAATGGGAAAGAAAAAGAGGCGACAAGAGGGAACAAGCAAAACTGCTGACAGGAGTCACCTCCACACTGCGACCTAGGAAAGAGTACTGTCCAAATGCCAAACCTTGAGAGATACACTGGAAATAGCTGAAACATACATGAAAAAAGAGCTGAGGTATCTTCAACTCTAGTCACACACACTACTTATGGTTATCAAGGATATCTAAGAAGAAAATGTGTGGAATCCCTCATATGCAATATAATTATGGGACTCTAAGCTAGTACAACCACTATGGAAATCACTATGGAGATTTCTTCAAAAATTGACAATAGAAATCCTGTTTGACTCAACTATACCTTTTCTGGGTATCTTTCCAAAATAGCTACAGACATCATATTAGAGACACACGTATACCTATGTTTATAGCAACACAATTCATAATAACCAAACCCTGTAGAAAGCCTGTATGTCTGTCAATGGATGAATGAAAACAAAATATGGTATATATGAACACACTGGAGTATTACCTTGTCAGAAAAATAAATCTGAAGCATTGGTAGGAAAATGGACACACCCTGAAGCCACAATCCTTAGAGAAAAAGACCAGACAAAAAAGGTTAGGTGTTGCATGGTCTCACTTAAATGAGAAAGTGGAAATACAAATGATTAAAAGCAAAATATAAGAGAGATTAGGAGCTAGGGAGACAGACTTCTTAGAGATGAGAGAGGATGTAAAGGTGGGCAAAGGAGAATGGGGTGAGAAATGGAAAGGGGAAAACAATATCAAAAGGCTTTATGCATAACCTCTAATTTCCCAAGCTCTGTGTAATCAATTTGTATGTAAAACTGTAGTACAAACATGCCAATACAATGATTTTTTTTGAGGGAAAAAAAGTGCAATTGTCAGAGGGAAGGGGACACAGTGGGGCAAATGAGGACCATCAGGGTATCCAGCTGCTGGGAACAAGGAATGGGAAGTTACAGGGAGTCCTGCTTCCCGGATTGATCACGCCTTAGACAGCAGAGACAAGACAATGGTCAAGAGGAAGAAGGCCCCTGGGCCCGTGTCCACAACAACAAAGCAGCCAAGATTAATCGCTGGTGGGGCAGGGCTCTACAATAGACAGCGGTTAAAGTAGAGCGGAGGTGGACTACTGGGGAAAAGGACATGCTTCCCTGAGCAGAAGGCCCAGGACGCTGACTGTCGTCTTTTTGCCTCCTTTTCCTGATGACAGATCGCTCAATTGGCAATAATTTAAAAATCCAAAAAGAAAATTCTAACAGCGAGTAGAAACAGAGGTAATCCAATAATCTGCTTGTTCTGATAGAAGCCAGTAGCAGGCCTACATTACCTCATCAGCCGAAAACACACACACACACACACACACACACACACACACACACACACACACCACCATCATCATCATCATCACTCAGACCCTAGAGAACTGTACCATAAGGTAACTGAGTCCTCAAGAGTGATAAATATGCTTATAAAAAAGGTTTCTCCCGTGAAATAGGACACTTTAGACCACATCTAATCTGTGCTCCCATTTTGAAAAAAAGTCAGAAGCCTACAGAAAATAAATTAGAGCATAATATTGAAAGCAGAAAGGGGCAAAAGCTATAAACAAAACCAAAATTTAATTCTTCTCAAGATGAATTTGATACAACAAAATGTAGAAAGCCTACCAATGCAGAAAAAGAGAACAAAGAGCAGAAAGGTGATAATTTACATCTTATTCCCATATGTGATTAAAATTGTTAGGATGTGCTAACGAACATATATGTCAATCATTTGGAAATCCATGTGAGCTTTCTAAGAAAAAATATGTAACCAAAATAAAATTAAGTGCAGGCAGAAAAGCTGAAGACAAAAACCACAAGAGCGATGTGGAAAACCTCCACAGGAGGTAAGTGACACCCCAGTGATAGTTTTACAGTTCAGCCCTAATGAACTTCCAAGAAGCAAGTCCTACTGCGTTTAAATATTCTAAGGAATACATTTTAAAAACAGACTGTTTTTAAATCACTTTATGAAGGTTATATAATGACTGATATCAAAATATTAGGACAAAAAGGAAATTATATAATTTATATAGATATAAACACAAATAATGAAGAAACATCTAATTATATAAAAAAGAATGGAAACCTTTTTTTTTTTTTCGAACAGCCAGGGGCTGGAGGAACAGCACAGTAGTTAGACTGCCTGCCTAGCAAGTGCAAGGCCCTGAGTTTGAGTCTCAGCACCACATAAGCCAAGTGCAGTGGTGCATGCCTGATGCTGGGGCAGGAGGGTTGTTCTGAGCTCAAGGCCAGCCTGGGCTACACAGTGGAGTTCAGGGCCAGATTAGCCTACAAAGCAGGACTGTCTCAAATAAATAAATAAATAAATAAATAAATAAATAAAGAATATAACCAGGATCTACCCAAATGTACTCCCAGAAAGCAAGAATGGCTTAACACTAGAAATGTGACAGCTGGCCCTGAGGGGATCATTTCTTTAAGGCAAAGTCTATTCTTTTGCCATGGGCTCAGAGTCTACCTGTTTCAAAAGCTTTACTGATGGGTTGATAGAGCTGTTAGAAACTGAACAAGCTCTCCTAGCTTTTTGCCAAGAACACCTGCTTTGTAAGTAAAACCCACCTGCTGGCCTGATGCAAAAGAATATCTCCTTTACAAGAACACAAAAGAAGTCAAAACAAAAGAGCCAGGTCCACATTTCTTGGCAAAGCTTCTAATATCCGTTACTAGCTTTTTCTAAGACTCTCCAAGCTAGTAATAGTAATCACTTCTCCAGACATTCTTGTGATTCTTGGAGACAAAGATCTCCCCCAACTCTCAGCTGGATTTACACAATTCCTGTTTACTTCTTCTAAGGAGTATCCACTTTTTAAAGCACATAGTGAACATTTACCAGATGTCAGCCAAAGCACCAAAGCAGGCAGCCAAAGGACTGAGAGCCTCTATGTTTCAACAACCCAGTCTAGTTGGGGATACAGACACAAAAATCTCTATATTTCAACATAATTTTGGTTATATCAGTGCCCTGTGCAACAAAGGAGGTAAGTGAAGGACGCTGAGACAACTTCAGAAGAATGAGTGCATCTTACAAATGGAAAAACAGGTTGCCCCGGAATTCCAGGCTGAGAAGTCACCATGAGCGAAAGAAGAGCAGAACTGCCAAAACCTTGTCCCTAACCAAATGACAGCTGAGACTTACCATATAGAGATGCCAGCCCCACTGCTGTTCACGTCCATGCGTGCCATCCCAACAACTCCAAAGTCCAAGTGGGCAGCTTTCTAAGAAGACAGATGAAACCTCAGGTTCAGGGAGGAGGCTAGTCTACCTAAAAACCCACTCTTTCTTCTGCCCACCTTGACAAAGCTCTCAGGATCCTGCCAATGGAAACTCATAAAGCTAAGTAAGGCATTCCTTCCTCCTTCCTCTGCTGATATTTCAGCGATCAAATTACACAGGGGTTGGAGTGAAGAACAAGGTCACTCAAGCAGTATGTAAGAAGCCCAGGTCTTGGGTCTCCTGCGGATGACTGTGTATACCACGATCCAGGGGCTCCCTCTGTCTAAGATAAGGAGAAGGCCCCTAGAATAACCCCTTTGATGAGTGAGCCAGGCCTTATGCATGGAACCACATCCCCATCCCACTTTTAGTTTTTGGTTTTTGAGAAAAGGTCTTGTTAATTCACTAATAGTCACTGCTGGTCTCAAACCTGCAATCCTCCTACCTCTGCCTCCCAGAAGGCTGGAAAGACAGGCTTGTGCTACTGTGCTTCATTCCTCTTCTGCCCTTCACCCAGTATCCCTTTGCCATACCATTCCTTCACGTCTTATAAAACACAGTCCCATTTACACACTTCTGCGCTCTCTTCTGACACAGTGCTACAAACATGGAATACTCTCAATCGGTGCTTCACAAAACAAACCAGATGTTTCAGGAAAGTTAAAAGAAAAAGTATTCTGGGTTTTCATAACAAAGGTAAAGAAACAATACACCATATGGACCTAACTACTTTACAGGTGATCAAATGCTTGTTGATTACTCATCACACCAGACCAAATTCTCTCAAGGGCAAAAAATGAGGACAGAATAGGGCAGGACTCCACTACTAATATCAAGTGGCAAGGTCACTGTGAAGTTCATTCTCACAGCCTATGCTTCTCATCTGTATTTAAAGAGTCCTGTATCTTAAGCAAGACTCAGGATCAAGATCAAGGTAAGAGAGTCTTTGCTTCAGACTTCACAAAAATTCACCAGTCCCTTATAACATAGACTCTCTGGAATCTAAAATTAGGTATCAAAATTTTGTACGTGCACATGTGAATATTCCTTCGGGAAAAAACTTACAACTTCAGTCTCAAAAAAATACCTATGGGGAAATAAAAGGTACCACAGATTCTCATTGTCTCTCAGATCCAAAATAGAACATATCTCAATTTCTGTTGTCTACCCACATATGAACTGCTTTATGGTAGAGTGCTCACATTCAATGATTCATGACACACACATCCTATACCTTTCGGAAGGGAGGTCCTTGAGCCCACAACCCAAATCTAAAATCAACCAAAGGTAAGAATGTGTTAATAAACTCAAAGGAAATGTACGACTATATTCAAGAACATTCTAATTCCATTAATAGAAGTTTTTACTTCATTTTTCTCTGCTCACACAGAGGGGTAGACGCCCCTCAGTACTGGCTCTGAGGCACTAAGCAAGTTTGCATGGATTCAGTTGAGCATCTTTACCATGAAGGAGCTAAAACAGATGCTTTTTGTGGAATTTCTCAAGGCCCCAATTACTCCACAGTATCTTTTTTAGACACCTTAAGTGTGCCCACATCCCATCCAAAAGTACAGATGAATTTCCTAGCAGCAGAGTCAGATTTAATTCCCACATTCCTGCTAACATGACTCAGACTAAATGCGGGTGACTCCTTTTTATTCTATGGTTAATTTAGCTACTGGAAAAGAAAAAGGTATTCAACCAAAAGTCTGAACACTGTCAGAATATTAAGGACATGAAAGAAAAACCAGGACTCATACTACACCGAAACCACTCAACAGTTTCACAACTAATCACACAAGTTCAGGAAAGAAAGTAGAAAAGAAGTAGAAAGACAAGTGTAAAAGAAAAGACCTTAAACTTCATAAAGTCATGTACCACCCAATGCTTCAGTCAGCAACCCACTGCACATATGACGACAGTCCCATAAAATTATAACAAAGCTGAAAAATTCCTACCACCTTCAATGAGTTTGTTTTCACCTAAGTGTTACTACAAAAATCAAAAAAGTTCCTTTAAAAAGGTAAGGTCTAAGGTGCTGGATTTATGCTTATCAGCAAAAAAAGTTACAGTAATCTAAGGATAATTATTAACTGAAGAAAGAAAAATGTTAATAACTTTAGAGTAGTCTAAGTATACAGTGTTTACTGCCTACGGTGGTGTACAGTAATACCCTAGGCCTTCACATGCACTCACGACTCACTGATTCACCTAAAGCAACTTCCAGTACTATAAACTCCTTTCATGGTAAGTGCCCTATATAGGTGTGCTGTTTTTTATATTTACACCATGTACTTTTCTATGGTTAAATACACTTAGATATACAAACATCATGTGTCACAACTGTCTTCAGTACTTAACACAGCCACACAGCCTAAGAGTGACAGGCTACACACAGTCAGGTGTGCTGGCTATCCCTGCCAAGCTTGTGTAAGCACAGCCGAATGTCTATACAACAACAAAATCACCAAAACCACATGGTCAAAATGTATCCTCTCTCTTAGGGACGCAAAACTGCACTGATCACAGTTGCGTCCCCACACGTGGACTTTCTAAGCTCAGGCACAGAAGTTAGCTTTGCAAACACGGGAAGGCCGGTGATTTGAAATCCTTATTTCTTTTTTTTTTCTTTGAAATCCGTATTTCTGACAACAGACATATGGCAAAGAGGTAGAGCTTGACAAAGGAAAAAGCTGAGGAATGAATGAGGAAATGAGTCTTGCAGGCTTCTCTGGCTCTGAGCTAGGAACTGTAAGATGGAGTTGGAAAGGCCATAGCTCCTGCACGTGGACAAGGCAGCAGCTCGGAGCACCCATCCACACCAACAGGCTCCAGCCACGTCGAGAAGCCAGTACACAAGAGATCAACAACACAGGGGCCCTGTGAGAATGCTCTCACTTAACAGTTCGCATACAACGGAGGAAAACACCAGCTGTCCAAATTGAAGTATAGTTTGCTACTGTTGCTGTTAAGGTTGTTAGGACAGTCTACTGTACAGCTGACTTTCCCTAAAACCTCTCCCAAGTATACCTGTTGTCTGGCAAAATTTAGCTTAAAGATTATATCCCTAAAACATATATAATTAAACAGGCTTTAAGTACTTTTCTTTGAGTAATGAAATAGTTGGTTATGTCTCTATGAAATAGCAAAGGGTGTGGGACAAAATAATTATCAGTTCCTATCTATCCTAAAGACCAAACTATAGTTGTTTTCCAACACATGGGAGTTTTAAGTGGCCTAATTACCACAGTGTTATACTCTTCTAAACCACAAATTAGAGGATATGGAAAGCATTGTCTGTCCATGAATACATTCATCCAAACAGTTCTCACCGACTGCCAGGTGCTATTCCACAAGTGGAGGAAAGCAAGCTGAGAAGGAAGATGCTTGAGGAACTTAGTCTAGGGTGCCGAAGGGGGAATGGCACATGACAGACTGTGATAAAAACATAAAGAGAAACTCATTAGCTAGGTGCAGCGATGCATATCTAAGTCCTAGCTACCTGAGACACTGAGGCAGGACGACTGCATGTTCAGGCCAGCCCAGACAACTTAGCAAGACCCTATCTCAAAAAATAAAAAAATAAAAAATAAAAATTATAAAAGCTGGCTAGGGTCTTGGACTGGTTAGAGTGCTTGCTTAGCAATCGTAAGACCCTGGGTTTGATTCCTGTGGTGGTTTGGATCTGGAGTATCCCTGAAGCCTCATATGTTTGGATGTGGTGGGATACCTATGGAGCCATGTGACCTTGGACGGCGGGGCCTGGCTGGCTGGGGCAGATGCCTGGGGCTTGATCTGGAAGGAGCAGAACACTGAGGCTCAACCCAGAAGGGGCAGATCACTGGGACAGGACCTGAAAGAGTATATGCTGGTTGCTCCCTTCCTCTTTGCAATGCCATGAGGAGCTGCCTCTACTTCTACCTCTGCCATGTCCTCTCACTGTTGCTGGCTACCCATGAATGAACTGTGACCTTCCCAATCTGTGAGTTAACATAAATATATCCTCCCTAAAGTTGTGGATGTCAGACATTCTGTTCCAGCAACAAGAAAGTAACTAACACAATTCCCCAGCACCATAAAAGCTGGGCATGGTGGTTCATGCCTGTAATTCCGATACTCAGGAGGCTGAGGCAGGAGGATTGCCATGAATTGTAGGCCAGCCTGGGCTACACAGTGAGCTCAGGACCAACCTGGACTACAGAGAAAGACCCTGACTTGCGGGGAAAAAAAACAATCTGGGGATGTAACACAGTGTGAGATCCTAGGATCCATCCCCAGTAGTGGGGAGAAAGAGCACATAAACACATGAACACAGCTGTAATAGATCTGAGAAGTGAGAACATTCCTTGCAAGAAAGGCTAGACAGAGGAATGTTTTACATGGCTTTGTAGGATGGCAGAAGGCCTGGCTTAAATCCCAAAAGGTGAAGCTCTGCAGGCACAGAGAATGTTTGTAAAGCCTTCTAGAGACAGAGACAGGCCACTCAATGGGGGCGGGGCGAGGGGGATGAGGTGTGGGGAGGAGTTTCTGGCACAGAGCTCTGTACCAGCAAAACTGCCATAAAGTAAAGTGCAGCAGGCAAAGCTGGGAACAGGTCATTGTGCATGGACATGAGCTGCTCAGGGTGAAATGGCAAGAAACAGCCTGAAATGCAAGTGGCTCCTGACTCACAGATCATGACAATAGTCTTAAGAATCAGAGGAGCACTTCATGGGCAATGGTTAAGCTTTTAAGTAAGGAAGTGGCAAGCAGGTTAAGTTTTACAGAAACATGAGGAGGACTAACACACAAAACAAATAAAAAGGACAATCTAGGAGACGAGAGAGGGGACAGCTAGGGAGCTGCTATAAATGTCCAGGCACACATAACTCCTCACCCCCAACCCCCGTCTGGTGGTTTCCTGAACTGGTAGAAGATGCCAGAAAAGGCAAAGACAGATGGAACACTAAAGCAGGCTGGCCTGTAACACACTCATCAATGTTTCCCACGCAGGAGAGACAAGGGAAAAAAGGCTGAGAATACCAGGTAGAGTTATGTTTCAAAAACAGGTAAATTGCAAAAGATTAGAAATTTCTGTAGTTCTAGTGAACTCAACTAAACCCAGGTTCAACGGCCCTATATACTGTTCACAGTTCATCCTGAGGATAAGAGAGCAGTCTTGCTGAAATGACCATGTTCCAGGAAGGCTTAAATGAAGGTCATCAGGCACCTGACATTCTCTTATCTATGTGAAAGCTGCTTGCCACAGGTCACTTCCCTTCCGGAATCTGTCTCAGGGGCACCTGATTTAAGCCATTTTTCCACTGTTAAGAGAGTAGAAGCTCTCACAGCGGGAACTCACATGAGGAATCTTGACCACAGTCCACGTAAGGCCAGATGTAAGAACAACCCCACACTGTCATCAATGTCTGGCTCTGACACCTGGCCAGTGTTCTCTGTGGGACACTTGAACTCACCCCAGGCAGAGGGCAAGTGGTGGCCAGTTGAGCATCCAGAAGCCTGGGCTTTGACTTGACATAAAAACAAAAATACAACCAAGTCCCCAAATAGAAAGCAAACATGTAGGGCTAAGAAATATTGAAGATTTGGAGAAAAAAAACCTTGTAGTTCTCCCAACAATATACACATACTGCTATAAGTCAAGGGAAAGAAAAATAAAGAAAGTAAGTGTTTTGAATTTACATTCTCTATCAAGCACTGTGCAAACAAGCCACCTGACATACTGGGTCTTTAAAAAACCACAAATAACACTTAACCCTTAATTAACTTGGGAGAGCAGAGGAAATTTTATTATCCTTTTACTACTCAGAACAGGTTTGGGATCACAGAGGCTAGGTAGAAAATGGGCCCAAGGTCACACATAACTAACAGAGTCACAAGGAACTCAGACTCCTCAGCATGTAGTCCTCTCCCATCTACCTGTGTCACAGAGGATTTCATTAAACTAAAACATCATGGACAAGGACCCCAACTACTACCAGATTCACCTTAACATCTGCAACATCTAGAGAAGTGCCTGGTTACAAACAATTCTTCATATGTAGTGAGTGACAATGTGTGTGTGCGTGTATGATTAGAAATCGAGTCCAGGGCCTTCACACTAAACCACCTCCACAGCCCTTTTATTCTTTTCTTTTCTCCTTTTTTCTTTCTTTCTTTCTTTTTTTTTTTTTTTAAAGATTGGGTCTTGCTAAATTGCTAGGCTTCACTTGAATCTGTGATCCTCCTGTCTCAGCTACCCAGATGCTAGGATTACAGGCATAGGCCACCATGTCCAACACGTGTTTTTTAAATGATATAATTCCTCACCCACCAGTCACTGATATCAGAGAAATAAATCAAGTCATATCTCCTCTCAAGGTTTTTTTGTTTGTTCAGATATTTGATGCTGTTGGGGTTTTGTCTGTTTGCTTGTTTTAAGGCACGGACTCACACTGTAGTCCAGGCTGGTCCTGAACTCACCATGTAACCTAGGCTGGCCTTAAACTCATAGCAATCCTGCTCCAGCTTCCCAAGTGCTGGGATTACAGACGTGTGCCACCATGCCTAGCTTTCCTGGTGCTAGGGCCTTAAGCATTCTAGCTGCTGTGCTAGTCCTCCAGCTCTCTCTAGATATTTTAAGAATCAGCCAAATCACAGAGAAGATCTAACATAAAGCATCAGACGCCAACAACAAACAGCTCCAATTGGCCAACACCAATCCTCCATGAATATTACTAAATAAAAAAAAAAAACCACCAGTGTTTGTATTTACAAGTAAACCAAACAAAGTGTTAAGATACCATTGTGAAAGAGCACAGTGGCTTGAACATTCAGTGTTCACTCAGGAGACAGGGAGTCCTCATTCTGGAGAATGCCCGGGTAATATACAGCTGGTAAGTGCTCCCGATAAGTTCCCTTTTTATGTATAACTTCTATTAATTTTGCCTCTCTAAGAACCCTGATCAATAAACTTTTGCTACACCCACCCCTCCAAGTGCTAGCAGCACTCAGTGACTTGTCAGTCCCCAGCTCCTCCACAATTCCTCACCACAGTTTTGCATAAGATTTATTCTCTCCCCAAGATGCGTTCTTCTGCCTTGCTTACCTAGCTAAAATCCATTTGCTCTTCAAGACCCAGCTCCAAAGATACCCTCTCTGAGATGCCTTCTTTCTCATCCCATCTTCCCACCACCAGAACTTGTCCAGCATTTACCATCTGTATTATCACCACCTATTTCCTATCTGCCTATCACTGACCTTGTCCCAGTATTTTTGTATCTCCAGAATAGGGTCTGTGGCACTTGTATGTCTTTAAAGTATAGTCATAATAACATCTCCCATGGCACAGCTTATCTACAATATGACCAAGTCACTTTGTCATCAAGAACTGAAGTCTTGGGCTAAGGGAATAACTTAGCAATTAAATCACTTGCCTAGTAAGCACAAGGCCTTAAGTTCAATTCCCTAGCACCACATAAGCCAGGCATAGTGCCTTATGTAAGCCTAGCACTTGATAGGCTGAGGCTGGAGGATTTGCTGCACATTCAAGGCCAGTCTGGGCTACATAGTGAGTTTGGGACCAGCCTACACTGCAGAGTGAGACCATGTTTCAAAAGAGAGAGGGAGAGAGAGAGAGAGAGGAAAAGAAAAAAACAAACCAGAGTCTATCAACCCATCTTGTTGAAACTGCATGGCCCTTCAGACTGCTTTCAATATAGAAGGCGTAATGTGCCAATTCTGGGGACAGCCTTTAGGTGGCTCAGAACTTTCTATTCTTTGATTTATGATGCTCACACTTGGGACACGCCCTCCAAGGACTCATCCTTCATGCTTGAGTAGCATAAGCCACATGACACTGTCACATCTGCCAACAACGAGGCCTCTTGGGCTACCAGCCCAATGGACCCTTTAGCTGACTGATGCTCCAGCCAACACCTGATTCTAAGTGCATGAGACACCCCTACCTCTAGCAAAAAGCACATATCTGATGCCAACACAACCATGAGAGACACAGTACACTTGTGTTTTAAACCACTTAATTTTTTGTAGCTTATTAAGGCACACTACATAACCAGAACAATGTCTGCTAAGACAACAGGGTTAAAAAAAAAGGATTGATTAAATTATGATATGGCTCATGACACACAGCAAACACTCAAATTAATTGCTGCTATTATTAAAATTAAATAGAAGGGAGAGGAATGAGTAAAACTTGACCAATGAGTATTTAGTTACTGTGAACAGAAGTAGCTCTGGTGTGCTAATACAGCAGGGTGACTACAGATAACAATTATATACTGTTGGAACAATTATATTACTGTAGAAAGAAAGAGGAAGGGTATTTTGGGAGAGCAGCTATAAAATTTTCTATCTACAGAGCAACTCTTTTCTCACTTCCTCAGTTGAGAAAGATCCATCGAGCCTATGTTTTATCAGCCACAAAAACCAACAGAAACCTAAGAGCAACAGCCTAGTCTCTACTCTGTCTCTGCAGCCAGAGCAAAAGCCCTCCAGAGTCGTACAGACAGGAAAAGAATACTGGGTGGCACATCTCAGTAGTGTCCCATATGGCGTGCCATTCAGGGCTGTTCCCCGCCTCAATGTACAGACATGAGAAAAACAAATGAGACTACAGCCATGCTCAGGAAAAGAGATACTACTGGTCTAGGGTGCAACTCAGTGGTAGAGTGTGGACAGCTTAGCATATACAAAGCCTTGGGTTCCTCCTCAGCATGAGGGGGAGGAAGAAGAAACAAAACAAGGTGCTAGTTTAATGCAGAGTTGCTTTTATTGTTGAGTTTGAAGAAACTATTAAGAAAAGCATAAAATAGACCTTAATGTTAAAAAATTAGTCACAATAATGAACTCAAACTCAGAATACCAATAATACCTAGAAGGGTAAGTAAACGCAAGTGTTAAGGTCTATCTTAATTCTGGAGAAAGTTATAAAAACAAACTCTGCCCATGGTAGACATACGTAACTGTAAACATTAGTCAAGTAGAAACAGGAATTAGAATGTAGAGGTAGAAAAAAATCAAAGCAAATTTGGTCAATTAAATCAAAGTCAGAAAAAGGGGGAAAAGAAAGCATAATAAAAAGAAATAAAGAATGAATTCAAAATTTCACATAAAACATTAGCAAACTAAACCATTATCAGCAAGGATTTATTCCAAGTATGAGCATAAGCATACTTCAGTATTAAGAAATCAATTAACTATATATCAAGATTAATGCAAAAAAATTGAATGCATACATGCCGATTCCATTTTAAAGCCATTCCATTCACTCCTGATTTTAAAACTCAGTAAGCTACAAACAGAAGACTTAGCTTGACCAGAAACTAATAGCAGACACTGTAACTAGTGAGAAAACAGAATCATTCCCTATGCCTCAGTATTTTTTTTTTTTTTTTTTTGAGACAAGGTCTTGCTCTGAAATACAGGCTGGTCCTGAACTCACAATGTAGCCCAGGTTGGCCTCAAACTCATGGCAATTCTCCTGCCTCAATCTCCCAAGCACTGGGATTACAGGCATGTTCTACCACACCCAGTTTGTATGTTGCTGGGGAATCAAACTCAGAGCCTTTGCTTGCTAGGCAAGTGCTTTAACTGCTATACTATTCCTAAAGCCCTACTCTCACTATTTTAAGAACACCCATAGACTATGAAAACACAATAATTTTATTTAAATAAATAAGTATTGGGCTGGAAGAATGGCTCAGCGGTTAAAGTGTTTGCCGAACATATGCTAAAACAAGCCCTAGAATTCAATTCCCCAGCACCACATAAACTGGGCATGGTGGCACACACCTATAATCCCAGCACTTGGGAGGCTGAGATAGGAGAATTGGCATGACTCCAATGCCAGCCCGGGCTCCATAGTGAGTTCAGGACCAGCCTGGGCTACACAGTGAGTTAAAAAAAAATATATATATATATATACACATACACACATATTATTTATAAGTATTATATGTCTCAAAAATAAGTATTAAGATTTGCAAAATAAATGATTTCCTTGGATTGTCTAAGAAGAAAATGAATTGTTGAAAATGTTTAGGAATTTAATAAAGTGGCTATATGCAAGATTAAAAAAAGTTTTCCTACATAGTGGTAATAAGAAATGAGAAACAGCAAACAGTAGATCTAAATTTTGATTTTAGACCTTCATTATTTAATCTTAAAGCAGAAAAAAAAAAAAGGAAGGGGAGGAGGAATCTCAAGTCCTGGAATCCAATGGCCTGTGCAAAGTGTATCTGGCTGGGAGCACCTAGCACAGTACCCAGAACCTGATAAATATTTGATGACTAAATGAATGGAACACGAACGTCCTGATTTTAGCTTCTCTCGTTTACTTCCATTAAGAGAGAGGTTTGTTTTCTTGCCAGATGAAATAAACCTTTCTCCTCGAGGTATGCAGCTTGCATTTTGGAAATATTCCTCTTTGACTTCTTAGTATCACCATGTTGAATAAGCCAAGAGTAATTTACTATCATTGAAATAACAAAAATTAAATAAAGGAGAGGAAATGAAAATGTCTGCCATAATGAGATTATAGTAATAATCAGATCAATGGTAATATAAATATAATGGTGCATATTTATTGCAGGCTGTTTATTTCCTAAGACTAGCTACAATCTTGCCTTGAAGTCACAGTAAATGAATCCGAGAGCTGACTCTGGACTTTTTTTTGCCTACAATTTTCATACTTTTTCTGCAGAACTCAGTCTATTTTCTCTTCCTCTTATCCATTTAGTTTTATAATAATTCTCTACTAGACAACCTTGTTATTTCAGAAATCTTTTTTCCTTTCTTTTTGGCTCTAGCTTTCTGAATGTTAAGGTACCCTATACCCTGCAAGATCACCTATCCTTACTACCAAAACCTATTAAAAACACACAAAGAATTATCTTTGTAGCTACCTAAAACCCATGTTCTTATGAGTTTCAAGAATCACAAACAAAGCCAAGCATGGTGGCACGTTTGTTATCTTAGCACTCTGGGAGGCAGGATGATCCCAGGTTCCAGTCCAGTCTGGACAACTTGGCAAGACCCCATCTCAAACAATAAAAACAGGCTAAGTTCAATTCCCAGTACTGAGGCAAAAAAGAAGAAGAACAACAACAACAACAAAAAAAAAAAAATGACAGAAAAACCAGATCATAAGAACAGTATCTGGGCGCCATTATACAAAATCTCATCAAGTTGCCAGAATAACTTTATGAGGCAGGTACTACTATTACCCCCATTTTACTGATAGGCTATCCGAGGCTCAGACCAGGGCAGTGCCTTCCAGCTAGAAAGCAATTCTACCAGGACTTCTCAGCTGACAAGGCTCCGGTCTTCTCACAGGCAGCCACTGCCTCCCACCTGCATTGCTCTACGTAATCGCTAAGGTAGCAATTGTAAACTTCTTCCCATAGTACACTTCCTAGCTTCAGAACCAATATACAGTAGCAAATATATTTTATTCATTCAGCTGTTGGCAACTCTGCTTCCCACAGATTTTCTTTATCCATTTACTACAACATCTATAGTCAGATGAAGTTTCCTTGATCCCCAAATAAATCAATAGCAAGACTTTTCTAGTAGCCTCGTCAAATGAAAATACAACGAAAATTTATAATACAAAATGTTGTGGCTTTGTTTGGTGTAAATTAAAAAGAAAATATACCAAGGTCAATGCTTGAAAACTAATTTACGTATGTGATACTGGTCTATGTGAAATGCAAACATTTATTCCACAATGTATAATCTTGTAACACTGTAATGTGTCTTCTGTAAACAAGACCCTTCCCACTCATACTCAACAGTGGATGCAATAAAGTCTAAGAATTATTTCGGGGGAAAAAAACCAGTGGCTACTTTGTTGTTCAGGCTGAAAGTGGAGAAGTGACCATTTCACTCAAATCATACACTTGAGACTGTCTTAGAAACCAGCAGGTGTATACCTTGAGTGCCACAGTTCCACATTTGGACCTCCTCCAATCCAAAAGTTAAATGGTATCCAGTCCACTGGTCTACTACATAAGATACTTTCTGGCTTACTCAAAAGCTTTAAGAATACCTAAACTAACATGCCAGGCCTCCCACCACACCTAGAAAGGAGAATTCAGTTGCAAGAGTCAAGGCAACTCAATCTTATCATCTCACAAAGAGGTGTCAGAGGATCACTGGAGTCTCCACCTCACAGAAACACTTTCATTTCTACTTGTTGAAAAGGTGATGGTTTCTCTCTCCAGGGAGAAACTGTAGGGAAGCCCAAGTAACTTTGCACTGGAGGAAGGATTGCTATGAGGGGAACCAGGAAGGAAAGGACCTAATGGTACTGGGTTGAGAGCATCTCCTCCTCCTTCCGCCTCCTTGGAGACAGGCACTGCCAAAGCCAAGAAGGACAGAGGCAAGAGCAGGAAATGAGAGTCGAATGAAATCTGGACAACTGGGAAATGATGACTTGGGGCAGAATGGAATTTTTCAACTCAAGACACAAAGATAGTACACAAAATTAACTGGCCATGGGGAGAGAGGGTAAAATTCACCACAAGCCATATTCTAAATATTTTTACAGACAGATTAAAAACTATTAAACAGCATTATCCCTTTTACCACATTACAGGACAGCCCTATTCCTTCTAGGGTTTGAGAAAGTAGGACTTAGGTTTTAGCAGGAGCAACACACACAATAGGACTATGAGCATGAGCTCTCCCGAGTTACACTTGAAATACAACCAGGGTTAGTGAGAGAATACTCCAGGTTTTCCTTTGTAACCTTTTATCCACCTTAATTAACCAAATTAGGAAGAGAAAGAGAGAGGAGTCCTTGTCCCTAATTTGATCAAATGGCCTCCAAAAAGAAAAAACCACACTCTCACTCAAACGGTCAGAAAACAACCCTTCTAAGAGGCTAGGTCATTTATTTACACATGAATTTTTCGATGCACACTAAGGATAGCAGCTGATACACAACTGTATACATTTTTTAACTTAATGTGTTTTGCTACTGTCGTGTATCAGTATATACACGGTTGCCTTTTTATTTTGAATACTGCATTTTAAAAATAGCCCTAGTTTGCAAACCCAGCTTCCTACTGATGGCCATTTAGGGTGGTTGTTTGACTATTAAAAACAATAATACAACAAATATCCTGGTACACACACCATTTAGCACATGCCCATTTACTGACTCAATAAATATCTACATACCTACCCCACCCTAGGTTTTGTTCACACACTGAAATCACATCAATAACCAAACCAGACAAAGCCCCTGCCTCAGGTTTATAGCACCGTTTAGGAGACTTGTTGCAAACAAAACACGTCTGGTGGCAGAAGTGCTGGGAAGCAAATAAGGTAGGGAAAAAGGGGTGGGGGATGTGAGACACAGTAAGAGATCAGCAACAGTAACCACTAAAAATGAAAAGTATAATGCACCGTAATAAAACTGTAAGCTTCAAAACTCTTGCACTTTGGGGCAGTTCGTAAGTAAAGTAAGGGCTACCCAAGTGAAATAAGGGTCACACACTGTGATACCACAACAGCTGAGTTGATAATGCGGACGCTAGATGAGAAATGACTCATGTCCTGGGTAGGTCACGATTTACAAAGAAGTGAAATTTCATCAGATTTCTACTTGGAACAGTGTGCAATTTAAAATTTATGACTGGGTATCTCTGGAATTTTCCTCTTAGCATTTTCAGACTAGCTGACCATGCATAACTGAAACCCTGGAAAATTAAATCATAAATAAGCGGGGAATATTGTAGTATATAAACTATGGCATAAGGCGGTCTGTATGATCAGGCACCATCCAGAGGCCCAAATGAAACAGAACAGGCCCTGATGCCACCAGGGCATGGAACCTTCAAGAAACAGGGAACAGCCAGTACAGAAGGCCTGAGGCAAAAAAAATAAGTTGGGGTGGAGGACAGTGACTGGCCAGGGTGCCTCAGCGGCTAAGGAGGGGTGGAAGAGTGCCATGTGAAGGCTGGAAACTCTCTACATGTCCAACATGCGGCCGCTTAGTTTTCTGGCCCTCACTTTTGTGAGTGAAGAACACTGCTTTAGGCCACATAACAAATATAAAAAATGAGGACAAAAAAAAAAAATCCTGCCGGCCCCTGGTTGGATATGGCTATTTTAAACAGGGCAAAGACATGATGGGATCTAGGTTTGTTATATTTTAGAGAATTGCTCTGGTTGTGTGACCAACTGGCTGAAGATGGAAACAGGACTAAGCAGGCGGCTACTGCAATGATGATGATGATGATGATGATGATGATGATGATGATGATGATGATACTAATGTGGGCAAGAGATGATGAGGACTGGGCCAGGACAGCAGCGGTGGACAGGGAGATCAAATTCTAAGTATATTTCAAAAGTATTTGTTGATGGATTGGGTGTGGGATGATCTAGAGTGTCCCCCAAAAGCCTCATGTTCCCATGGGTACTGTGTAGGGTTGGGAGGTAGGGCCTGGCTGGAAGGGGGAGGTGCTTGGGTCTTGACCTGGCAGGGTATGTGCTGGTTTCCCATCTTCCTCCCAGTTTCTCTCTCTGTACCACCATGTTCTGAGGATCTCTGCCACTAGAGCTCTGGCTCTGGCCCTGCCCCTACTTGAGCCCTGCCCCTACTTGAGCCCTGCCATGTGATTCTACCATTTTCCAGCCACCCACCTGTGAACTGACTGGGACCTTCTGAAACTATAAGCTACAATAAATCTTTCCTCCCTATGTTGTGGATGTGGGGTACTGAGTCACAGCAACGAGAAAGTAACTTGACACAGACGAGAAAAAGAGAAGAACTCAAGATAATTCCTAGATATTCCAAGATTTTTAGTTTTTGCTGGTGTAAGAAACTAGACTAAGGGAGGCACTACTCTCTGAGACAGGAAAGACTGGAAGAAGTGGTTTCATCATCTCCAAAATAGGTGAAGAATTAAGTCATTTGATAGGATAACTGTCTGTTAGAGCCGCAGGTCTAGATGTGAAGACCGCAGTAGGAGATAGAAATCTGGAATTCAGGAGAGAGGGTTTTTTCCTAGAGTAACAATGCACAGGTGGCATTTATAGCCATGAAGCTGGCTAAGACTGCATAGGGACACCGTGCAGATGCAAGGAGGTCAAGCCAGGACTGAGTCCTGGAGCATTCCAGTATTTAGAGGGGGAGAGATGATAAGGACCCAGCAAAAACGATTGAGAAGGAACAGGGTAAGGAAGCACACACTGGCAGCGCCGGCACTGTAAAGCTGAGGCAGACAGAACGCAGTGAGTTTGAGGCCGGCATGGGCTACACAGTGAATGTCAGGCCAGCCTCAACTACATAGTGAGACGCCCACCACCAAAGAATAAACAGACAAACAGGAAGAGCAGCCAGCACTGTACAAAAAAGGACAAAAGGGAGTAGTATCCCAAGAGCAAAGTGAAAAATCAGCTCTTCAATCAGTGCTGGGGTGATATGCACCCATGTGAAGAAACAGGTGATCCAGGTGCACCCTCAGGATGATGGTGGTGTGCAGCTGCACCTCAATGGTGGAGACCCCTGACAGGAGGCTCTCTGGAGGTGCAGCACTAACCATGTGTGGATCAGTGACACACCCGAGCATGAAAAAGTAAGCCAGGGCTTGGCCCCTCATGCAGCACAGAGAAGTGAAGGATGGACGAGAAGACAGAAATAATCTCAATGTAGACGGATGCCCTTAGCGATGCTAATTGGTGATGAAAAAGGGCAGGTTTTTTTCTTCACATACTAGTTTATGTTTAGGATAGATACAAATAGAAAAGGAATTATGAAATCAAAGGAGACATGTATTTCAATTTGGATAGATGTTGCCAAATTGCCCCTCTAGAAGTTTGTACCATCAGTTATGTAAGACTGCACTTCCTGGGCAAAGATGAATGAGAAAAGTACAGGCATGCTTTCTGCCAGAGAATTCCCCCTGGTGCATCAGAGATTTCTCTTAATATGAGTCATCTCTGTGTGACTGCCTTTAGAATAAGCTGAAGAAACTTTACAAAAAAAGAAAACACTTGTCCAAGAGTCATCCTATGAGATCCAGATGTCATGTGGTAAGGTTCAGGTTATCAGTACTGTCTAAGAGGACCTCAGACGATGTGAACACTTAGCCAAGACTTATTTAGTACCGTGTTTCCCAATTAACATGTGTACAAATCACTTAGGAATTAAGTCAAAATGCAGATTCAATTTCTGTAGGACTATAATTAAGCCTGAGAGTCTTCATTTTCAACACTCTCTATGGCGATGCCAATGCCCCTACACCTTGAATAACAAGGTTCTAAGGCAATACAGCAATCCCCTTTATAATAAGATAGTTTGTGGGGCTGGAGGGCATAGACCAGAGGCTAAAGCACTTGCCTAGCAAGTCCCCAGGGTTCAATTCCCCAGGGTTCAATTCCCCAGCACCACATAAGCCAGGCACAGGAGCACATGCCTACAATTCCAGCACTGGGAAGCTGAGGCAGTAGGATTGCCAGGTGTTCAAGGCCAGCCTCCATAGCAAGCTCAGGACCAGTCTGGACCCTGTCTCAAACAAAACAAAACAAACAAAAAAAACCCAAATAAGATATTTTGTGAGAGAGACAAAGACATGAGACAGAGACCAAGCCCATATCCACAGAATTTTTATTATAGTATATAAATGTTCTTTTTATTGTTAATATCTTACTATGCCTCAGTTAAAATTAAACTGTTTTACCATACATAGTGGTGCATACCTGTAATCCCAGTACTCTGGAAGGTTAAGGCAAGAAGACAGCAAGTTCAAGGCCAGCTCCTGGGTATTTAGTGACTTAGCAAGACTGTCTCAAAACTTAAAAATTTTTAAAACGATCTGAGGATGTACCTCCATGAGAGTGCCCCAGATTCAATCTCTATGAAAAAAGAAAGTAAAATCACCATCATTATAGGAGAAGAAAGCTATAGTTTTTAAATATGCTTAGCACATTACACGTATGTATGCGCAGAAAAAGACATAACATAAGTAGGGCTTGGTCTTACCCATGGTTTCAAGCACCCACTCAGAGTTTTGGAATTGGTCCACCACAAACAAGGGGTGACTACTACACAGCAGAAGGCAGCTGGACACACACATACAGGAGATGGGCTTAGGAGAACTGAGCAGGCAGCTCATGAGGAAAATAATTTGGCAGAGACACAACTTCTAAGTCAGGGACTAGAGAGAGAAACAGAAGGCTGAGATAAGAACTCGACCATTACTCAGGAAACAGGCAGGCTTCACAAACAGGAATGTGGCAGTACTTGAGGAAGATGCCTGGAAAGGAGATGGGGGTGGGCTGAATGAAAATGGGAGAACCGGGTGGATAACCAAAGCTCGACTCGGACAGTAACAGTAACAACAGAAATGATCAGAGACATAAACAATGATGCTTAGGCAGGAAGGAGATGCTTAGGAAGGGAAAAGCAAACTATGGTTTTAAAATATGCTTACCACAAAATAAGGCACAAAAACAAGAATTCTAGAAAAGCCTAGGAAGATGGGGAAGTTTAAAGGTAGAAATGAAGTTGTGAGACTCTTAGTCCTGATGTGGTATTACAGCCCACCTAGAAATGGTTAGGAGAAATAGGCAAAGGCTGGACCCATGGCCAGGGGGCTCTCAGATCTTAGAAGGAAGAGAGGAAGATCCAGAGGGCAGAACCAGAACAGGGAAGACCAGGCAAAGAAGTAGAACTCATGCAGTGAGTATTTATGAGGCAACTGCTATGTGTTAGGCATGAGGCTAAGGAGACAGACTCTGAGAAAAGACAGAGAATTAAAAAAAAAAAAGTGGAGGAACTGGTTGAGAAGTCAGTCAAGGAAAATAGCACTGACCCAGAGAGAGATCTAGAAATGCGGATTCTAACCCTATGAGCTACCTAGGTGACTCTCAGCTAACAAGTTACTTCTCTATCTCAGCCAGTTTCCTTAACTGTTTAAAAAAAGAAGGCCTTGGAGCAGACAACTCCTGTGGTCTCTACCACTCTAACAGCCAGAAATTCTATAGCAAAAATAAATAAATAAATAAATAAATAAATAAAATAAAATAAAACACCTCTTGGATCTCTAAACCATGAGTGATGAAGGCAGGACCCGGTCCATGCAGACACCATGTCGAGGCGAGAGGAGACAGATGGTGGGGCAGATGGAAGTTGTACACAGAGACCACTCACCCTAGGAGACTAAGGGTGATGAGGAGTAAGGCAGCAGCCATAGAAAATTCCGCTAACGAGGTAGACAGGTATGGTGTGAAGGACAAAAAGCTAAAAACTGAGATGAAGGAGACGCAGGGTAAGATAAAAGTAAAGGCTAGCCTAAAGACTGCCCCAAATAAAACCCTCAGCCTGCTCAGAACAATGCCAATGCCATATGGTAATAGTGGTAAAAAGACCAGACCCTGAAGTTAGACTCCTGGCTCAAAGGTATAACCCTGAGGCAGTCGCTCAGCCACTCCAAGCCTACTTTCCCAGCTGTCAGAGGAGAATGAGACTCCAGCAGCGCTGTGCGCGGTGCTCTACGCTGTAACCACACAGGAAGCTCCCACCCAAAGTAAGGACTCCGTAAGTGCCAGCAATGGTTACGGAAACACAAGCTATTACTACTCCGGGAGAGTGTGGGACCAACTGAGGGAGCATCAGCAGTCAACCAACACAGAACAGAGAAGAACAAGGGGGAACCAATAGACGCAATGTCAAGAAAATGAAAAGCTGTGCGAAGTACATATTACACCTAACAGATCGGGCCTAGGGAGACCACATTAACTTCTCCTACAAGCGAGGAATGCTAAAGAAGGTTGGGGATGGCAGAAGAGAGCGAGGCTCAGGCAGTGGGCCGTCCACCATGACTGCAGCAGCAAGCCCTGCAGAGCCCAATTCACATGCAAGCATGCCCAGAGAATACAAACAGCCAGGCCCCAGAGCACCACCACCCCAGCTATGGTCTGAACAGGACTGGAATCTGTGCTCAGAAGACACCACACTGGCTTTCTGCTGTCCTGTCTTGAAATCCTTAATAATTATTTTATAATGAGGATACGCAGCTGGGCATGATGGCATCTACATGTAACCCCAGCTCTCCGGGAGATTTAGGCAAGAGAATTGCAAGTTTGAAGCCAACCTCAGTAATTCAGCAATTTAGGGAGTCCCTCTCTCTCCCTCCCTCTCTCTCCCTCCCTCCCTCTCTCTCTCTCTCTCTCTCTCTCTCTCTCAAAAAAAGGCCAACAACAAACAAATAAAAGAGAATTCGGGGCAAAAGCCCTAGGTTCAACCCTCAATACCAAATAAACAAATAAATAAATAGGCAGTGTACATTTGAATTTTTCACTAGGCCCTACAAACTATGTAGCCAATATTGGCTATGTTGATAGAGAACATAAATTGGATTAATACATACATAAGAAAATCAAAGAGTTAAGAAGTAAAGCACTGCTCTTTAATATAAAATCAAAAAATAACTATTCAAATCTCATTAAAACCCCCAAGCTTACCATTATTTTCCAGATATTACTACTTGAAATAGAAAACCCAAGCTTTCCTTCAAACATACTTCACCACAGAATGCATTTAAATTTCTTTTAAAAAATCACGTTCATGGAATTCTGTGTGCATCCCCCTAATACCACATTAAATGCACTTTTTACTTGTCCTTCCTAGACCCTAAGCACCTCCAAGGTAACATGGTGTGCACCTATGTGTCCCCAGATGGAAAATGATAGGCCTGTATCACCTCTGAGAAACCAATAAAAGTCCAGTGCCCTTCACAACTGCTGATGTAAGTCATGAAACAAACAGATTTGCTTCCCTGGATGGTGCAGAGAAATGCTGCTCAGTGCCTTCTGCAGCAAAGGTGCTGATGCCAGCAGGATGCCTGAGAACACACCTCTGTCCTAATGGAATAGTCCCAAGAGAGGCCTAGGCTTTCATTTTTGTGATAACAACTATTCTATAACTATTTTTAATTATAATATGATGTTTGCCTGGAATATCTGAGACCTGCCCTGTGCGAAACAACTTCAGAATTCAGCTATCTTTAATTCTCAAGGAACATAATGTCTTCTGCAGCAGAGTACACAGAAGGCATTCAAACATTGACAGAATAAATCCATTCTCGCACTTCAAGTAGAATAGCGCATATCAATTTGGGGAATAAATGAGCTCTAAAAGTATGTATGTGTTCTATGGGGAAAGGACAACCTTTCCCACAAGCACTGAAAAAACAAGATATCGACATGCAAAACAATGAAGTCCTCAACACCCCACTTAAAAATCAACACAAAACATATAAAAGACCAAAACTACAATGTCCTAGAAGACAACGAAAGAGAAAGGCTCCATGGCAGGAGAGCCAGCTGGGAGCCACCAGATAAAATACCAAAAGCACAGGCAACAAAGCAAGGAGAGACGAGGCTTTGGTATGCAGGCCAGAATCCACAGAAAAAAGGCAGCCTACAGAATGAGGGGAAATATTTGTAAACAATGTAATTGATTAAAGATTAATATTCAGAGTATGTAAAATCCTATAATTCAACGATCAATAATCTAATTTTTAAATGCCCAAGGAAAGCCAGATATATGGTGGCATGTGCCTATAATCCCAGCACTTGGAAGGCTGAAGCAGAAGGACTGCCACAAGTCTGAGGCCAGCCTGGGCTACGTAGAGTTCAGGGTCAGCCTGAACTGCATTCAGAGTGAGACCTCATCTCACAAGCAACAAAACGCCAAGGACTTGAAGAGACATTTCTCCAAAGAATATACAAATGGCCAGCAAACCTATGAAAAAGTGCCAAAAATCACTGGAAAAATGCAAATCGAAATCACAATGAGATATAACCTCACATTCACTGCAAGGACTACATTAAAAAAAGAATTGACAAGAATATGGAGAAACTGAAACTCTTGTGCATTGCTGATGGGTTTGTAAGATGGCATAACCACTGTGGAAAACAGGATGAAGGTTTCAATAAATAAGCAAGAACCCACCTGATACACTAATCCCCTTCCAAGAGACTTGAAAAGAGGGTCTCCCACACTTAAGCATCTGCACTCACCACATGAAATAATGAAAATATGGCATACTGGTACACAATGGGACTATTAAGCCTTTTAAAGAAAATCCTGAGGCTGAAGGAATAGCACAGCATTTGAAGTGCTTGCCTAGCAAGTGCAAGGCCCAGGAACACACAGGACAGGTGTGGTGGTGCATGCCTGTAATTCCATCACTCAGGAGCTGAGGCAGGAAGATTATTGTCGTGAGTTGAAGGCCAGCCTGGGCTACATAGTGAGTGTAGGTCCAGTATGGACGACAGAAAAGAACTTCCTGTCACATGCTACAATGTGAATAAGACTTGAAGATGCTATGCTAAGTAAAACAAGTGACAAGAAGACAAATATCGTGAGTTGCCTAATGAGGTCAAATTCATAACAACAGATAATAGCACGGTGATTACCAGGGTTGCTGGGTAGGGCAAGCAGGGGAAACACGGACGGGAACTTCAGTTTTAGGTGATGAGAAACCTCTAGATTTCGGCAAACCACCCCAATACGGGCTGTACCCAGAGAAGAGCCATCAAGATGTGGCCATGGCAGCCCATTCTAGAGGCGGGAAGCTGAGTTAAAGAGTGGTGATTTGAGCAGCGAAGTCTGTCACACACAGAAGATTAAATATGTTAAATATCGCATGGTTTGTCTAATTTGGGAAATCCGGAATACAGGCATTCTATAGAAGCAAATAAGTGTGACAGTGGGAGTTACTGGGAAGGGGGAGGGTGTGGGAGGGCCAAAAACGTGAGGGGAAAGAATCATAATATTTATGTGATATATATGTGCACAAAATACTCAAGTTCACTATAAACATTACATATCAATAAAGTGGCGAGAAAAATAAAACCTCTGGAGCTCAGCTCCACAACAACATGAACACATTTAAAATCACTAAACTGTACTTAAAATGTTATTATAGTTAAAAAGGGACACTGGGGGACAGGAGGAACAGCTCAGCGGTTAAAGCTCTTGCCTAGCAAGTGCTAAGTCAAGTGCTAAGTACCCAAGTTCAATTCCCCACCATGTAGCTGCGCGCACATGCCTGTAATCCCAGCACTTGCAAGGCTGAGACCGGAGGATTGCTGTGAGTCCACGGCCAGCTCCATAGTGACTTCAGGACCAGCCTGGGCTACAGAGTGAGAGCCTGTCTCAAAAAAAGGGATACTGGAAATCATCTTATTTTACATTTATTTAAAATTAAATTATTAAAATTATTAATCACAAATGTCAAAAATGTTAATTTAGAACATTATATCGGTGACATTAAATATATTTTCCAAGAAAAAGTGCATATGCTTAGAAAAAAACTCAGTAACAACTGGTAAATGGATAAACATTATGTGGTACACCATAAAATGGAGTAGTATGTACTCGTGAAAAGAAATGAAGTAATGTTGGAAGGTGGGGGGAAAGAGCAGACATAGTCAAAGGGCACAAACTTTATGTTATAAGATGAATAAGTTCTGGAGATTTCTATACAGCATGGTTACTACAGTTAATAATGTATTTTATATTTGAAATTTGCTGAGAGATATCAAGTGTGTTCTCACCATCAAAAGACTCATACTGTATATCTTAAATATGTACAACTTTTATGAAGCATATTTCAATAAAGCTAAGGGGAAAAAACAAATGAAGTACTCATATACACTGCCACATGAATAAATGTTTGAAGAAGCTAAACATAAAAGAGCAGATGCTATTGTTTATATGAAATGCCCAATACAGACCAATATAGAGAGCCAGAAAGCAGAAAAGTAGCTGCCAACATTTAAGGGCAGGGGAAATGATGTATCTGCTAATGAGTAAAGGATATCTTTTTTTTTTTTTAAGGGACAAAAGGTTTATTTGAGCTCACAGCCTCCACCAGTCTCAGTCCACTCATGGGCAGCCAGCCACTGTGGGAGGGCTCAGCAAAGGCATGGCTGGAGGAAAGCTGTCCATCCCATCGTGGGCAGGAAGCACAGAGTAAGGAATGGTGGAGCTGGCATATAAAGGATAACTTTTTGAAGTGTTAAGAATATTTTGGAATCAGGTACTCAACAGATATGCAATCCCATGAATATCCTGAAAACCACTAAACTGAATGTTCTAAAACAGTGAAGCCAAGTTTGGCATAATCCCAGCACTCTGGGAGGCTGAGGCAGGAAGATCATGAGCTCAAGCACAGTCTGAAAACTTAGTAATACTCTGTATCAAAAAGAAGAAGAAAGAAGAAGAAAAAGAATAAGAAGAAGAGGAAGAAGAAGGAGGAGGAGGAGGAGGAGGAAGAGAAGGAGGAGGAGGAGGAAAGAAGAAGAGAAGGAGAAGGAGGAGGAGGAGTACTGGAGGAATACACAGCAGTTAGGGCGCTTACCTAGCAACCACAGGCCCAGAGTTGGATTCCCTAGCACCATGAAAACTGGACATGGTGGTACACGCCTATAATTCCAGCACTTGGGAGGCTGAGGCAGGAGGACTGCTGAGAGCTTGAGGCCAGCCTGGGCTACACAGTGAGTTCAAGACCAGTCTGGATTGCAGAGAGGAGGCCCAATATTAAATAAATAAATAAATAAATAAAAGAGGAAAAGAGGAATGGCACAGTGATTAAGTGGTTAAAGCACTTGCTTTGCAAAGCAAGGACCTGACTGAGTTCAATTCCCTAGCACCACATAACTCAGCACTTGGGAGGCTGAGGCAGGAGGATTGTCCTAAGTCCAAGGCCAGCCTGGCCTACACAGTGAGTTCCTGACCAGCCTAGACTACAAAGCAAGACCCTGTCTCAAAAAAAAAGGGAGGAGGACGTAGCTCAGTTCAAACACCTGCGTTTAACCACCAGTACCTCAAAAAAAGTTAATTTTATGACACATGATTTATATCTTTAAAATCATCTATGCTTTAGGAAACTTACAGTTTAACTTTTGACCTGTTTCTCTTCAAATTCATGTTCCAGTCTTTCTAATTCTGTTCAGCCACTCACAAAAGCCAGTGACCAAAGTCTCCCTGCTATGTTCTTTGGGTGTGTGTTCAGCACATATCACAGTTTTTTCTGGGACCTTGTATCTGGAATTCTCTTGGGATTTGCTGCCATCCTCTTTCAAATTCCCCCCGAGTCACAGCAATTGGCCCAGACTGAGCTCCTGGCCAAGCTTAGCCAATCACAACATCATACCCTCAAGGCCCAAGCAATGGTCTAAGGACAATCATGTGGCCCACACCAACCAGGTCATCCTGGCACTTCCTAGAGGAGGAGATTTTCTCTCTCTCTCTCTCTCTCTCTCTCTCTCTCTCTCTCTCTCTCTGAATACAAACAGGGCTGTGAAATGTAAGACGTGCACACTGCAAGCTGCCACTTTTCTTGACATGGATGAAACTGGTCTGCTAAAGGTCAGAGAACACGATTCACCCTGGGATTCAATGAGAGGTTCCAGCTCACTCCTATGGTTAAAGTGCATCTGTCACAGGCTCATGGTTTTGCTGAAGTCAATGTAACTTGAGTATCATATCATCATCAAACAAAACTGACCAGTACACAAAGTCCAGTGACTCAGCCCTAAGAAACTGTCTCTGTCAACCTTCCACTGCAACAGCCTTCTCTCTGGACTTCTGGCCTCTAGGCTATAGCCACCCAATGCTTGCTAGGGGCTTGGGCACAGTGGCCTCTCTTAAAATCACAAACACAACCCCATTCTTCCCCTTATAAACTTGGTTGGCCTCCCAAATGCTCAGGCTAAAGCCTCTACTCTCTGTCTCTACAGACCACAATCTGCAGGCTGAAGCCTCTCTAGCCTCCTTACTCACCCACCCCTCTTGCAAACCACGTGTATCATGTGACACTGTGAAGTACTGCACAGCCTAGGTTCTTCAGACAGGGACATTTGAGTTGTGTGTGCGCGCGCGTGTGTGTGTCAGGGTCTTGCTCTGCAGCCCAGGCTGGTCCTGAACTCACTATGGAGCACGGGCTGGCCTTGGACTCACAGCAATCCGCTTATCTCAGCCTCCCAAGTGCTGGGATTACAGGCATATGCCACCATGCCCGGCTTATGTGGTGCTGGGGAATCAACTGAGGTACTCAGCACTTAGCGATCTAACAAGCGCTATAACTGCTGAGCCATTCCTCCAGCCGCTGAGTTGTTCTTCCTGTTCGTTCATTTGTAAGTCATCCGTCTCATTCTCCAGCTCAAACAATATCACCTTTGGAAAATCCAGCATCCTCCTAAGCAAGGCCACCCCTTCCTTTATGCCCTGTAAAACCCTTATAAGAATGGGAGCAGATGCTGCTGTACCCCACCACCTATCCCTCACCTTGACCACTTCAGCATCTACCCCCAGAGCCTATGTTTCTTAACCCAACTGCTCCTCCGGATGTCGAACCTGCTTCTTTCATGATGGGGCAGGTCAGAATGCACTTGGATTAATGTTCAAGCACCCGACCCAAGCAGCCTTCCAGTAATGCTGAAGACCACGGGTCCCTCACTCTGTAGAGACTTGCCCTGTTGGGAAAAGTTCCAGTTATGCTCAGCGGATAAATAAATAAAATTTATCTCAAATAAACCACTAGAAATTACACCCTTTCTCAAGGTCGGCTTCTAAGGCAATGACCCCCAGAGCTGGCACACAAGTTAGGGTGCTTTATCTTAAATACCAAGGATCAGGAGCATTTCACATTTTTGAGGGTTTAAAATTTTGGAATATTTGCAGAGTTTACCACACGAGAATCCCTAATCCAAAAAAGCAAAATCTAAAAAGTTCCAAAATTCCAAACTATTAAGAAAAAGTTTTAAATTTCACAGCATCTCAGATATTAGAGCATTTTAGATTTCAGATTTTAAGGTTAAAGAAGCCCAATCTGTAACAATTACTATGAGCCATCCCAAGCATTCATGTAAGTTTTAGAATAGCCCCGTAAGATAATCCAAAATTTACACATGGAACAGAGGCACTCTTCTCATTCTACTCTAATTACCTTCTGATGCATCTCTTCTTCACCGGACCATGAATCTCTCAAAAGCCCTTAAGACCTTTCTTTACCCTTCTCTACGCCCTTAGCAACTAGTACAGAGCCAGACTTGGAGCAGATGATCAAAAGGAGACGGGGTTTAAAAAGTAACTTGAGAGCTGGAGGCATAGCTCAGCAGTTAGAGTGCTTACCTCGCAAGCACAAACCCCTAGGTTCAATTCCCCAGCATCACATAAACCAGGCGTGGTAGCATACAACTGTAATCCCACCCTCCCTTTGGGAGGCTGAGGCAGGACTGCTGTGAGTTCCTAGCCAACATGGGCTACATAGTGAGTTCAGGACCAGCCAGGACTACAGAGCAAGAGTCTGTCTCACAAAACAAACCAAAAAACCCAAAAAGTACCTGCACTCTGCTGTACAAGTACACTACATACTTTTTGACATCTGTCCTTTTTCTCACACAGAATATCCTGAATGTCCCTCCCCCCCCCCCCACTTTACAAAAATCCACACAAACAACATTAATTTCTGATCCCTGCTCTGCAGCCAGTATGAATTCTGTGGGATAAAGCATACAATCCTTCTAATATCGATGACACTGAACTGCTTGGGCATGACTTAGTGCCTCCCGGCCAAGCTGATGTTCGTGTAGCGATTTTGCTTTGAGAGGGTCTCGGGTACCATGGAACACCTGCCTCCTTCCCAGCAGGCTTCCTTAATGTTCAATTCCCAAACTGCTCTAACATCCTGCCCTCCCTTTTATTGTGCAAGCCCACTGCTGACCTCAACTTCTTCGTCTTCCACTCCCAACTCTATTTAGACCTACTACAGTTACACATCCATTTAATAAAGAAGAGCTTCCCAGAGGCAGCATTTGCTTGAGCAAGCTTTCAACAGCAGGCTTCAACCTGTCCTGAACTCTTGACTTTCAAAACCACATCCCAGTCATCTGTACACATCACTCACACCCTGTCTGCTCCCCATCCCCGCTCCCCCACCCCTTCTCGGGGGCGAAACCACACCATTCAGCATAGGTCTCCTGGATTAGAGAAACAACTTCTCCACTTCTCCAAAATCAGTCACCTCTACATTTCCCAATCTTTCCTGTTCCAGGCATTAATGCCAACCTCTTACAGGCTAACCCCTTCCTACTTCACTGCCAGTCTCTCACCATCCCAAGCACTGATCACACCAACTCTCTAGGGCTGGCAACTGCCTAAAGAAAAAAAGCACTAACCTCCCCCTCACAGCACTCTGCTGTTTTCAGTCCTCTCCTGACCTGTCAACCTTGTCCTTTCTCACTAGCTTTCTACCTTGAGATGCTTAAAACCCACAAACCACACACAACTCAACTCTATCCCCCCACCCCTCAGAGTGCGGCTCTCCCCTTTGGGAGTTCTGCTCCAGCTAATCCCCTGGCAAAATACTTTTCCCACCTAACACCTCTAACCTCGAGCACCCCAAGTGGACACCGTCTCCACCTCCTAAGCCAATCTGCATACTCATCTCAATAACGGGCTAACCAACAGGAATGAAACACCCCTTCTCAGCAATCCCAATTAAGCTCGATTGCCATTTTGCATTTTAAGGTAAATGTTGATCAAATTCCCTCTTTTTTTTTTTTTTTTTTTTTTTTTTTTGCAGTTTCAAGTACCATTCTAAACTGAAAGGAATGTCAACAAGAGAATTATTACCTCTATAAACAGGAAGCAGTGCTAGCCTCAGACACAGCTGGCTCCAGAAGTCAAATAAGCTTGTCTTCCTCTTCCAGCCCTACTTTCCTCTCTGGCTTCATTCTTAAGCAGGAACCCTCCACACTGCAGGAAACCCAGGATCTAACAGAGAGAGATCTCATCCCACCCCAGCATCCATCTAATAAAGCTCAGGAGAGACTGACTGGCTCTGCGAGGGTCCACTGAGGACCACATATCAGCCAAAGGAAGCACGAAAGACCAACACACAGGATGAGAGAAGCCAAGGTACGGCTCCCCCCACAATCCAATTCCTCTCTGCTTCGCAGTGTCTCTGGCTGCTTCCTCTGGGGTTCCAGCTCCTGCTGAGCAGCTCAGCAGCCACGCTAGTTCCCACAGAAGCTCCTGAGTGGCACTAACAATACCTTCTCCATAGGTACTCCAGCCCTGAGGGTGAGGGCAGCTTCCTGCTACTCTGCTCTCTGGGTAACTTTCCCATCCCCAACTTGGCTTCTAGGGCTTTTCATCACCCAGGTAACTAAATCTCTGCACTATGGCCTCTTAGTCTGCACCTCCTTCCGTGTTTTCTATTACCTGATTGGACTATAATAGACAAAGAGTACACAAAAATGTAGAAATAAAATGTGGTGAGTCCAATATCAATGAATAATAAATAACTACCTCACATTTATTAAAGGCTCCCTATATACCAGGGAACTCAGTGGATAGTCACATGAAGCTAGATATGTAGATACTTGTGCTTCCCTCTTGTTACAGAGGAGGAAACTAAGTCTCAGAGAGGTCAAATAACTTGCTGTTACCAAGACTGTAAGTGGTGGAGCTGGGATTCAAATCCAGACAACTTGCCTCTGGAGTGCACACTCTCAGACATGAAGCCAAGCACAGTGCTCAACACAGAAGGTACCTATGCAGATCAAGTGTCACCTGTCAAGAGGCTGGGGGAGATAAGGGCTGGGAGGCAACTAGTGGATTTAGCAATAAGGAAGTCAGAGAGGGCCTTGAGCACAGTCAAGAAACCAGAGAGAAGATGGGAGGCTCAGAAGTAAGCCAAAGGCTAGGAGAGCAGAAAAACCTTCCTTTCGAGGTTTGTTCGCAAGAGACATTATAAAATTGGGCACAAGATTAAGAGAGAGTTCTAAAGCAGAGCTTTCTTTACTCTTGTGTATTTTTACATGAAGATGAAGGAGCCACTTGAGAGAGTATAAGTCAAAGAAAGAGCGTGGCAGAACCAAAAGTGTGACCAGCAGAAAAAGAATTCAGAGCAAAAGTTTATTGTCCCCTATGACCCTAGGACTGAGCCGCAGGTCCAGGTGCAAGACCCCCTAGAAGGTTAATGCATAGGGATTAAGGGATAGGAAAATAGGCAAAATAGGTAAGAAAAAGGATACTATGGTACTGTCCCCCAAATGCCTCCTGTATTTGGCTATAATGGGATACCTGAGGAACAACGTGCTGTTGGGAGGTAGGGCCTGGCTGGAATGAGCAGATGCTTAGGGCTTTACCTAAGGGACGGTGTCAATTTGTTGAGATTGGTGGCTGCACAGGGCAGAGTTTTCAGGTGTGTGCTGCTGACTGAAAGTAAGGGAGGGGCGCTGTTATTGCTTCTTCCTGGGAAAGCTCTCTCCTTGCCTGAGTCTCCAGACTGTTCCTTACTCACCTGGCTTTCTGTGTGCAACGCCCTGAGTGGCTTTCCAGTCTCTGCCATGTGCTTCCACCATTGCCAGCAACCCATGAACTATGTGAGGTGTTCTGAAACTGTGAGCTAAAATAAATTCTCCCTTAAGCTGTGGATGTTGGGTATTTTGTCCCTGCAGTGAAGAAGTAACTAAGACAAAAGGGATACAAAAGATGCAAAAAACAAAACAAAAAGCTGATTATGTGATGAAGAGAGCTTTTGTGTAGTGTAGGTGAGGTAGCCAGCCTGAGGATCAGGCATGGGCTATTTCGCTAGTGGGTGGGTCACGGACTAGATAGAGGAGAACAAAGCAGGGCTGCCAGAAAGGTTGGATGAGCAGACTGGTGGGCTACAGGTTAAGGGACACAAGTCTCTGCTGGAGGTCAGAGTTGTCATCATCAGCTGGCCAGCTGCCAGCGTCTGCGAAGTTGTTATACCAGGACTGGAGAAGTCAGGATGCCATGGCCAAGAAAGAATGAGGGAATAGCTGGGACTCATGATAAATAAGCAGCTTTAGCTGGTATTGCATGAAAACAAAGAAATGGGTAACGATATGACATGAAGGAGGTGTTGTCTGGCTTCAGTATCGTCACCATTTTACTGTCTATCAATTTATGTATCTCATAATATGTTGTATGCCTAAAATCAACACAATAAAAAAGACATCTATTTTTAAGACATTGTTTCAGAGCTCAGAGGGTTCTACAATGCAAGGAAGTTGCTGCAGAAAAGACAGATGAACTTCAAAACAGATAGAGGTGATCAGAGATAAAAGATTAAAGAACTGATAGTTTTGGAGACTTACCAGAGAAGGGTTAGGGCTCTCAAGAAAAGGACATGTTTTGAAAAGACATTGTGTTAGATCTCAAATTTCTAATGAACAAAGCCTGTACGATGGTCCAATGGTACAGACGGATAAACAAAGAACTCAGGCTGAGAAAGGAGGACTACAAGTGTGAGCCCAGACTACGCAACTTAACAAATTCGAGAGATCCTGTCTCAAAATCAAAAAAATAAAAATATAAAATGAGCTGAGAAGATGGGTATGGTGGCACATGCCTGTAATCACAGCACTTTGGGGGCTAAGGCAGGAGGACTGCTCAGACCAGCCTGGGCCACACAGGCAGTTCAAGACCTATTTAGACTACAGAGCAAGACCCTATCTCTAAAAAAAAAAAAAAAAAAAAAAAAAAAAAAAAAAAAAAAAAAAAAAAAAAAAAAAAAAAAAAAAAAAAAAAAAAAAAAAAAAAAAAAAAAAAAAAAAAAAAAAAAAAAAAAAAAAAAAAAAAAAAAAAAAAAAAAAAAAAAAAAAAAAAAAGAAAGAAAAAAGAAAAAAGAAAAAAGGAAAAAAGAAAGAAAGAAAGAAAGAAAAGAAAAAATCAAGTAACAAGACAGAAAAACAATGAAGTCAATAAAGTTGGAAAATGGCAGAAAAGCAAAAGGAAGGTCTATGCTAACATTTGTTCCTACTTGTACAGCTTTCACTCCTTCTGGTGACAGCACCTTGATGTTGGTTTGGAAACTAGCTCCCTTCCCAGACCGAGGCAGCTTCTGAAATACATAGAATATTCTGCCTTGATATGAGGAATAGGAAGTGAATGTTGATTATTCTCCAAACTGTACACATATGTTTTACTCTCTAAATTTTATATCTTTGTGTACATATTTCAGTATTTTTTTAAGCTCTCTCATCCAAGCCTGAGCAATCAGTCACCAAGGCTGGTTCAGGTGCCTGTTCCAATTTAGGTCACCGAGACTCCAGCCCAGAGCGCTCGCTGTGAGTATCAGGAAAGAGGTGCTCTCTTTCAGCTGAAGCTGTGATCCCTTCAAGTGCTTGAAAATAAAGCTAGCACAAAAGAAAGCAGTGGCAGGAGATGGCAAGTGACAGATTCCAGAGTTCACCTGACCACCCTGTTCCGGCCACCCCTAAAGCCAAACACCTGGGCCTATTCAACAACAGGAGACAGTGGTTTCCCTCACCGCCCCCTCCAGCCAGTTTGCTTTTGGCTTACAACCTTTTAACACAATCCTAACTTGGTAGAATTGTCAAATAAGGTATTTTCAGTTCCACAGCCTATGTGCCCCTTTCTGGCATGCAATCCACCCACTCCCATCAAGAGCCTGTACTGCTCCCATCCCTGTGGCCCTCAAGTAAAGGCCAAAGTTCTCAGGGCCTACAAGGCCCGACAGGATGGGACCGTCCCGTGTTGTCATCCCCACATCCCCCGGTCTGGTAGCTCACTTCATTGCTACTTCATTGCTCATCGCCCCAGCCACACCGGCCCAAGGCTGCTCCCCTAGCACACAGAACAGGACATGTGTCTCCAGGCCTCTGCTTCAGGTCCTCCCTCCACCTGCCACTTTTCTCCAAGGGATCCACCTGCTACCTCCCTCGTTTCCTTCAAATCTGCTCAAGTCTTCACTAAGGCCTACTCAGATCTCCCTCTCCCACGGCCAGGGACCCTGAGCCCCTTCCCTGCTGTATTTTTTCTTCCTTCAACAGCATTTAATACATAATACTCACCAAACATACCCGATGAGAGCAAGGGGCTTTGGCTGGTTTATTCACCTCAGGTTCCTAGAACAGAGTCTGACTCACAGGAGAACCTCAAATATTTACCAAATTGGGGCGGGGGGGGGGGGGGGTGCTGCTGGAGGAATAGCTCATCAGTTACAGCACTTGCCTAGCAAGCATAAGGCCCTGAGTTCGATTCCTCAGTGTCACATAAGCCAGGCATGGCGGCACACGCCTATAATCCCGGCACTTGGGAGGTGGAGGCGGGAAGATTGCCATGAGTTTGAGGTCAGCCTGGGCTACATAGTGATTTCAGAACCAGTCTGAACGACAGGATAAGACCTTGTCTCAATAAATAAATATGGTATGAACACGTTAAACAGCTGCGTGACAGACAATAAGTGAAAGCGTAGCATATGAAACGATTTACTTAAAACACTTCAGTCACAATTTTCCCTCATAATAAGTTTTATAAAAACTATTATGTATACAAAATTCTTTAAATTTTAATGAATCTCCTCTCTCTAAAAAATCCAAAATTGCAAATGAGAGGCTATAGGAATAGTGCTTGCCTACCAAGCACAAGGCCTTGGGTTCGATTCCCTAGCACCACCTCAGCCAGGCATAGTGGCACACACCTATAATAATCCCAGTACTTGAGAGGCTGAGGCAGGAGGACTGCTGTAAACTCAAGCCTAGCCTGGACTACATTATGAGTTCAGGACCACCCTGGACTGCATAGCAAGTCCCTGTCTCAAAAAAAAAGGAAAAAAAAATTACCAAATGAGCAAAAAACAACATGAGTCTCCAAGGAGCAGAGCTTGGTTTTGTAAAGGGTAACTGAAACAAGGCCTTGTGTTGCAGACCTGTAATCTCAGCACCTTGGGAGCATGAGGCAAGAGAATCAAAAGTTCGAGCCCAGCCTGGGCAACTGAGCAACTTCGTGAAACCCTGCCTCAAGTAAACAATGAAAAGGAGGTGGGGGTGAAACTCAGAGCAAAGGCCTTGTGTTCAAACCCCAGTACCAGAAAAAAAAAAAAACTGTGGGAGAGAGTTCTGATTCCCACCTCCTGACTCTCACACACATATACAGGGTGTCCCAAAAGTTGCCATACATATAAAAGCATAAAACATATAGTGCAACACAAAAAATGTGTTTGCTCAGCATTAATATGTCATAATATCTGAAGTAAAACTAGTATTATGAGAAAAATTATGCAAGAACTGAATTCAATATACAGAATATCCCAAAAGTTGCTATACATAGGGAAAAGTAAGGAGCCTTGGGTAACTCTGTAGAGGGGAAGGGAAAATTCCATTCCAAGTACTTCCTGGAAGTCCAGGTGAGTCAAGGGGCAGCAGAAAGGAGGTGGGAGAGCTGATAAAGGGGTTGGAATGTGGGGAGGAGTATGAACCACAGAAAGAACTTCCACCTCAGAGGGTACACTGGAGTTGGAAGCCAAGTCAGAGAAGAGAACAATGTGTAAAAGGAATTAAAAAGAAGTGAGTCAAGCAGTTTCTTTACATTTCAGGTGTAGAGCAGAGATATAGGGATATAAGCCTGGTGGGCTTCGCCTGCATCAGAAGAATTAGTCATAGCAACCCTTGGCTGATAGCAAGAATCTTCTGTCTCAGCATGGCTTGGATGACTTCAGACACTGATGATGGAGTATTCACCATATTTGCTTTCTTTCTTACCAGAGCACAGCAGAGGCCATTCATAAGTGTTAGCCAGACCAAAACACATGGCTACCCTATCTCCTGGTGCCACCCTGAGAGACAGAGAGCAGTAATAACCCCGTCCTAAGGACAGCCTCTCAAAACTTCATCCCTTTGCCCAGAATTGATCCTGAATCCTTATCCCAATGTCCAAAAGACAAGAATACGGACTTCTTTTCAAAGACAGGCTGTAGCACTTTCTCACCTGCCCTCTGGTGACCCCCGTGCTGCCCAGGCAAGAGAAAGCAGGGCAGAGGACAGGCTTCCTCCCACTGTCTGACTCACCTCGGCCACTTGTCCAGCTTCTCACTACAGAAGCATATGAGGACACGTGTGTGTGCCAAGACTCAAGAAAAATGTTACTCCCGGTCAGAAAAAGAAATTATGATGCTTAGCCTCTAAGGAAAAGTGGCTCACTATAAATCAGGCCCTTGAGACTGGTGCCATTTAGATGCTCCACACAGTAGCTAGGAAACTTATTAAATATTCAATAATTAATAACATTGCCTTCAAGATTGTCTCTCTCAAGAAACTGATCACAAGAAAGCCATCAATAATCAAACTTGGAGCTCCTTATTTCCTGCAAAGTAGCCAGATCTTGGCGGCAAGGGGCATGTAGTAATAAAATGGATACACTTCTGAGCCAGGTATCATCCAAAATTCAATCAATAAGCAAGTATTTAAAGTAGCTTTCTGACCCAGATACAGTGGCAAAGCCTGCAATCTGAGCATTTGGAAGACTGAGACAGAAGGATTGCAAACTGAGACCAGCCCGGGCCACATCACAAGTTCAAGGCCAGACTAGACTTGGCAGCAAGACCTCTGTCTCAAAGGAACAAAAAAGCCTGGCATGGAAGTGCACACTTGTAATCCCAGCACACAGAACACTGAGGCAGGAGTGCCATGAGTTTACAGCCAGCCTAAACAACACAGTAAGTTCAGGATCAGCCTGAACTTTAGAGCAAGATCTTGTGAAAAGAAGCAAAAAAAAGAAAGAAAGAAAGAAAGAAAGAAAGAAAGAAAGAAAGAAAGAGAAAAGAAAGAACAAATGAAATGAAATAGCTGTCTGCAGGAGCTAGCCACCAAGCCCCAGTGACTTCTACCTTCCAGTACTCATATCCTCTCCCCACATATGTACCAGTGCAGGTCCAACAGAACAGAGAGAAGTTATAGGAAACTATCTGCAGTCCTCAGGGACTCTTGGATCATTTGCTATAGCAGAACCTAGGTGCCATGTCAGCCAGACCCGCAGAGAGTAACAAAGACCTGCCACCAGCCACATGAGTGACCTTGGAAGCCAATCTTCCCCCAATCCATCCTTCAGATGACTGCACCCTCCCGAAAGACCTCAGGTCAGAGCCAAAGAGGTAGGCTGCTCCCAGATTCCTGACCTACAGGCACGATTTTCAGATGCCAAATTTGGGGGTAATCTGTTACAGAGCAATAGATAATTCACTATGCTACACTGAGCCAAGAAGGAAATGAAAAAGCTTAACCTCAATTCCTAACCTCTGTCCAAAAGAAGGAAACAAATTATTTAATCATGCCACTGCTTTTGAACAAGGGGCAAGACTTTTCCGAGCTCCATAAACCTTCATAAAATCTATAATCTTCTATAAAACAACAGAAGAAACAACTACAAAGAAACATAAGTATGCACACATCTTGAGCTGTTCAACCCACTGGTTTCATTTGCTTAAGTTTTCTTTTCCTTAATATTTTACAAACTCTCTCCAGAAAAGTGCACCAAGCCTACCAGCCAACTGTTTTGAATGCACTGGGCCCTTCTGACTGTAAGGTCAGCCCATAACTCATTTTTACTGTATCGCGTGCCACTTCCATCTAAGGGGAGAAGAAACTCATCTCTCCTGATTTCATTAAGACAAGGAGGAATTCATTTAGTATTTTACTAGATGGCAAAAAGCCTGGTAAGTGCTGAGAGCCATTCGAAATTCTGCAATTAATGACTATGAGGCAACAGGAGCACTGATATAATGGCTGTTCAAGTCCTGATCACAGATGAAATGCCCAAGGGAGAAGGAAAACCGCCTCGTGCCCTCCCTGGGCTCTGCTGTCTCTCAAAGCAGGAGGAGGGTTGTATCACTCTAAGAGATTCAGGAGCCTATCTCTGAACAAAGAAGGTCAGAAAGAGAGCTTTCATTCCTCCAACCACAAAGTCCGCCTCTGCCAAACCGAAAACTGTGTGGTAGGCCGTCAGAGGTGAATGAAGCCCCAGACAGAAAACCACAGTGACACTCCTCCCGCCGCCAGCTGGGGTCGGAGTCAGGTGACTGCTCAGGACAAAACAGCAAACCTAAACAAAGATCACTCCCCACATGACTGACTGAAGGCAAGAAGATGCGCCTGGCCGCAAGACCGAGGCTGCCCAGTCCCACCCCCGAAAGCCATTAACTCCGGCTTCTTCGCAGTCCCTGCAAACTGGAGGCGCTACAAGTGAGTCGACAGCTCGGCCTTCAAGGATGCACCCAGAGGAGGCTGGCCCTCCCATCCCATCCCATCCCATCCCACCCCACCCCACCCCACCCCACCCCACCCCAGGCCACAAGCGCCCAGCACCGCACGCACGCCGCAGCGGCAGCAGCCGGCAGGACCCCTCCCCGCCAGCTGTCACGGCGCCGGCGACCAGTCGGCTAAGACCCCGCAGGGGCAGCAGAGAGGGGATGCTTCTCCCGAGGGCTCTGGCTGGGGGCGAGGGCACGCCCGCACCTCGAGAAGGGTTGCGCGGGTGGGCGCGACCCGAGAATCTATCACCTCCCCACCCCGGAGGCGTAAAGCGCCTTGCCAAGCCCCAGCCCCGGGCACCCTACCTTGTCACCGAAGCTGCGGGCCAACAGCAGGTCCGGGCTGGGCGTGCTGTCGCCGCCCACGGCCTCCTCGCTGCTGGAGCCGGCCAGCGGGTGCGGCATGTCGCGCAGGGAGTAGGGCCCCGTAGATGGCAGGGCCTTGGGGGGGCCGCCCGCCATGGCGCGCACCGCCGCTTCCTCCCGCTGCCGGCCGCGGCGGGTTCCCCGAGCGCCCCAGGCCGAGGCTCCGCGCGGCCGCCACTCGGTCGGAGGCCCTGCACCGGTCGGACGGGAGGCTGCGCCGCCGCAGCCCGCGGGCCCGTGCTCCTCCCGGCCGGGCTGGGCTTCTCCGCACCGCGCGCCTCCGCTCCGCGCCGAGCCCGCGGCCGCGGTGCCCAGTCCGCACCGCCACGCCGCCCACCGCTCGTGGCCCCGCCCCCGCGGCGCCTCCGCCTCCCGGGAGGGGTGGGCGGGGCGGGGGTGGGAGCCGATAGGTGGGTGGAGAAAGGCGGCGGGCAGCTCCGCCCCCGCGCGCCGCGCAGCAGGAAGTGCGCCCTCAGCCTGTGCGGAGTCCGCGGAGAGTCCGGCCGCGCGGCGGGGGAGCTGCGCCTGCGGAGGCTGCACGCAGCCCCCGGGGCAAAGTTTAGCGGAAGTCGAGGCTGGAAGAAGAGGTGGGGAGAGCCCGTGCTGCCCTACCCGCTTTGGCGGGTGCGCCCACTGGCAGCCGAGTTTGGGTCTGGGGGATTCGGGGCGAAGCACGTGTGTCAGTCTTCTGTCTCCAAGGAACACACAGAAGTAACCCCAAATGGAAGGAATTACGACGCATATCATAGCAGTAGCCGGAGGTTTGTGAGGCTCTGAGGACCTGGAGAGCATCGGCGCGGGACTGGAAGGAATTCGAGTAGGCAGTGTGAGGTGTCTTCATATTGGATTTCTCGTGCTGTCTTGATTCTGCAGCTAAGCTCAGTGTGTGCAAGGTGAAACCTCAGAAGAGTAAACATCTGCGAATTAGGAAAGTGTGTACAAAGTGATTTATGGCTCTTAAGTTCACACATTAGCCACACGGTCTTTTGCAAGAGCCTTGAGGTTCAAGTATTTTCTATGCACGTGTGCTTCCTTTCTAAGGTGCTCGCTGAGAGCTTCTATTCGCTGTCTATAGGTGGGATAGTCAAGGCGTTACTTCAGTTCTTTGGGGTGTATCTTCACCTCCTTTTTCCACATTGCCTGTCTCTGGAGCTTCTCTTTCTAAGGCCAAGTCATTAGAAAGTCTCTGGCCAGGAGCAGAGGGTGTAGCTCAACGATTATAGCGCTTGAATAGAAAGCTCAAGGCCCCAGGTCCGTGAATTCCTCAGCACCACGTAAACTGGATGTGGTGGCACACGCCTATGATCCCTGCACTCAGCAGGCTGAGCAAGGACAGTTGCTCTGAGTTCAGAACCAGGCTGGACAACAGAGCAAGATGCGGCCTAAAAAGGAAAGAAAGAAAAAAAAAAACAAAAAAAAAAAAACATCTGTCCTTCAAAGTAGTGAGTAGGACAGCTCACTGTGAGGGAGCATGTTTTCTCCTATCCACCCTCAAACTCCTCAGTTTTGCCCTCTGTACTTTTTACCTGCTGAGAAGTGGTGACAGGTCTTGAGGTTGGGATTCATCAAGGTCTGTAACAAACTGTTGCTCAAGAAACAAGTGGAGGAAAATGCTCAGCTGAAGGGAACCAAGTAGCAGAGAAGCATTGAGATTCAAACACTATCCTTCATTTCCCGCAATGTAAACTCTCAGATGTGGACTGTGGCTGTTATCTTCTATCTCCCCCACAGGGATCTGCCTTGGGTGGGGAAATTAAGATTCACAGGACACTGGCAACCGTTGCTTTTGTGCTGTACCAGCTCAGGTGCTCCAAATGAGCCTCATCCCTACCCTTTCCTTTTTTATTTAGTGACTGGGTTTGGCTAAGTGTCCAGGGCTTGTCTCGAACTTGAAATCCTCCTGCCACAGCCTTCTGTGTGACTTGGATTATAGCACAGTGTTTTTTGTTTGGTTGGTTGGTTTGGTTTGGTTTGTTGTTTTTTGGTTGGTTTGTTTAGGCTTGTTTTGTTGTTGTTGTTGTTGTTGTTTTGGTTTGGTTTGGTTTTGAGACAGAGTATCACTCTGTCCAGGCTAGTCCTAAACTCACTCGGTAGCCCAGGTTGGCCTCAAACACAGCAATCCTGCCTCAGCCTTGCTGGTGCTAGGATTACAGGTGTGCACCATCAGGAGCACGAATCACTGGGCTACACCAAGAGCCCTGCAGCACAGTTTTGAATGCTGCACTTGCCTCACAAAAATGCCAAGGTCAGGGCTGTAGAAGTTGGGTAAAATTGTTAGTATTTTCATATTCATGTGCTTCTTACAACTACCATAGGCTCTATTATCTATTCTTCTGAATTAGCATTGAAATGAATAGCACAGATATAAATGGAAATGATTGTTCTGTTGAGCCCAACATAGGTTTTTCTCATTGAGTGGTGTTATTTTTAACAACTAGGGCACCTTAACATAGTGGAGATCTTTCTTTATTGAGACCCCACAGAGCTGGGTGCAATGGTACAGGCCTATAATCCCAGCACTCCAGGAGGCTGAGGCAAGAGGACCACAAATTCAAGCCCAGCCTGGGAAACTTACAAAGAGACTATCTCAAAATAAAGAATAAAGGACTTGGGATATAGCTCAGTGTAGAGGCCTGTATTTAATCCACAGGACCAAGATAAGTAAAGACTCCACAGATCTTTCTCTTCAGGACACGAGAGCAAAATGAAAAGAGATCACTACAGGTGAGTAACCATGAGGAAGTTAACCTCAACAAATCTGTTTTCTAACCCCTGAAGAGGGGGAGAAGGAGAGCAGGTAGTAGTAACAGGAGGTAGTTGTGAGGTTTGACGTGCTTTATGTCACAGTTCTAGCAAATTGCTGGCCTGGCGTATAGGATCCCCTAAATGTTAGTTCTCTTGCTTTTTCCTCAGATTTTCTCAACTCTTTGGGGGGGGGGGGGAGGTAATAGGGATCAAACCCCAGGCCTTCACACTGAACTACATCCCCAGCCCATTTTTATGTTTATTTTTTGTTTTTTGAGACAGGGTATTGCTGTACACTCCAAGCTGGTCATGAACTCACTATGGAGCCCAGGCTGGCCTCAAACTCATGATAATCCTCTTGCCTTAGTCTCTGAGTGCTGGAATTGAAGGCATGAACCACTGTGCTGAGGTTTATGTGGTGCTGGGGAATAGAACTCAGGGCCTTGAGATTGCTAGGCAAGCGTTTTAACAACTAAGCTATTCCTCTAGCCCACCATTTGTATTTTGATTTTGAGATAAGGTCTCACTAAGTCATTAAATTACTGGCTGAGGTCAAACTTGCAGTCCTTCTTCCTTAGCCTTCCAGAGTGCTGGGGTTACAGGTCTGTGCCATTAGACCGAGCATTTTTTTTTTTTTTTTTTGAGACAGGGTCTTGCTGTATAACACACACTGGCCTTGCAATTTTATGTAGCCCAAGCTGGCCATGGAATTTTAATCCTCCTGCCTTACTTTCCCAAGTGCTGGGATTACGGGTGTACATCACCAATCCCAGTGTTTCTCTATTATTCTTATAAAATGATTAAAGTACTTGCCTAGCAAGCCCAAGGTCCTAAGTTGGATTCCCCAGCACCACCTAAACTGCACGTGGTGGTGCACACCTATAATCCCAGCACTCAGAAGGCTGAGGCAGGAGGATTGCCATGAGTTCTAGGCTAGCCTGGGCTCCATAATGAGTTCAGACCCAGCCAGGACTACTGAACTACAGAGCAAGACTCTATCCAAAGGGAAAAATAAAATAGTAATAGCATTTTCATAATTAAGTATGCTGCACCCCAAATTCGGTTTGCTCAGTCTGGGTCCAAGTGTTGGTTTTCTATACTTCCACTCATGGAAAGTAGAAAATGAAAAAAAGAGCAAAAGTTCCTTACAGATGAAATGAAACAGTTTATTTTCCAATTTCCTAGTTGGTCAGTGGCATCTGGCCACAGTGATCCAGTGGGTAGTCATCAAAACTAAAGAAAGTAAACTTCTGTGGAAAATATTTTGGTAGAAAGTTTCTACCATTCGCATTTAGCCCAAGCCTGCCTATTCATAGTCACCATTTCCTGTTTCACTTCAGTATTCCTTGCAGTGGGAAGTTGTCACTGGAATAGCATAAGTGCCCCAGAGCATGTGACTCTGTTTCTACCACAAGTTTCAAAAACAATGTGGTGAGCAGGAAGAAACGTGAAGGTTCTGTGTCAGACCAGAAGGCTGTAGTGTCCGTTAGAATTATGAAGGGAAGCTTAGATTTTTAGTGCTGAGCTCGGAGGACGACACTGGATGTCTGTTGGGGATGGGGCAGGTCCTCAGTGCCAACAGCACCCAAGAACAGCGCCTGGGGCCTTTCTCATCCACAAGGAATGGTAAGCACTCAGCCTGGAAACTCTCAGGAGCCAGGACCTTGGCCGCAGAGTTCAGTAGTCTGGAAGCCTGGCCGGCAAGCCATGAGGCTGCACATTGACGACCCAGGCCTCTGAAACAAAGCAGGCCCGATGGAGCATTCTCTGGTTCCCTCCCCTGGTACAGCATGTGCTTGGGCCTTCTTAGTGTTTGTGCTAGCTGCTTATCCTCTTCTGGTTGTTAGTACAATCATAGCTTTATTCTTTATGGCATCCCAAACCCTGCCTCAGAATAACACCACCACTTCTGAAGTGGACGGCTTGTGAGGACAAAGAAGGTTTTCAGAGAGCATTCAGAGTGACACGTAGCAAGCCACAAAGGGCTGTGTCAGACAAGAGGGACAACTGAGAGGGTGCCGTCCCCAACAGAGACAAATTGTGTGAACAGTTTAACTCCTCTAGTGATATGCCAGGAAAGAAGCAAGGATGACTTGAGGTGTGGATCTGGAAAGTTGTGCAAATAGGACATTGGAACTTGCCGCAAACCAGCAGAAGGATTTATGGGTAAATGATAGGATCACTTTATCTTTTCATATCAGACAGCTCCTGACTCCCCCACCCTAAAGCATGGAGTCTCCCATGCAGTAAGGCGGGGAGGGATCCCCAACCCCAGGGCCTCAGACTGCCTCCTGTCAGCATGCTTCTAGTAGGTTCCACGGCTGCTGCTGATCTGACAGGAGATGGCGCTTCGCTCCCTTCTGCCCTCCTATAGCTACGCGCCATTTCAAAGCTATCCTCCAACAACCTAGGGGTGGACACAGTCATGAATCTTAAATTTTTTAATGTTAATATCTTTTAATTTTTATTTACATATCACCTCTCTTTCCCCTTCCCTCTCCACAAAGTCCATCTTCTTTCTTCCATATCTTTTACATTTTTTTATGTTTGGGTTTTCACATATTAGAGAAACCATATGATAATGAATCTTAAATTTCAGGGTGCCTAAGAATCCCTGCAAACTGGGGCTGGGAGGAGTTGCAAAGCTGTTAGAGCACTTGCCTAGCAAGCTAAAAGCCCTGAGTTTGATTCCTTAGTACAACATTAACTGAGTGTGGTGGTGCATACCTGTAATCCCACCATTTGGGAGACTGAGGCAGGATTGCTGTGAGTTCAAAGCCAGCCTGGACTACAGAGTGAGACCCTGTCTTAAAACAAACTTTAAAAAAAAAAAAAAAAAGAAAAAGCATTATTTCCAGCCTTACCCAAGAGATTCTGCTTCTGGGGTAGAACCTGAAATATTTTTCTATTTTTTTAGTTGAAATAATTATTTTTAAATTAAAACTAATTTTGCCAAACCCAGTGGCACTGACCTGTAATCCCAGCACTGTGGGAGGCTGAGGCAGGAGAATTGCACATTGGAGCCCAGCCTGGACAATTTAGCTACTTAGGGCGGCCCTGTCTCAAAAATAAATAAATAAATAAATAAATGCTGGAGATGTAGCTCAGTGTGAAGGTGCTGGACTTTGGCCCCTGTGCCACAAAATAAATATAGAATAAAAATAAACTTAATTTTTAGACCTAGATATTAAAACTGAAACACTGAACCTTCTAGAAGACAAATTAGACAAGAAGCTAAAAGATATAGGTGTAGGAAAGGATTTGCTTAATAAGACACCCAAAGCAGAAGAACCTCTAAAATTAACAAAGGGGATTGTTTCAAATTAAAAAGTTTTTGCACAGCAAAGGAAATTATCAAGAGTAAAGGAAGAACCAACAGACTGGGAAAAAATACTCACATATACCTCAGATCAGAGCCTAATAGAATAACAGGAAATAACAAGAAACTGGAGAAAACCCTCAAAATTAAAGATCCTATTTTTAAAAAAGCAACAGAAATGAATAAGCAGTTCTCAGATGAAGAGGTTCAACTGGCCAGTGAATACATGAAATGTTCAACATCCTTAGCCATTAGAGAAATGCAACCCAAAACATCCCTAAGATATATAACCCCAGATACAATGGTATATATCAAGAACTCAAACAGCAATCAGCGTGGGCAAGGCTATGGGGAAAAAGAAACCCTCTTACAGTGCCTGTAGGAATGTAAACTGGTTGGTACAACCACTATGAAAGGCAGTATGGAAGTTTCTCAAAAGGATGAAAAAAAAAAAAAAAAACACATTCAGGAGACTGAGGCAGGAGAATGGCTGTGAGTCCAAGGCCAACCTGAGCTCCATAGTTAGTTCAGGACCAGCCTGGGCTACAGAGGGAGACTCTGCCTCAAAAAGGGGGCGGGGGGCTGAAAATAAATATCCTCTTTGATCAAGTGATACCTCTTCTGAGAATTTTTACAAATGGATTAAAAGTATCATATGACAGAGACACATGTATACCTATATTCATAGCAGTGCAAATAACAATAGCTAAAATATAGAAGGCACCAAAATACCCATCAATAGACCAATGGGTACAAAACTGTGGTATGGACTGCTACTCGTCAATAAGGACATATAGGTTGGAGGTTTTTGTAGGTAAGTGGAGGCAACTTGAGACCATCATACTTAGTGAAGTGAGTCAGAAGCAGAAAGTTAAGGATCGAATGGTTGCTCTATATGAGAAACCCAGATCACAGTCACTGCATAGAACTAAACAGGAGGAATCATGGCAGCTAGTGGGGAGAGAGTCAACAGTCAATAAGGGAGAGGGGAAGCATTTGTAATTTTGCCTGATATATATGTGCACAAAATACTCAAGTTCAATGTCCACATTGTGTGTTGAATATATACTTATCAGTAAAATGGGGGGGGGGCAGTAAACAACTGACAACCACAAAAAAAAAAAACCTTTTTTTGAGATGGGGTCTTGTTCTGCAAGCCAGGCTTGTCCTAAACTCGCTATGTAGCCCTGGCTGACCTTGAATACTCAGCAGTCCTCCAACTAGCCTTTATGTGGTGCTGGGAAATTGAATCCAGGGCCCTGGTACATGGTTGGCAAGCACTTTAACCTCTGACCTCCTCCCCAGCCCAAGGTCCCCAATCATTGGTGCTCCCAGAGTTTGTTGAAGTTTTATTACAACCCTATAATACCCCAGAAATAGCAAGCAGCTAATTGTTCCGCAAGTTGTCCCGAGAGTGATGGTTGCCATCAGATGTTATCTTCTGTTCCAGTAAATTCCTCCAAGGCCCCTTGCCCACTGCCTCTTACCTCAGTTGCATCCATCTCCCTAAGCCATGAATTGACGTTCTAAGTCTTCCTTTGTAAATTAGCATTTGTAAAGTGCTGGCTTTGTAGAAATTGTCTGTCATCTGAAAACTTGCTGAAATGGCACATTTCTACTTTTTTTTTTATTTTCTGCTTTTGAGACAGGGTCTTGCTAAGTTACTAGGTTGTCTAGACTGGGCTCAAACTTGCAGTTTTCCCGGCTCCGTCTCCCAGTGTTGGGATTACAGGCATGTGCCAGCTGGCCCAGCTTCTATTTCAAATTGTATGACAGAAACTTTTGCCCCTAAATTCATATGAGTGTTTTCACGGAACATCTAGCAGACGCCTAGCATTTAGGAGCAGCACCAAGGTGGACTGGCCTGCCTGCTGACCAATCCATTTCGTACATCTGGCCATGACGTAGAGCACAGTGAAGTAGGTATTTTCCAAGCCCTCCCATCTCAGACTTCTCCAGCCTCACCTCCGGGCTCCTAGGAGCTGGACTTTATCTGGCTAAAGAAATGCCTGGCTTTCTTCACAAGCAGACTGTGATGTGTTACTGAATGGGCATGAGTGTGTGCTCCTTTGTCCTGCCTAGCCAGCGAAGAGGCTGGCTGGAGATAATGAGAACCTCCAGTATTGGAAAACTTGGCACTGAATCTTACAGGCAGTGAGGCTTTGGTTAGGGTGAAATCCCTAATCCTGTGCACCCCCCCCCCCTTGATGGTGTTTGGTTTATCACTGAAAAGATCCCTATGGGACATGTAGAAGATGAACATAAAAGGCCCCAGCAGTGCCATAGCCAGGACACAACAGAAATGCATGTGTCTGTTTGCCAGAAGACAGATCTGAGAATCCCCTTGCAGTGCTACTTGAAATAGCCCAAACTGTTAATAGCAGCAGCACATGTGGCTTACCCATAGTGAAAGACATAAATATGATATATCCTCACAACAGAATATTACACAGCAGTGAACACGAAGGAACAGCTGGTGAATGAATCTCAACAAATGTAAAATGAAAGAAACCAGATACAAAATAGTATTTACCAAAATGAGTCCACTTGCAAAAAAATCAAAAACTGGAAAAACTAATACATAACACTAGAAGTCAGAGTAGTGTAACTTTTTTTTTTTTTTTTTTTTTTTGAGACAGGGTCTCGCCCTGTAGTCCAGGCTGGTCCTGAACTCACTATGGAGCCCCGGCTGGCCTTGGACTCAGGACAATCCTCCTGCCTCAGCCTTCCAAGTGCTGGGATTACAGGAGTGTGCCACCATGGCCAGTTTATGTGGTACTGGGGAATCGAACTTAGGTACTTAACACTTGACTCAGCTAACTGCTGAGCCGTTCCTCCAGCCCCAGAGTAGTGTAACCTTTGCAGGGAGTTTCTTGGCTGTTGCTGATATCCTGTTTCGTGAACCAAGAATTGTTTGGTTGTTTTTTGAGACAGGGTCTCGCTCCGTAGCCTGGGTTGGCCTTGGACTCAGGACAGTCCTCCTGCCTCAGCCTCCCGAGTGCTGGAATTATAGGCATGCGCCACCATGCCCAGTTTATGTGGTACTGGGGAATCAAACTTAGGCACTTAATGCTTGACTTAGCACTTGTCAGGCAAATGCTTTAACCACTGAGCCATTGCTCCAGCCCAAGAATAGTTTTTTTAAAAAAATTCATTGAGTCCATTTATGATTTGTGAGTCTTTAGGTTTTGTTTGTTTGTTTGTTTGTTTGTTTAGAGACAAGATTTTGCACTGTAGCCCAGGCTGGTCCTGAACTCACTATGGAGCCCAGACTAGCCTTGGACTCACAGCAATCCTCCTGCCTCAGCCTCCCCAGTGCTGGGATTGCAAGTGTGTGCCACCACACCCAGCTTCATATAGTGCTGATGAATTGAACCCAGGGCTTTTCACTTGCTAGGCAAATGCTTTAACCCCTGTGCCATTCCTCCAATCGATCTTTAGGATTTATTTTATCAAAATATATGTAGGGCTGGGGATGTAGTTCAGTGGTAGTGTCTGCCTAGCATGCACAAGGTCTTGGGTTCGATCCAGTACCACAAAAGGAAAAAGTTTATGTAATAAAAAGCAAGGGTCATCTAATGGGCAACCATCACCTCATAAATGAAGAAGCAGGGACTGGAGGAATAGCTGAGCAGTTAAAGTGCATGCATAGCAAGCTTACAGCCTTGAGTTTGATTCCCCAACACCACATAAGCCAGGCGTGGTGGTGCATGCCTGTAATCCTAGCAGCTGGGTGACTGAGGCATGAGGATTGCCATGTACTCGAGGCTAGCCTGTCTACATAGTGAGTTTAGGACCAGCCTCGACTGCAGAACAAGACCCTTGCCTCATAAATAAATAAATAAACAAATGAAGAAGCTGAGGCCCACAGACAGTTAATTGCTTGAGGTAAACCAGCTTGCTTGCTCTTAGATGTACAATGATGCGCATGTGGGTTTGAGGGATGTTATGTTATGCTATGTCACTTAGTTATTTAGAGACAGCATCTTGCTCTGTAGTCCAGGCTGGTCCTGAACTCACTATGGAGCCCAGGCTGCCCTCAAACTCACAGGAATCCTCCTGCAGCAGCCTCTCAGTGCTGGGAATGTAGGTATACGATACCATTCCCAGTTTGTTGAGGAATCATAGTCCGGGCCTTGCACTTTCGAGGCAAATGCTGTAACCGCTGTGCTATTCCTCCAGCCCCTGAGGAATGTTATTTTTCATAGATCCAGACAGCTGGGGATGTAGCTCAGTGGCAGAGTGTGTGCTTAGCATGTACAAGACCCTGGTTTTATCTCCCACACTCAAAAAGACAATGCTGGAAAGTAAAGGTGCAAAGAAACATGCCAGCCACTGTCAGCTGCCCACCAGTCACATGGCCCCTCGTTGCCTCACTGCTGGCCACTCCCCCTCTCCCTTCAAGTGCAGCCACGTGTAGGCTAATTTCTGCAGCTGCTGCAGTCATCCCGTGCCCATGAGCACAGACATCCCTAGTACCTCCAGGATAGCTGACCTGATGGGAAAAGCCTGGGTCTTTGAAAACATCCCTATGGTCTCGGGCAGGTTAAAGGGGATCCCTCAGCTTGTAGTTGGTTTTGTCCTTGTGGATGCAAGAATACAAGCAGGAGAAAGTTCCCTGAGGAGGGTGCAGCCCGGTGGGGCTGCCATGTGCCTTGTGTAATGTGCTTTCTCAAAGGGGCAATATGGCTTCCACAGGGGTGAAAATTGGTTCCGTGGGTAAAGAGGCCTCTGAGTTCCACTACTTTTCCCAGACTCTTGCCCAGGTTCTGCCCCTGTAGTAGCACTGGCCAGGCCTGCTCTGCTCAGTGTCTCCTGGGCTTTGTAAGAGAGGTGATGAGGGATTGCGAGGCCACAGACAGGTATTACCGTACGGATAACAAGAACACTAAGCGTGATGACTTGTTCTGCATAATCTGTGAGCCATGGAGCAAAAGGATGTCCAGGACAAAGCAAGAAAATTGTCCTCAGTTTCCAGAGAGAGATTCCCGGTGAGGTGACTCTCTAAAAGTAGAGCTTCCCACACATCCCCACCTGTATAAGGTAATTCATTATGCTGGAGTTTCAGGATTCTCTGAAGGGCAGGGCTGGGATTTGGTTTGTCCCTTGGTGTCTACTCAGGGCTTCCTGTGATGTGTAAGCGAAACACCCTAACTACCCCTCATGCAGAAAGTGGGAGGCTCAGGAAGCCACGCTCACCACAAGCTCACTCATTCACCTGACTGCCTGTGCTTCCCAGAATAGTAAATGTAGTAGAATGAAGGCCAATAAATAGGAACTGCCAGAAAACTTTTTTAATTTGATGGAATGCTATCTGTCCAAAGTCAAGCATGGTCTCTGTGAGATTTTTTTTTTTTTCAAGGCAGGGTCTCTCTGCAGTCCAGGCTGGTCCTGAACTCACTGTGTAGCCCAGGCTGGCCTGGAACACATGGAAATCCTCTTGCCTTAGTCTCCCAAGTGCTAGGATTATAGGTGGTGCCACCACACCCATCTTATGCTGGGGAATGAACCCAGGCCCTTGAGCTTGCTAGGCAAGCACTTAACTGCTAAGCTATTACTTCATTCCCTCAGTGAGCTTTTTAAAGCCAGCCTGTTCTGTGCTCAAGTTTCCAGTTTCTAGGACACATAGGGTATGTACCTTAATTGCTGCACGTCAACAAGTCTGTGGGGTCATTTTCCAGCTTTCTTCGTTTAGCTCCTGAGCATCAGGTCAAGACCCATGAAGTTCTTCCTGGGGAAAGCCACACATCCAATGTGTAAGTGTGTGGGATCTTAGGAGATTTGGGTTATCCTAGTAATTTAACAATGTAGTAGGAGTAAAGTTCTAGCTTCGCCTTGATCTCTGGGCAACCTCAGATATACTTCTGAGTCTGTGCTGCTCACTCGGACCATCCATTGGCACAACTGTTGCCCAGCACTCCGTGGGGTGTTGGGATGTGGATACTCAGCCAGAACCTTGTTGGGGTCAGAGAACTTAGGACACTGGAAACTAAACTATGGCACTTGAAAACATAGACTATAGGCTACCAAACCGTAACCTGGATTTCAGCATAGTTACTACCAATAGTTTGGGTTGTAGTTTATCTTTACAGTACCGGGGATTGAACCCAGGGTCTTCACACTGAACTATATTCCTAGCCTTTATTTATTTTTAAGTTTTGAGATAAGAGTCTCACTAAATTGCTAAATTGTCCAGATTGAATTTTGTGATCTTCCTGTTTCGGCCACCAAGAGTGCTGGGATTAAGAGTGTGTACCACCATGCCTGGCTTCCTTCCTTTCCTTTGTTTGTTTGTTTGTTTCTTTGAGATCCAACCCAGGGCCTTCACACTGAGCTATATCCCCAGCATCTCCATTTTTTCCATTTAGTTTTGAGACAAGTTGTCAGTAAATCACTAGATTGCTGAATATGGGTTTGAATTTGAGATTCTCCTGCATCAACTTCCTAGAGTGCTGGGATTATGGCCATGTGTCATTGCAAGTGGCTGGTTGGGGGAGGGAGGTGGTCATCTTTTTTTTTTTTTTGGAAACGGTATTGCTCTGTAGCTCAGGCTGGCCTCTAACTCACAACAATTCTCCTGCTTCAGCCTCCCCAGCTCTGAGATTACAAGCATACACCACCACACCTGGCTAATTTTTATGTGGTGCTGGAGATCAAACCCAAGGTCTTCACGTTAGGCAAGTTCTATAACCACTGAGCTACACTCCCAGCTTTATATTTTTGAACATCTACTTCTTATCTAGACATTTCTCTAGTATTTTTCCTAGAGTGGAGAGGATGCCCTTTGTATTTGGTGGTACGGCTGCTGATGGTACTGTTACCTGTACAAGAGAAGCTAAGAGGCCTTCTACTTTCATCTAAGATGGAGTAGGGCTTTGGCTAGTCGGGCAGGTGAGGGAAGGAGGAAGGAATATCTCTGCTCTGCAGCTCCAGGTGGTACAGAAATCAATCTCACTTTGTGCAGAGGAGCCAAGATCAAAAACCAAAGTAAGGGGTCTGATGCCACTAAAGCAGAGAGAGTAGAGGTAGTAGCAAAAGTAAGTGTCAGAGATCAAGAGCCAAGACTCACCACCCAGGAGCAGCAGGTCTGGAAGGCACACCTTCTAGGAATTCTGAGCAACCTTTGGGAGGGCATTGCTGTGACTGGAACCACTGCACTTGCTAGGCTGGATGCACGGTGTGGCCAGGATAGCTCTGAGAGGTTGCTTTGAGCTCACTAAGGGTGTTTGGTCAGGGGAAAAAGTCTCAGAAGTCCTTCCCGCCTTCCCATATAATGTATTTAAATAAGCTTTGAGTTGTATGCACTATAGAACTCTGTTTCTGAGGGCAAGATGCTTTCGTGGCTTAGGTATATCTCCACAAGAAAGGGTGTGGCTGGCAGTAGTAGCCTGGCTCCCATCCCCCTTTAAACTTAAACATTTTATTTTAGAAAGCTTTTACATTTCCAGAAAAGTTGCAAAGATAGTTTTTGCATACTCTTCAGCCAGCACCTGCATATCCAACCCAGGGCCTTCCCACCGAGCTATGTCCTCGCCCTTTGTTTATTTGTTTTTACTTTGAGACAAGGTCTCACTAAGTCGTCAGGTTGCTCAGGCTGAGTTCAATGTTGTGGTTTTCCTGCCTCAGCCTCCTAGAGTGTTGAGATTACAGGGCCCTCATCACCAGGCCTGGATTCCTGTTTTTAACATCTGATATCATCATTGCAAGCCAGCAACTGGTGTTGGTACACAGCTTTCAAATAAACTGTATGCTTCACTCGGACTTCGCTAGTTTTCTCCTGACGTACTCTTCCTGTCTCAGAATCCCATCCAGGATATAATTACAGTTCGTCATCCTGTCTCCATAGCCTTCTCTCGTCTGTGTCAGTTTCTTAGACTTTTCTTGTTTTGAAAAGTACTGAAAGTAGTGATGAGGTGTTTTGTAGCAGGCCCTCAGTGTCACCTGATATTTTCTTGTGGTTAGAGTGGCGTGGGTGTCTGGGAGGAAGACCACGGAGGTAGGGAGCCATTCTCATCACATCGAATCCAGGGCACGGGCTGTCAACATGACTTATCACCCAGTACGTAAAAATTCATTGCCTGGTCAAGGCAGTGATTGCCAGGCTTCTCCACTGTCAAGGTATAACCCGTCCTGTTTTCCATATTGTTTTGTTGTTGTTGTTGTTGTTGTTGTGTTGTGTTTTGTTGTTGTTGTTTTGAGACAGGGTGGTTCTGAACTCACTATGGAGCCCATGCTGGCCTTGGACTCAGGGCAATCCTCCTGCCTCAGCCTCCTGAGAGCTGGGATTACAGTTATGTGCCAGTCCCCCTCCCCTGCTTGTGTGATGCTGGGGAATTGAACTCTGGTACTTAATGCTTGACTTAGCTTAACCACTGAGCAATTTCTCCAGCACCTTGTTTTCCATACTGTAGTCTTTGGAAGCATGTTACTAGGTGCAATTTGGCACTTTTTTTTTTTCTGTGATACTGGGGATTGAACCTATGGCCTTCCAACAGAGCTACATCCCCAGCCCATTTCTAGTTTTGATTTTGAGACAAACTAAGTTGCCCAGGTTGGGCTCAAACTTGTGGTCCTTCTGCCTGTGCTTCCTAGAGTTCTGGGATTACAGGCCTGTGCCACACTGGGCCAGCTTGGCTCATTTCTGTTGGGATCCACCTTTCAACTGTTTAAGAAAGTCATGTGGTTGAGCCTGACCTCAAAGCATCATGTGCACCATAGGACCTTCCCTGCAGCAGCCATGCCCCAGCTGCCTGTTGAGGGGGACCCCGCATCCTGTGGGCCTGATCCTCATGGGTTTATCTCCCCTGAGTCTGTTGAAAAAGGAATTTCTCTTTTGGGTAATAAAGTAAATTTCTTCCCTGCAACTAGTCCAGAAATGGTAATCTACTTGGTTAGTGGCTAATAAGAATGAAGAATTAATATATTCAAGATGAATTTAAAATATAAACGTAAAAATAGAATAACCAGGGTGGGGAGAGGAGAACTTAAGCAACATTAGAAACTAGAAGCAACAAAAGAAGAATCTGGGAGCTGTAAAAAAGAGATTTTGACAATGGGAAATGATTAAAAATACTATATATCGAAAGGCAAACTATAATGATTATAATGGAAGCATTGGGATAGCTACAGACTACTGGGTTTCTTTTTTTAAGATGATGAAATATTCTGAACTTGATTGTGGAGCTGAGCCTGGTGGTGTAGGCCTGTAATCCCAGCACTCTGGGAAGCAGAGGCAGGAGATTCACAAGTACCATCCCAGCCTGGGCAGCCTAGTGATTTAGGGAGACCTTGTCTCAAAAGTCAAAAACTAAAAATGGTCTGGGGTGGTAGCTCAGTGGGGATTGAATCTAGAGCATTCACACTCAGCTACATTCCAGTCCTTTTTTTTTTCAAATATTTATTCTGAGACAGAGACTCCTCTCTAAGTTGCCCAGGCTGAGCCTGAAATTGTTTCCTCCTGCTTCAGCCTTCCAGTGTGCCGAGATTACAGGAGGGAGCCACCACACCTGGCTCGGATGCTCTTTCTATATAAAGACACCTGTGATTGCAACTCTGCATTGCATGTAGAGTCCACCTGATAATCCTGGATAATGCCCTTCATATAATCAGTCAGCAAAGGTTTTTTCCCCCATATGAAGTCACATTTACAGGTTTCAGGGACTGACACAAGTCCCTTTACATCAGGTACATGGTCCTTTCCTAAGGTTGGGACTGAATAAAGTGGGCTCAAGGATGGTATGTAAGAGGTACTCATTAACTAACTCTCAAGGAACTTGAATGGGAGTTCTCAGGGATTTGGATCACAGCATAGAGCTGGCATTTTGCCACTAATAATCTTAAATAACAGGCCTTGCCCCCAAAAATAATTTTTATTAGTATGTATTTGTAAAACATAATGATAGCATTCAGCTCCAGGACTCAGTGCATATGTATATTACCTTTCGATCATTTTTCCCTTTCCCTTCCCTCCTCAACCGCCCCCATGTATCCTTTCCCTCTCCACAAAATCTTCTTATTTTCTTCCATCATTCTTTTGTTATGTTACTTTTTTGTAGTTTTGTTTTCTCATGTTAGAGAAACCATGCCATATTTAACTTTCTGTGTCTGATTCATTTCGCTAAGTATGACGGTCTCCAGATGCATCCATATTTTTACAAATGACTCAAGTTTATCTTTCTTTATGGCAAAGTAGTACTCCGTTGTATAAATATTACCACATCTTTATCCATTCTTCTGTTGATATACATGTCACCTGCTTCCAGAATCCAGCTGTTGCGAGTCACGCTGCTTTAAACACAGGTGTGCATGTATTACTTTTATTCTTTAGCTCTTCTATCTGTAGTAAAACGTACTAAACTTTACACTTTAATCTTACACATGTGACTTCGTGTGAGGGAACTTCAACCCATCTCACCGGCAGTTTCTTGATTTTGGACTTCCGAGCTACAGCACTGAGAAGTGTAATTTCTGTTCCATATAAATGATCCAGGCTCAGACAGTTTGTTATAAAGCAGAAAATGCAAGAAGACACGGTGGGAGCTCACAAAGGATTGTTTGACCACAGAATTCGACCTGCTTTCAAAGAAGTAAAGTCTAGAGTGCACATACCAAAGCGTCTTGTACATAAGGACAAGTCAGCTTGTTCATATGTTCAGGTCCTGGCTCAGCACATGCTCCATTAATTGCTTAGTTAACATGTGAGTGAAGGGGTGTATTTCACCTTTTCTCTTTCTTTGCCACAGGTTGAACCAAGGGCCTCATTCATGCTAGGCAAGCACTTTACCACTTAGCGACCTGCCCAGTACCAAATTTCATCTTTAACTAGATTAATTGAAGATCAACCAACAATGCTACCTACTGGACACTCTTCTAGGCATTTTGATGACACTGAAATGAACTGGAAACCAGATTCTTTTTTTTTTTTTTTTGAAACAGGGTCTCACTCTGTAACCCAGGCTGGTCCTGAACTCACTATGGAGCCCAGGCTAGCCTTGGACTCACAGCAATCCTCCTGCCTCAGCCTCCCAAGTGCTGGGATTGCAGGCGTGCGCCACCACGCCCGGCTTATGTGGTGTTGGGGAGTTGAACTCAGGTACTTAGTGCTTGATATAATGCTTGCTAGGTAAGCATTTTAACCACTGAGCCATTCCTCCAGCCCCGGAAACCAGATTCTTTAGAGGGGCCCAATAGAGGAACCGAATGGGTACATCACACTGCACCCATGCAGCCATTTGGCAAAAAGGTTTGTGTGGGTTAGTGGGTCCTCTGTATAACCCATCTGAAACACTAGTGTTCAATCTGTCATAAACATACATACCAGGGACAAAACGAAGCCTTGAACTTTGTGGGTCTCCTCTCCTCCCAGTGTCCAAGGAAGTAGAGTGGCCATTACTGTGCCTGTGTTGCATAGACCAGATGCACAAACTGTGGAGTCTGCACCAGCGAGCAGTATATAAGCATGTCACTCATTGTTAGCTCTTCTTTTTTTGGACACAGGAAGAGGCTGTGATACTGTAGATTGAGCCTAGGACCTTCAAACTGAGCTACACCCCTAGCCCAATTTTTAATTTTTGATTTTGAGACAGGGTCTTTCGCTAGTTGCTAAGATGCCCAGGCTGCCTGGAACTTGTGATATCCAGCCTTAGTCTCCCCAACTGCTGAAATTACAGACCTTCACCGCTGGGTCACCTATCCACTTGTTTAAAATAGCAAAATGAACCTGAGCCCAGTGGCACAAGCTTGTAATCTCAGTGCCCTGGGAGGCTGGGACTCGAGGATTTGCAAGATCTGAACTGTCCTGGGCAGCTTAATGACTTAGTGAGACCGTGTCTCATGTTAAAAAAAGAAAAATGGCTAGGGATGTAGCTTAGCATTAAGGTTGGGTCTTTCCCACTGACACCAAAAAAAGGGAGGGGGGAGATGATAATTGTATTGTCCATTGTTCAGAAAGATTGATAAATTGATCCTAGAACATATTGAGGATTGAACAAAAAGTGCTGATCCTCCTGCATTTCTAGAAGTTGGCCTTCCATGATAAACAAATTCTCCTTCACTGAACTGTCAACCATCTACCTACCTCCTAATCGCTTTTTAAAATTAGTTTTTTATTTTTTTATTTTTTGAGACAGGTTCTTGCTCTGCGGCCCAGGCTGGCCTGAATTCATTATGGAGCCCATGGCAATCCTCCTGCCTCAGCCTCCCGAGTGCTGGGATTACAGGCGTGCACCACCACACCCAGCTTATGTGGTGCTGGGGAATACAAACTTGGGTATTAGCACTTGACTTAGTGCTTGCTTAAATGCTTTAACCGCTGAGCCATTCCTCTAGCCCTACCTACCTCCTGATTTGACATCAAGGGGAATTCCTTGTGTGTTCTTGTGACATGGAAAATGCTCTTGCGTCCAGCTCTACATATCAGAGCGTGGGTATCTGGAAGCAGCACCAGCATTGTCAGCAGCCACATGTCAATTCCAAAAAATGGCCCATTGTCCTCTTAAAAGCTCCGGTTCCCTGTTTGCAGATGCACCCGGTTATCCCATCCTATGGCCTCTTCTCTGCTGCCACCTACTGATGTTCGTGGAAGACTTTGGCTTTTGGTTCCATGTTCCTGCCTCAACCCTACTATAAGCCTAGAGAATATCATTGCCTGGTAGAGAATTCATCCTGAAGGAATCTGACCATCTTCAATAATTAGACAACCCTTCCAGGCCAACAATGGTCAAATACCTGCTTCACCACAAAGCAAAACAGACTAGGAGAAATACATCTTATTGATCCTGGTGTATTGGCTGTAAATTGATATGTGATAAATTATTGCTAGCTGGATCTTATGGTACAAACCTGTATTCCCAGATCGCTGGGAGGCTGAGGCAGTAGGATTACAAATTCGAAACCAGCCTGGGCAACTTAGTGATTGAAACTGGTGTTTCAAAAAATCAAAACTAAAAATCAAACAAAAAACAAAAAAATCAAAACTAAAAAAATGGGCTGAAGATGTAGGTTAGTGTGAACGCTATTATCTTAACTATTTGAGATAATAAGTCATTTGAACCTAGCAATTCAAGACTAGGCTGGGTAAATGGTACAGTGAAGGAAGGACGGGAGGGAGGGAAATTTGAACTTTTTGCACAGCTTACTCAGGTGGTTCTAGCTCTGGCTTATGAGGCAGAAATTATGTAGAGCTGAAACTGGATGCAGCCGAAGGCCTGACTGGGGCTGGAGGAAGCTCTGGGATGAATCATTCTCTTTGCTGGCTACTTGGTGCTGGTGGAAAGCTTGTCTCAGTTCCTTCTAATGACATCCCCTCCAAATGGACTGCTCCAGTGACTTCATGATGTGATGCTGGTTTGTCCCAGAGCAAGTGAGCCAAGACAGGTCAAGGTGAAAACTGCAACGTCACACATTGCCATTTTCACAATATCCCATCTACTGGCCATAATGGTCAACTTTACTTAGTGTGGGAAGGGCCAACACTGGGAGGCCACCGCCTCTGGTTGTACACAGTTACACAGTTTTCACAGCATTTCATGTTATTCTAATACTCTAGTGTTAGTTAATAGAAATTCTAGTTAGTACATACTTTTTTTTGAGTCAGAGTCTTGCTCTAGCTCAGAACTAGTTCTGAGCTCATTATGTAGCCTGGGCTGACCTCAAACTCTCCGCTAACCTCCTGCCTCAGCCTACTGAATGTTAGGATTATAGGCATGCACTGCTACCATGCTCAGTTTACCTGGTGCTGGCGAATCAAACCTAGAGCCTTGTGCTTGAGCTACACCTGCAGCCCTAGAGCATCCATTTAATAGAAAATGACAGATGATAGGTATTAGGCATCTGACTTTATTTAATGCTCATGACAACACTGAGGTGTTTTTTGTTTGTTTGCTTGTTTTTGTGGTTCTAAGATTTGTACCCAGAACCTTCTCACTGAGCTACATCCTCAGGCCGTTTTTGTTTTTTATTTTTTTGACACAAGTCTTGCTAAGTTGCTAAATTGCCCAGGCTGTGTTTGAACACTTGGCAATCCTCCTACCTCAGCCTCCCAGAATGCTGATGCCAGTGCCACACAGGTCTGGCTTATTTATTTTTGAGACAGGATTTCCCGGTCCAGGTCAGCATCGAAATTACTATTTAGATAGGCTGACCTTGAACTTGCAATTTCTCTTGCTGCAGCCTTGGGAGTGTTGGGAGGAAAGTTCTGCTCCATTGCTCCCAGCTTGAAGTTGATGTTTTTGTTACATCTTCCCACCGATGAGAAAATTGAGGAAAATAGAATTAAGTAACTTGTCCAAATGTTCGCTAAGAAGTGGCAGACCCAGAATCTGAACCCAACATCCTTTGATTCTAAAGGCTTCTCTCTTAACCAATGGACGAGACTGAGTTCCTTTCATTTTGTCCTAGGATCGGAAATGATGCATTATGTTTGAGCAGTGGTTATGGTAGTGTTGTGGTTTGAATCTAGAGTGTCCCCCAAAGCCTCAGGTGTTTGGATGTGGTAGGACACCTATGGAGCTGTGTTCTGTTGGGAGGTGGAGCCTGGCTGGAAGGGGTGGATGCTTAGCCCAGAACACTGTGGCTTGACCTGGAAGAATATATACTAGTTCCCCCTTGCTGCCTCACGTGACTTCCTGCCCATGATGCCCTGAATAGCTCCTTGGCCTCTGGCTCTGCAGTGTGCTTCCACACATTGCCAGCTGCCCATGAGTAGACTGAAAACTTCTGAAATTGTGAGCTAAAATAAATCTTTCCTCCCTTAATTTGTGGATGTCAGATATTCTGTTCCAGTAACAAAAAAGTAACTAAGACAGGTAGCCAGATCCTAAGATGGTCCTCAGTGATCGCACTCCCTGGTCTTCATAGCCAAGAGGCTGGGTCCTTTTCCACAATGTACCAGGCAGGATTGGTCCAGTTTATGGAAGGGCCACGATATGTCACTTTCGAGAGTAGATTATAGTGACTTGAGTGTTTATAGTGCTTGCCTAGCAAGTGCACAGCCCTGAGTTTGATTCCTCAGCACCATGTAAACTGGGCATGTCTGTAATCCCAGCACTCAGGAGGCTGAGGCAGGAGGGTTGCCGTGTGAGTCCAAGGCCAGCCTGGGCTCCATAGTAAGTTCAGGACCAGCCTGGGCTACAGAGAAGACCAGAAGACCCTGTCTCAAAAAAAAAGTAGATTATAAAAAGGCAATGTGGCATCTGTCTCTGTCACTCTCTTTCTTGAGTCAGTTGCTATGGCTGTGGGCTGTCATGCTGTGAACAACCCTAGGAAAAGACGTTCATGGACAGAATTGAAGCATCCTACCATTGGCCATGTCATGAGCTTGCAAGCGGATCTCCCTCCCAAGCTTTCAAGTGAAGACCAGCAAGTACCCTGACTGGGACTTCAGAAAGCTCCTAGGTTACAGTCACAATCCAAATTGCCCGTAATCCTGCTCCTCAGAAACTGTAAACATTTTGTTTATTGTTTTAAGCTGCCCAGCTTTAGGATAATTTGTTACATAGCAACAGGTAACTAATACAGTAACTGCCTTAAACATCTATGCAAATCTCAGGGATATTTTTTTCATCTTGTGCAAAATTATACACAAGGATAGTACTAAATAATAGTGCTGTGCAATATTTTTTGTTGTAATAGGGATTGAACCTTTATACTAATTTACACCCCAGCTCTTTTATTATTTTATTTTATTTTTGAGACAGGGTCTCACTTTGTAGCCCCGGCTGGTCCTAACTCACTTTGTAGCCCAGCTTGGCCTTGGACTCATGGCAGTCCTCCTGCCTCATCCTCCGAAGTGCTGGGATTACAGGTGTGGCTTTACATGAAGCTGGGGAATTGAACTCAGAGCCTTGATATTGCAAGGCAAGCACCTTAACCGCTGTGCCATTCCTCCAGCCCTTCTTTTATTATTATGTTTTTTGGTAGGGTTTGGTTTAATTACCCGGGCTGAGCTTGAATTTCTGATCTTCCTGCCTCAGCCTCCCTGAACACTGGAGGAAGCCACGGGGTTAGGCCTCAGGAGAAGGTCGGGCTTGCTTTCAAGGTTTAACAGAGTGAGACCCTGTCTTGATAAAAAAGAAAAAGAAAGGAAAAAAAAAAACCCCAATTGCCTCTCCAGCAAACTGCCAGAACTAAGGAACCCATTTCGGTGCTAGGGACCTGGCGACCCTTGGCTCCGCCTCTGTCCTGCAACCCCGCCTTGCGTCCCGCCCCCAACAAGCACTGCCTGCATCTCCCATGAGCCTCACCGGCTGTCACTCTTCAGAAGAGAAGCAGATAGACAACGAGGCGGCCATTAGAATACAAAGCCCTGTGGGCTGCGGCTGCTGTGTCCCGGCGGAAGGCGGGACTTCCGCTCTCTCGGGCGTACGTCAGCCGGGAGGCGGAAGCGTGGCGGGGGCGGGAAGGTTGTAGCGCGGCAGGAGCGGGGCTTTTGTGTGTGTCTAGTGGTCGCGCCCCCTTGGGCAGCCAGGCCGGGTCCGCGAGGCCTCCTGGGCGTCCTCGCGTCCCGGGTAAGTAGGGCGGCCGGGCGCCGCCGGGAAGCGGGTGCGGCTCTGCTGCCGCCGGGTTTGTCGCCGCGGGGTAGCGGCCTCGCCGCCGACCTTGCCGCCCGAGGTTCTGTGATTTTCTGGTTTTCTCCGTCTGGGCCAGTGATCCTGGGGCCCGCGTGCAGGAGCCTCTCTGAAAATATCATTCCAAGGCCCGAGGAAGGCGACCGTGGTGCGAGCCCCGCCTAGCCAGCGCGCGGCTCCGAGTTGGATTCCCCAGCACCTTGTGGTATCGCACGCCTGTAGTTCCAGCCCTCGGGAGGCTGAGGCGGGAGGATCGCCGTGAATTTGAGGGCAGCCTGGGCAACGTAGTGAGTTCACGACCAGCCTAGGCTACAGAGCAGAATCTCAAAAACAAAAAACAAAAACCAACCAAACAAAAAAGAAGCCCTTCCGTTCCCCTTCACAGTTTGGCCCTGATGCCCCCAGACCTGACCCAGCTCCGATTGCTGTTTCAGCCCAGCAGACTCTCAGCGATAACTGCTATGCACTGGCTTAATAGTTTCTGGCCCTTTGCCTAACCAGGAGGCAGCAAGCATCTCTTCAGGTCACTCAGTTCAGCTACGTTCTTAGCCCTTTTTATTTGTATCTTAAGACAGGGTGTCGCCCAGGCTGGATCCGAGTTTGGAGTCCTTCCTGCCTTGTCCTCCCCGAGTGCTGGGATTACAGGTGCGGGCCGTCGCGCTCGGTTGTTAAGTGTATTTGATCTGGATGCTGGATACGGTTATTTTCCCATTGGATTCTGTGTCCCTTGAAGGTGGGTGTAGGATCTTGCTTAATTTGGGCTCTCATGGGTCTTGTACCAAAGCAGGAAGCTTGTAGCCGAAAGTGTCTTTGCAGTACCTGTCACAGCCTATAGTGCAGAGTAGCTGCTTGATGAGTGGGGTGAGCTCGTTTTTTTTTTTTTAAGCTTTCAGCGTGCACAATATTTGGCTTTTTTTAATGAATGGAGAAGTTCCATTAATGAGTGATTCCTCCTGGCACTGTGATCACATTGTTGATATCGGTTATTAATATATTGAGTTTGGTAAATACATCTGAATGAAATTACAGTAAGTGTGTATTATGCTATATATTTAATGTATATTAAAATAATGATAGATGTTATTAATATCTTCAAGAATAAACATTTAAATGTTGAACAACTTTAATTTATGATTTAGGGGCTGGAGAAATAGCTCAGCAGTTACAGAGCTAAGTACCTGAGTTCAGTCCCCCGCACCGCATAAGCCTGGTGTGGTGGATGCCTGTAATACTAGTGCGCTTTGAAGGCTGAGCCTGGAGGATTGCTGTGAATTCAAGGGCAGCTTGGACTACATAGTGAGCTCAGAACCAGCCTGGGCTACAGAGCGAGACCCCGTCTCAATGAAAAAAAAAGTTATGATTTAAATCTGCTTTTCAAAGACATCGTTCTGAGAATAGGAAACAGCCAACAGGCTTCTTAACAATTTTTAGTTTACAATTAAAGTATGGTTTATTTTACACGTTTGCACATGTATTTTTTACAGGTGATTATAAAGTGCTGATCATTTGCCACTGAACACCATTGAAAGGAAACAGGAAGATGGCAGCAAACCCCTCAGGACAAGGTAATGCACATTGAGATTTCTGTTGTTAACTGCAAACTTGTTTCATTTACAGTAAATGTATGTGACTTGGCAAAAATTTATTATTGAGCAGTACTGCAACGAGAAGAAGTGAATAACAAAGAGAAACCTCAATTTTTTGCACCCCAATATATATCAATATACATCTCTAATATAAGATTGAGGTTATTTGTAATATAAACCTTTTGTCCTCTTCTGACTCAGTTTCTCATTTTTTACTCAGTCAGAATAACTTCTAGAGCTGTCTTGCCATCAGGCGGTATTCATGTTTTATCTTCACTGTTTGAAGACTGCACACATTTCACCTGTTTAAGATATGTTGTCACATCAAGTTAGGCACATGAGTTGCAATCAGGCATTTATAAATGTCATTTTATTTACTTTTCTTTTTTCTGAGACACGGTCTCACTCTGTAGCCATCATGGTCCTGAACTCACTATGTACCTGTAGCCCAGGCTGGCTTCAAACTCAGCAGTCCTCCTGCTTCAGCCTCCTGTGTGCTGGGATTACAGGCACGGTCCTCTATGTCTAGGTTATGTGACGTTGGAAAATAGAACTTAGAGCTTTTCATTTACTAGGCAAAGGATTTGCTTTTATCTTAAACTGTTTTGTAAAAGTAAAATTTAAGCTCTGTAAAGTATTAAATTCCACTTTGCAAGTATTTTCCTGCTTAAAAACTTGAAGTAGGTATCTATTTTCTTTCCCTGTCAAGTCAGAACTCATTTGACATTTGACTTTTATGTATGTTTGACCCATCATTATTTCTGTTCGATCTGATTTTTTTATCTCAATTTTTTCTTATCTTAAACTTATTAGAGATAGAATCATAAAATGCACTATTTTTTATCTAGCTTCTTTTACTCACTATATTGTCTGTGAGATGCAGGAGGAGTGCTTTTATTTTTCTTCTTCTTCTTCTTCTTCTTCTTCTTCTTCTTCTTCTTCTTCTTCTTCTTTTTTTTTTTAAAGACAGGGCTTGTTCTGTAGTCCAGGCTGATCCTGAACTTAATCTGTAGCCCGGGCTTGCCTTGAACTCACAGAAATAATTTTTTTGTGGTGCTAGAGAATCAAATTCAGGACCTTGTGTATACTGGGCAAATGCTTTTAACTGCTGAGATTCCCCTCATTCTGGAGTAGTATTTTCTTCTATGAAAATACACATTCTTATTAATTCTTCTGTTTGCGAGTTTTAGGACTGTTCTGTTTAGGTCATTGTAAATAAAGTTGCTTTGTAAATCTTTTTGTAGACACATTTTATTTCTCTTGAATAAATATATAAGAATGGAGTAGGTGTGTGTTTGGTTAGTCCCAAACTCTTTTCGAGTGTAGTTCTACTGGTTAACCTTTCCTCCAGCAATGTGTGAGAGTTATGGTTGCTGAACATTTGGTGTTTTCTTTAATTTTACCCATTCTAGAATGTGTGAAGTGACATAGTGTTCTCTTGCATTTCTCTGACTACATATGCTAAGTACATTTTTCATACTTACTGGATATTGTAAATCTTCTTTTGTGTTTGTTCAAGTCTTTTGCTCATTTTAAAAATACTGTTGTTACAGCTAGGGATGTAGCTCAGTGATTAGAGCACTTTCCTAAGAAGTGTGAGGCCCCTGGTTCAGTCTCCCAAGTACCACGTACTAGCTGGGTGTGGTAGGGTCCTGTAATCCCAGTACTCGGGGAGGCTGAGGCAGGAAGATTGCTGAGAGTTCAGCTGGGGTTACATAGTGAGTTCAATTCCAGCCAGAACTATGGAACAAGACCCTGTCGCCAAAAAAAGAAAGAAAGAAAGAAAGAAAGAAAATAATAATACAGTTGTTACTCCTTTTTGTTTTCTTTTTTTGTTTTGTTTTGTTTTTTGTTTTTTGTTTTTTTTTTTCATTTTGAGTGTGGCACTAGTCCATGATCAGTGTTTTGCTACTCCCAGTCTGGTCTTTTCATTTTCTTTTTAATGTTCCTATTCTAAATGTGTTCTTTTGGTCTGGCTGCTTTTAAAAATATTTTTCTTTCAGGGTTGTGGGAATAGCACAGTAGTTAGAGTATTTGCCTAGCAGGTATGAGGTTCTGAATTTGATTCCCTAGCACTCACACGAGCCGGATGTGGTTTTGCATCCCTGTAATCCCAAAACTCAGGAGGCTAAGGCAGGATGATTACTGTGAGTTCAAAACCAGCCTGGGATACCTAGTGATTTTAGGACAAGCTTGTTATTTACCCACCAGCTCTTCAAGATTCTGCTTATTTTTTAAAAAATAATTCTTATGTTTGTGCAGATTGGATAATTTCTAATGCTAATAATGGTTCTGCCACTTCTACTCTGCTACTTTAGTCCAGGGAATATTTTGTTTCTGGTTTTCCGCTCTAGAATTTCCACTTGATTCTTTTCTGTAGTTCACAAGTCTCGTTAAAATGCCCAATTATTTTGTGTCTACTTTATGTCCTTGAATGTGTTTGTACTAACTGAAAGTCCCAGATGCTAATTGCATCATCTAGGTCATTCTGGAGTTGGTTTCTGTTCACTTTAGCATTGTTGTATATGGGTCACATTTTTCTTTTTTCTTCTTATAATCAGTGATTTCTTATTAGCTACTAGACATTGTAACTAATGCTTCGTAGAGACTGTGAATTCTTCTGAAATATAATTTTTATTCTAGCAGACAGGTTGTCTCAATTCAGCCTCCAGATTCTAGACTCCTTGGTGTTGGACAGCAGCTGAAGTCTTGCTTAGTTTTTTTGGCTTCCAGGTTCTGCATTACAGCCAGACTTCCTCAAGACTTCCCAATATACATGGGGTTAACATGAGAGAACACATTGGTTGGATTTTACATACGTGCATCTGTCATTTCTCTCAGGTCTCTTCCCTATTTTTTTTGCATATACTTCTTGACCCCAGTTCTGTCTTCTAATAAGGCAAGGCTGTCTAGCTTTTTGTGAACTGGAGGATATTTTAGGCAAAAGACCATAATATCCCAAATCTTGGTAGTTGCAATTTCTGCCTGATGTGGCTTAGTCTGCAGTGTCTTCAAATAATAACTTTTAAATATTTTGTTCAAAAATTGCCATTGTATTTGTGGTAGAGTTAGTATAATCAAATTACTCTTGTGCTGCAAGACAGAAGCTTGCTGATTCTATTTTAGTTTATTGATTGTAGTTAGGGGATAGGAAAGCTTATACAGGTTTAATAGAATTGTAGAATAGAATAAGTATCCTTAATCCAAAAATCTACGTGATGTCATTACTGCAAAATTCCACATTTGACCTCATGTGATAGGTCACAGTCAGAGTTTTCTGGCCAGCCTTGAACTTGCAATTTTCCTGGCTCATCTGGTATTATAGACATGTTCAGTACCTGGAAATACTATATGAAATTACCTTTAGGTTGTGCATATAAGGTATATATGAAACAAGTGAATTTCATGTTTAGACTTTGGTGCCATCCACAAGCATTACACTAAGTATATATACAAATATTCTTAAACCTGAAAAAGCATTTTTTTAATAAGGGGTAAGCAACCTTTATTGTAAAAAGTAGTTATGGTGAAGTCTTTACCAGCTGTAACCAAATAATACTTTTTTTTCTCAAATAGTTATATGTGTTTTCTGTGCTTTATGGATGAATCACAGGCCAAAATTTGCCTATGGTCTTTGATCTTTTCACCATTATATTATAAAGATTGACCACCTCCTCCCAGAAATATGTGCAAACTTGAAAACTGAGAGAGGTCTATTCAGGAAAGGGAGTATGCTCCTAGAAATCGCACAGTGCAGTCAAAATGAAAATAATTTAAGTTACCTTTCTGATCTAATAAGAGAATTGCAGTGTACAGTTTGCTGGCTACTTTTCTTTCTTTTTACCTTTTGCAGTAAAAACTTTTTTTGTGTTGCCTTTGATTGAATTATGGTTAGATCATTTATGAAACATCTCTAATCTAAAGAGAAGTAAGTTTCGATTGGTCCTTTGGCTTTTACTGATCTTTGTAACAATTTTGTTGGTGTCCTGCAGCTGCTGCTACTAGATGCCAGCAGAGGGAGTCCATATTACGTTCTGTACATGCCTAGATGATCAGTGGACATTTTAACTTATTAGAATCTATTGTATTTGGCTTTTTACATTAAATTATTTCTTTGGTGTTTATGTGGATACGAATTACTTAATATGGAGACTGAATGTTAAGTGCCTTAGTTAACCTTAAAATGGTAAGTGAAAAGACCATGATCTCAAAAAACAATCCCACCTTTATCTGCGTTGTAATTCATTAGTGTCTTTGGTGCAGGGTCACAATCCCATTGTGTCCCCTAAGCCCTCTTTAAGATCCAGCTGTCTTTTATACTAGAGTAATAATCAGTACTTCTAAATTTAGTACCCTTCTGTCAGTTCCTGAAGTCTTTCTTCATGGCATCCAGGATAGTCTGGAACATTTGATGGCTTCTCCAGAATTGTTTCAGAGAAGAACCTGATGCAACACACAACTCGTAGTCTATTGGGACAAACTTCTTCAGAGTTGGACAGATTTTATTTTTTCCAGCAGGACTATATATACTCAAAAATAACAACAAGGTTTTTATGTTTTATAAGACAGAAAAACAGCTAGGTGTAATGTTACAGTTTTTGTCATAAGCTAAGAAAAAAGTTTATACGTTCACAGTTTTTGCCATAAACTAAAATAAAAAGCAAACCAGTTCACGTGTAGTAGGCCTTTCAGGTTAATACAAAGGTTGCTCTGTACTAGGACCAAAATAAGTACATACTTAAACATGGCTGTGGCTCAGTGTTCCACGCCAAAGGACAGTATCAGCCATCTGTTAACAGTTAAACCCTTTGCCTTGCTGGTTATGTCCCTATCTCCAAGCCTGTTTCAAGTAAGTTTTATTTTATTTTTTAAATTTATTTATTCCTAGTGCTGGAGATTGAACCAGAGCCTTTGCACTGGACTGCATCCTCAGCCCTGTTTGCTAAGTCATGAAGTTGCCCAAGCTGGACTTGAATTCTGATCTTCCTCCCTCAGCCTTCCAGAGTGTTGAGATTGCAGATGTGTGTCATCACATCCATCTTGAGAATTTTGATGTATAGAGGTAGATTGTCAAACTGAAATTTGGGCAGGGTACCAATTCTTTGTCTTTCATTGTGTCAGTGTCTGTATTGGTAAAAATCACAGTGCTGTGATCACATGATAGCATCTGGATTAGTCCAACCTGATTTCCTAAAGACTTGATAAAATATACGAGTAAGTAGTATGAACTCTTTCAGTCTTTCATTTTTGTCTCAAAATGCTTAGAGTTGTAACTTAAGACCTTCAGGACAAGTAGTAGGGACAATTAATTTGGAGCTACTTTGGATGGTTTCAACTGTGATTTTAGAGTGCTGTATTGGAATGGTTTAGGCATAGCTACTGAGAGATACTTGTTTGACCTCAGACTCAGTTACAAGTCTTAAGCCATCTGTGTTCCAAAAAGAAAATTTATACTTGAGGTTTGTACTAAGGTACCTACTTCTCCATTAAGCAGCACTACACTTGTCCCAGTGATACAGAAAAATCCTCTTAAAATTCTTGGCCAGGTACAGTGGCACACACTTGTCATCTCAGTCTGTAGTCCAGGTACTTTGAAAGTTTGCGGCAAGATCCTCAGTAGTTTGAGTCTTGTTTGGATAAATTAGTCAGACCCTTAGAATTAAAAGGGTGATCAGAAAAGCTGGAAATGTAGCTCAATGTGAAGGCCCCAGATTCAATTTTGAAAAGTTCTTATATGAGACTGTAACTGCAAAACACAATTTGAGGAAAGTTTTTTAAAGGTAGATTTTATTTTATTTGTTTTTTGGAGACAGAATAGCTCTGTAAGCCCAGGCTGCTCCTGAACTCACTAGTATATCCCAGGTTGGCCTTGGATTTAGGACAATCCACCTGCCTCAGCCTCCTGAGTATTGCGATTACAGGCATGTGCCACCACTCCCAGCTTTATGTGGTACGGGAGAATCGAACTCAGGGCCTTGCACTTGCAAGGCAAGTGCTTTAACTGCTGTACCATTCTTCCAGCCCCATTTTTAAAATTTTTAACTGCTAGGGCAAAGAGAATAAATTAGATTTTTTCATGCAAGGGTTGCTCTGTACAGCCCATGGTGAAATCGAAATGAAACTGGGTCAATGCTGTATCTGATGTAAAATAACTTGACATCATTTGTTTAGTGAGGCAAGAACATGAGATTCCCAAGTCCATTCACATGGGCCTTATTTATTTATTTATTGTATTGTTTTTCATCGTTTTTAGGCCTTTTGACTAAGACCAGTGTTTTGAGGCAGGGTCTTGCTCCATAGTCCAGGCTGGTCCAAACTCACTGTGGAGCCCAGGCTGGCCTCAGACTCAAGAGAATTGTCTAGCCTCAGCCTTCCAAGTGCTGGGATTACAGGTGTGTGCCACCACATCTAATTTATGTGGTGCTAAGGATTGAACCCAAAACCTTGTGCCTCTGCTGAACTATGCCTATTCCTGGGAGGTCTTTTTTATTGTTATTATTACTGTTTTGAGAAAGGGTCTCATTTTGAGCCCAGGCTGACCTTGAACTCATGATGATCCTCTTGCCTCAGCCTCCCTAGTGCTAGGATTGCAGGTGTGTGCCAACAGGCCCAGTTTATGTGGTACTGGGAAATCCCATCCTACCAGTTCTTTCTGTTTATGATCAGCTTTAAATTTCTCAGAATCCCTCACATGAGTGCTTGTGTCTGCTGTCCTTGAAAGAATGTTCCTTTCCTGCTGATTTATTTGATACAAGGTCTCTGTAGCTCAGGCTGGCCTTGAATTTAGGGCAGTTCTGCTTCAGCCTCCCTAAGAGCTGGGATTACAGATGAATGCCACCATACCTGGCTTATGTGATGCTGGAGTATTAAACCCGGGGCCTTGTGCTAGGTAGACAGGCGCTCTAACTACTGTGCCATGCACCCAACCCACTCATTCATTCTTTCAGCCCAGTGATTTATTTTTTTTCTCCCTGTAGTTTTGTTTTCTAGTCTAATCCTTCTATTTTTTTTTCTAGATTAGGGATTAGACTTGCAAATGCCTGTAGATAATATGAACAACTCTTAAGAATTATAGCAAGTTGGAGAAAGCGTTTCTAAAGTATATGGCTGTTCCCTTCTTAATTTGTTGTTGCCACAGGGCGTACGTGTTCCTTGTTGGCAGATCAAGAGATGTATTTCTAGAGAACCTAGAAATCTGAGCGTTTAGTCTGTCAGTGTTTGCATATTGGTGTTTAATTTTGTTAAACATAGCTAGATATTGCTCATAGTGCAGGACTTTGCAACCTCTGCTCCAGAGTTTATGGCAGTTTGAAGCTGAGATTTGAGCTCCTTGGTGTTTGGTAAAGGAACTATATCTCTGTGTCCTATCAGTTATTCTCCATTTCATTTTCAGAATTCCTTTCTGGTCAGTTTCTGTTCTTTGACATGTTCCCTGAAAAATTGTGTATTATTTCTGAATGAAAGCACTTGAGAAAAAGAAATACTATTTTGATCTGAGTATACCTAATGCCTTTTCCTCCATGTAAGAGGCTTTCACAGAGAGTCTGAAATTGAGGTCTAAGAAAATCTGCACTCCCAGAGGTTTGACTGGTTCTCTCAGCATTTGGAGCCACACAAATTTGGTTAAAAAATAAAAAAAAACGTTGTAACCTATATGTTAGTGATTTTAATTTAGAACGAAGACCTAAAAGTCCTTAGTATTACATGTTATTTATGAATTACGGTCTTGTCTCTCTTTTTAATTTTTGGGTTTTTTTTTTGGTATGATTTCAGGGATTGAATCGAAGACCTTCACTCTGAGCTATTGTAATCTTCTGTCATATTTATTTATTTATATAGACAGAGTCTCATTAAGTTGCTGAGTTGTCCAGGCTGGGTTTAAACTTGGGAGCCTCTGGCCTCTGCCTCTCAGAGTGCTGGGATTACAGGCATGCACTAGTCCCATGTATTGTGCTCTTAAAATTGCTGGGACATTGACAGTAAAGGAGATGTACTTGTTAGTTACCTTATCACATGTTGAGAATGGGTTCTTTCTGAGTCTAGATAGTATAGGTATATAAGATAGATTTAAAATATTTATTTCTCCCCCTCCTTTTTTTTAGGTTTTCAGAACAAAAATAGAGTTGCAATCTTAGCTGAACTGGACAAAGAAAAAAGAAAATTACTTATGCAGAACCAATCTTCAACGAATCATCCTGGAGCTAGGTATTGGTTTTATTTTAGGGTGTATTACTATATTAATAATGTATTTCAAGTTTATATGCCATTTAACACTTTTTTGGAAGTCTGTTCTTACTGTTAAACAACAGTCACATTAATAACATTTTGCTAACCAGAGTCAGAGTTACATAGAAGGTTTTTATTAATGCTCTGTTATAGCATGTGTTGTGTGTCATAATTGCCATTGTCTGTGAACTTCATCTTGCTTACTTTTAAATTTCTTTTTCTCTGTATATTTCTTTCGAGACAGAATCTTGCTGTGTAGTTCAGGCTAGTCCTGAGCTCATTATGTAGCCAAGTTAGGCCTCAAACACACAGCAATCTTCCTGTCTCAGCCTCCCAAGTACTGAGGTCACAGGTGTGTGCCACCACACCCAACTTATATGGTGCTGGGGAATCTAACTCAGGACCTTGAGCTTGCTAAAGCAAGTGCTTTAACTGCTGAGCTACACCTCCAGGCCCCATCTTGCATATTTCTGTATCACCTAGTGCTTAGCATATAGCCAGGCAGCTCATAGCTGCTTTAGAATCTGGTAAATATGTGCCTTTAAGTTAGGATATTTATTTAGGTAATAATTCAACCTATGTGGAACATGGCTAAGAAAATTTAATTATTATACAAACAAAAAAGTATGGTTTTGTTGTTGATGAGTATTATATGATTTGTTTTAAATGTTTTAGAAAATAATGCTAATAAGGATCATGACAATTCTGGTACCTCAAAGCTGTTTGAAAGTAGGGGCCCATAAATTATAAATTTAAAAAATTTAATAAATCATTTGAGATCTCAATAAATAGTAATCTCTTTTCATATAAACTAATTAGGTAGTGAGGGAAGGGAAAACAGACTTATTCAGGAAAGTCATTTTTGTCTTTACAGCGAATATATAACAAGGTACTGAGCAATGTAACCTAGTGGGAAGAATCTTAGGGTTGGGGATTTAGCTTAGTGATCAAATAATTTGGTTATGAATTCCAGCACCACACACACACAAAAAAAACAGAAGACATCTCTTTAGGAGATTTATTGTATAACATGGCAATTATAGGTAATGACGATGTGTGGTATACTTGAAAATTAAGAGAGTAGATTATTTATGTATTTATTCATTTATTGAGACAGCGTCTCACTGTGTAGTGTAGCCCAGGCTGGTCCTAAACTCACTTTGGAGCCCAGGCTAACCTTGGCCTCACAGAAGTTCTTTTTCCTCAGCCTCCCAAGTGCTGGGATTACAGGCATGTGCCACCATACCTAGTCTATATGGTACTTGAGAATCGAACCCATGGTGTCATGCTTGCTAGGCAAGCACTTTAACCACTGTGCTGTTCTCCAGCCCCAAGAGAGTACATTTTTAATGTTCAATAAAAATATAATCAGTATGAGAAGACTTGGATGTGCTAATTAGCTTGATTTAGCCGCTTCACTATGTGTACATATATCAGAATATTTTACTGTGTACTGTAAATACATTTACTTCTTTTTCTCTCTCTTTTCTTTCTTTCTTTTTTTGGGATAGAGTCTTGCTCTGTAGTCTAGGCTGGCCTGGAATTTACGATAATCCTCTTGCACTCTCTCGAGTGCTGAGATTATGGGCATGCACCACCACACTTGGTTAATTTTTATGCGGTGCTAGGGGATTGAACCCAGGGCCTTGTGCAGGCTAGGCAAGCCCTACCTCAGTTTTTTAAAAAAGATAATTTGCTGCCATTCCCTAAAAGGTCAGGATGTCTCTGCCTTAGCAGCCAAGTAACCCAGATTTCTGTTTCAGCATCGCACTCTCCAGACCTGCTCTTAATAAGGACTTTCGGGACCATGCTGAGCAGCAACATATTGCAGCCCAACAGAAGGCAGCTTTGCAGGTGAGCTAAATTTAACAGATGTTCTTGTCTCACTACAGATTTCCTGGGTCTTACAAGCTAGCACAATAGTTATTTTGTATTTCAGGGGAGCAACATCAATAAAAATATTCCACACATAATTGCAGTGGTTTGCTGATGTTCAGTCATGCCCAAAGGATTTGAATGACCAGTATAGCAACAATTAAAGTGTCTTTTATGGTATTGACGTGGTTGTGATTGATTTTTTGCTGTATGGGCCAAGGGGTTATTTGTGCACAGAGAAGTGTAGGATATGTGGGTGGCCAAGATGATCCTGAAAACTGAACTGGCTAGTAGTAAACTAGTCCGTGTTAGCACACCATTTGATAGCCTTATTGGTTTTTAATTTTTGTTTTTATTTTTTGCTTAATGATAAGCATGACTTGTTTGGAAAATATGTAAAATCTAATTCCTAAGAAGATTAGAATGTGATATTTCATCAGTTTAAAAACATATTATTATTACTGAGAGTAATAAATAGTTTTAATGTTAAATTCATCATTGATAATTTAAGATAACCAGAGAATTTAGAAGACATACTCTTCTGTTGTTTTTGTTTTGTAGGCATAGGATAGGTGCCTGTGTTTGTAAACTTTAGAATCCCAGAATTAAAAGGAATATTATAAAGATCATCTTCCTTTAGATGACTTAAAATCACACCCCACCCCAACCCAGCCCCCCGCCAAGATCTTTTTTCCTTGACAGAGGAAAATGACTGGTGGCTTTGTGTTATTTACACATGAATATTCTAACATTCTCTTTATTTTTATTTGTTTTTTGAGGTGTTTTGTTTTATTTCTATTTAACTTTAATTTTAATTTGGTACTGGGAATCAATCCCAATGTCTATACACTGAGCTATATCCCCAGCCTATTTTTATTTTTGATTTTGAGACAGGATCTTGCTGTTGCCCAGGCTGGGTTCAAACTTGGTGCCCGCTTGCTTCAGCATTCTGGAGTGCTGAGATTACAGGCCTGTGCCACTAGGCCTGGCTACAGGGTTTTTTTTTTTTTTTTTTTTGTTTGTTTGTTTGTTTTTTTTTTTTGGATACAGGGTCTTGCTCTGTAGCCCAGGCCAGTCCTCAACTCAAGATGGAGCCCAGACTGGCCTTGGACTCCTAGTGCTGGGATTACAGGCGTGTGCCACAATGCCCAGTTTATGTGGTGCTGGGGAATTGAACTCGGGTACTTAGTGCTTGCTAGGCAAGTACTTTAACCATTGAGCCATCCCTCCAGCCCCTAAATAAAATCAGTGATAATCACCATCCTTTCAGCCTTTCCTCCCAGCTGTTTCTCTTCTTTCTTAGGATTTTGCCTGTTGTCCAAAAGTAGCATACGTTGGGACCTTTCGTGCTAGTTTCCTCATTCCAAGGAACAGAACAATCCATGTCTGACTCATCTGTTGACTGGAGAGAGTTGCAGAGGAGAGATTGGGGATGCTAAATAGGTGCCTGGTGGAACTTGTAATCTGAGTTCTGGGTTGTTCTCTGTCTCCTATGGATTTAATTAAACAAAACCAGCAGCATAAGAACCAATTTTTAAAGTAACGTTAGCCCGAAGTACTCAGAAGGGATCAGTAATTTCAACACATTGGTTGAAAAATTGTAATTCCTAATTGCGTCCTTGCTTTTTTTTTTTTAATCTTAGCACGCTCATGCACATTCATCCGGATACTTCATAACCCAGGACTCTGCATTCGGGAACCTTATTCTTCCCGTCTTACCTCGCCTTGACCCAGAGTGAAGAAAGTACCTGTGATGCAAGTGACTTTGTAATGTCAAATGCCAAAGCTACTCTCATTCACTGCTCTACAAACTGACTTTCAGAATTTGGTAAACTTAAATATTTTTTGCTACTTTAACACAGTGGAATATATAAGTGAAAGAAAAAAAGGAGAACCAGGATGAGGAGAGCTTTGGAAGCCATTTCATCTGAGGAATGGATTCTGCTGCTCGTATCTACACATTTTTTATAATGTCATTTGATTTTTAACTCTAAATTGGATGATGCTCACAGAAAATGAACCTGTAGCCCCCAACATGTTCAGTTAAATATACCATGTTTACAGTGAACTTTCAAGAACCATTTATAGCACCTAACTTTAAAGAAATGAGGATTTAAAAAAATGTTAACTAATCATAGGCTTTCATAAGTTACATTCAAATCTATAGTTTATGAGACTGATACAGTATATCTTACAAGTTTTGAGTCAACATGATCATCCAGAAATATTCTGTGTGAATTCATAACTAGTTTCCCCTAGTCACAGTTTTAGAGGAACTCCAGGATAAGACTAAATTACTAACCAGTCTTGACATATTTTACAAACAAATGACATTATAAATGATGTAACTAAAAGAATTAAAAAAGTTACAAGAAATACAGTGGCTTCAAAATGTGTACATGATCTTATTTAGTGTTACTATGTAAATGGTATACCTGTATAATTTTATAGCCTATTTTTAAAATCTAAACACTTAAAATTATGCAAGTTGAGGTGGGTGTGGTGGCACAAAACTGTAATCCCAGCTACCTAGCAGGCACAAGGATTACAGATTCAAGGCTAGAGTGGGTTACTCAGCCTCTGTCTCATCATAAATTAAAAACAGGATGAGGAAAGAGTTTAACGATAGAGCACTTCTCTAGTATGTATCAGGCCCTGAGTTCAGTCCTTGTTGATGCAGAAACATTATTACTTTGGTTAGATTAAGCAAGTTGCTCAGCGTGACCCCAGACCTATGTTTAACAGAATGTAGCTTACTTTTTGGAGGGTTCTTATTAAGTATATATTCCCCCATACTCTCTCCTAGTCCTACAGAGTTAGGATCTAATTCACAAAAGAGTCAAAGCCATGGATTTGCAGACATGTCCAGCCTGAGGCCCACAGTCTTTTTTTCCCCCTCATTTTATCTTTAATGTTATAGTTAAAAAATTTAAAAGGAAGTTATGTTACTAATAAATATTAGCTATATTACGTATTTTATGTGAGGCCCAAGACTGTTTCTCTTCACTCAAAAAACAAGGGCCAAAAGAATTTGGCATGGGCTGGAGGAATAGCCCAGAATACTTTTAATCCCAATATTTGGGAGGCTGAGGCAGGAAGATTACTGTAGGTTTGAGGCCAGCCTAGGCTACTTAGTGAGTTCAGGACCAACCTGGACTATAGAGTGAGACTGCCTCAAAAAAAAAAAAAAAAAAGGTCTGGCATGCCACAGGGTGGATACACTTCATCAATTTTATAAAATCTTGTTCAAAATTTTCATGATTGAAATTATATTTTACACTATATTACAGACAGAGTTTTGGGTTTTTTTTTTTTTGTTGTTGTTCTGGGGATTAAACCCAGGGCCTTGTGTGTAGTAAATGTCCCTCCAACCCTTGTATAATTTTTTCTTGTCCTTATGCCCCTATCATCTCTGGTGATAGGACAAAACTTCAACTTAAACTTCTAATTTGGGTTAATATTTAGTCAGTTTATTCCCTTTTCATATTTTTCTTTTCTAAGTAATTCTCACCAACCACATAGCCTCTTCTTCCCTAAATAAAGTAGGGACAGACAACAGCAGGGACTGACTGTTCCTCTTGTATATATTTTTTTCTTTTTTGAGTCTAGGACCTTATGCATGCCAGGTAAGTGCTGTACCAGTCCCAGTCCTGCTTTTTTTTTTTTAAATAGGTCATGGACAGAGTGAGATAGGTTGTAAAGAGGACAGTTTATTTGGAAAAATAGATGGGGGAAAGAAGGAGGGTAAAGCAGATTCTGCTAGTTAGAAGGGACCCAGAAATGTGGGTTGTCTAGTCCCCGCTTTAAAAACAAAACAAAACAAACAAACAAACAAACAAAAACTGTGGCCAGATTGCCCAGGCTGGCCTGGAACTTGTGAACTTCCTCTGTTATCCTCCTGAGTAGCTGTGGTTACATGTGTGTGCCACCATACCTGGTGCTATTTAGTTTTTCTTCTTCTTAAGAATTTGAACTAGTTTCCTCATTTGGGTGAATTGGAAGCTTTCCCATTGTAGTGTGGTCACCACTACAGCAGAGGTACCTTTGCTCCTGCTACTGAGGAGCCCTATCATGCACCCTGGCTCCTGTCCTTTCTCAGGTCTATCCAGCTACTCTTTGGGCCTCCATATAGTAGCCCTCATTTTTAAAAAATTAATTTCAGTAAGCGTTTTGTGTGATCACGACATACTGACAGTGTATCTGCTGATCCTAGGGAGATAAAATATTTGGGTTTTTTTTTTTTTTGAAGCTGCTGCTAGATGACTTATAATCCAGGTAAAGAGATCTTTTTAGCAGTGGCATCCTTTTCAGGCTCTTAGCCTTTTAAATAAATGTCGCCATAATCCTGCAGTCTACCTAATAAGCACTTCCTGCCACCTCTCTGCTTTGTGTCACACGTTCGGTTCCGTGTGAACTTACTGATCCCTGCTCGGTTAAGGCCTGTGCTATGGAGTATGAAAAGCTGAATGCGACTGCTTGTGGGGGTCACAGTGCATAGGGCCTGCCAGAGTGGGTGCACCGGCAGTCATTAGGCAAGCCAGAGCAGTTGTGCTGGCCCGAGGGAGCCATACTACAGCATGTCATAGTTAGGGCAGGCTTAGAAGTCTTCCTGTGATCTCACCTGATGAGAGTGAAGCACTGTTCCAGGCAGAGGTCAATACTGCACCATAATCAAAAAGAAACAGGACCGCAGCCAAGTGAGAGCACTGCAGAGGACAGTGGGGACCAGTGGACTTAGCCACAGCCCTGGGGTAGTTTTAGCATCACTTCTTTGAGATCATGTGTGAGTCTGGATAATTCACGTAACCTCTCTCCCTTCAGATCACTCCATCTATAATATAAGAACCTGTACTCTACTGTACATTGTCTAGAGCAGAAAAAAGTAAATATCTAAACCCACTCTTTAGCTGAGAAGTCAGCTTAATGATTTCATAGGATAGAACCAGCATTAAAAAAAAAAAAAACCAAGAATGCACTGCATGAATTAATAGTAATAGGTGATTTTGTGTCAGGAATGTTCCATTTCTGTATGTTCATTTGTGTGCATCTTTATTTTGTTTATTGTTCTAGTCCCCTAGTATGCAAACCTTTGGAAGCTGGGGTTTTTGTTTCTTCCTCCTGCTTCATTCACAGGGTGATACACTCCACGGGGAATAGCACTTGGCATACAGTGGGTGTTCAGTGCCTGCTTGTTGAAGGAATGAAAGAACATACGACCTGAGCTATGTAAAATGTATTTTTTTACAGTGAGTCATAGCGAAGTTTTGAAAGCTACTGACAAATAATTCAGATGACTGCTTTATATGATGCTGAAATAAAAACCGTTGTGGCTCAGTAATTTCAATAGCAGGCTTTTTCTTTGATCAGTCTGTGAACTCTCTCACTAAATTGTCTCAGTTTTTGTTTCATTTTAGCAACAGAAACTCAACCTTTTGAAATTTCTTTTTCTTTTTTTTTTTAATTAAAAAAACATTTAGTGTTAGGACTTGAGCTTGCCAGGGCTTCCTCACTGAGCTATATCCCCAGTCCTTTTGATTTCAAGATAGGGTCTCATGAAGTTGCGCAGGCTGGGCTCACACTTGCAGTCCTCCTTCCTCAGCCTCCCAGACGATTGGAATTATAAGCCTGCACCACTGGACCCCACTCAGAAACCCAGCCTTTATGGAGTTGAAGGCCCACTCAGGTGGGTTTAGAAAAAATGGTTATGCTAAGAATACATCAACAGGGAGAATGTGAATCCACAGTGCAGGTTAACCTCACTACCAAAAGCCCAGCTGCTAGCACAAGTACCATGGCAACAGCATTGTGACCTTTGGAGAGATTATGTCAATTTGGGGGAATCAGGAACCACACCTGGATTAAGGTTGGGAACTATACCTAGAATCAGCCTGGATTAGAGTGTGAGTGATTTGTGGGCCATCAAATGAGGAAAGAGCACCCACCCGGATGTGGAAGGCCCATCTGGAACTCAAATGGTAAAAAAGGAAGGAAGAAGAAGGATTGTTACAGCTTCTAGACTTGTTGGTAAATCATTTGCGTGTCAGAGGCTAGGAAATAAATCCCACCAAAATTCAAGGGCCCTCAACATCAGTAAATTTCTAGGAATACAGTGATATGGGACCTGTAGAGATATTCCTTCTAAGGTAAAGGATAAATTATTACATCTGGCACCTCCTACATCCAAGAAAGAGGCACAATGCCTAGTAGGTCTGTTTGCATTGTAGAGGCAACGTATTTCTCATTTGGGTGTGTTACTCCGACCAGTTTACTGAGTAACTCGAAAAGCTGCTACTTTTGAATGGTGCCTGGAGCAGGAGAAGGCTCTGCAGCAGGTTCAGGCTGCTGTTGGACTTTGAATGGTTGGCTGGGAATGGTGCAGTGGCTTGGCAGAGCATAGCTGCTTATCTAATCGGGACCTGAAAACAGAGCAGCTGGGCAGAAGCTGGGGCAAGAAACCAGCTGTACCTTTAGTGGTCATCTTGTCCTGACCAGGCCCCACCTCTTGTGCTAGCAGCTGGGCTTTTGGTAGTGAGGTTAACCTGCACTGTGGATTCACAGTCTCCCTGTTGATCTATTCTTAGCATGACAATTTTTTCTAAACCCACCTGAGTGGGCCTTCAGCTCCATAAAGGCTGAGTTTCTGAGTGGGGTCCAGTGGTGCAGGCTTATAATTCCAATCGTCTGCCACTTGGGCCATACGACTCAGCAGACCCCATGGTGCTTGAGGTGTCAGTGGCTCGCAGGGATGCTGTTTGGAGCCTCTGGCAGCCTCCCATAAGTGAATCACAGTGGAGACCCTTGGGATTTTGGAGCAAGGCCCTGCCATCATCTGCAGATAACAAGACTCCCTTTGAGAAACAGCTTCTGGCCTGCTACTGGGCCTTAGTGGAAACTGAACGTTTGACCATGGGACACCAGGTTACCATGAAACCTGAGCTGCCCATAATGAGCTGGGTGCTGTCTGACCCTTCAAGTTATAAACTTGGACGAGCGCAGCAACAGTTCATCATCAAATGGAAATGGTATACACGTGACTGGGCCCGAGCAAGTCCCGAAGGCACAAGTAAATTGCATGAAAAAATGGCTCAAATACGCATGGTGCCTACTCCTGCTATATTGCCCTCTGTCCCCTAGCATGCACCTATGGCTTCTTGGGGTGAATCCTATGATCAGCTCACAGAGGAAGAGAAGAACAGGGTCTGTTTTAAAGATGGTTCTGCATATTACGCACACACCACACAGAAGTAGACAGCTGCTGCACTGCAGCTCCTCTCTGGGACATTCCTGAAGGACAGTGGTGAAGGAAAGTCTTCACAGTGGGCAGAACTTCAAGCAGTACATCTGGTCATGCATTTCACTTGGAAGAACAAATGGCCAGATGTGCAAATATATACTGATTTGGGGCTGTAGCAAATGGTCTGGCTGGCTGGTCTGGAACATGGAAAGAACACAATTGGAAGATTGGTGAGAAAGATATTTGGGGGCAAGTTAGGTATGTGGATAGACCTCTCCACATGGGCAGAAGATGTAAAGAGATTTGTGTTCCACATTAACGCTCACCAAAAAGTAACCTCAGGCTATGGATTTGCCTCTCCTGCATGTAATAACTTCTGCCAGAACTGCCACTCGTGGACTTACAGGATGCTTCATCCATCGTCGTGGTATCCTGCATAGCATTGCATTTGACCGTGGAACAGTTTACAGCTAAACAAGTGCAGCAGTGGTCTCAAGCCCATGGAATTCGTTGGTCTTACCATGTTCCCCACCATCCAGAAGCAGCAGAACTGTTAGAACAATGGAATGTCCTTCAGAAGACACAATTATAGCATCAGCTAGGTGGTCATACCTTGTAGGACTGGGGCAAGGTTCTTCAGAGAGCTGTGTAGGCTCTGAATCATTAACTGATATATGGAACCGTCTCTCCCTTAGCCAGGATTCACGGGTCCAGGAATCAAGGGGTGGAGACAGGGATGGTACCACTCAACCATCACCCCCAGTGACTCATTAACAAAATTTCAGCTTCCTGTCCCTGCAACCTTGTGCTCTGCTGGTCTAGACTGTTAGGTTCAGAAGGGAGAAGGCTTGTACCAGAAGCACAACAACAATTCCACTAAACTGGAAGTTGAGACTTCCCCTGGTCATTTTGGCCTCCTTGTACCATTGAACCAGCAAGCAAAAAAGGGAGTTGCAGTTTTAGCAGGGGTGATTGATCCAGACTACCAAGGGGAAGTTGGACTAATACTCCATGATGGAGGCAAGAAGGACTATGTCTGGATTGCAAGAGATCCTTTAGGGTGTCTCCTACTCTTACCGTGCCCTGTTATTAAAGTCCATGTGAAACTGACACAACCCAATGCAGACAAGATGACAAATGGCCCAGAACCTTCAGGAATGAAGGTATGGGTCACCCCGCCAGGGAAAAAACCAAGACCTGCCGAGGTACTTGCTGAGGGCCAAGGAAATACAGAATGGACAGTAGAAGGTAGTTATAGATACCATCTACGACCACATGGCCAGTTACTGTAATGAAGACTTTAATTAGATTTTTCTCTCATTATGCTTGTATATGGGTGTGTGTGTGTGTGTGTGTGTGTGTGTGTGTGTGCATTCCTACATATATATAATATGTATTATTATTACTGGAATTTGTTAAGTTACACTCTAATGTTAAGCATTTGAATGTCAGGAGAATAGGTACTCTCCAAAGAGGAACTCTGTTCTGTATTGTGGGGAGGAATTGATTGCATTTTCGTTGGTGTGCAGTGCAATTGTGCTGTGTTAGGTGTAATTACTACCTTGGCTATTGTACTTGGGAATGGAGTATGGTTCAAGGAGGTGTGTCTGGTTGTTCAACCTGTCTTAATGGCCTTGAGTCTCTTCCTGTTTCTTCTTAGTCACTGTCACCAACTTGGTGAGCTACACCATTCTGCCTGTGATTACTTAAAATCCACCTGCGTGGTCTTTCCTCCCAGCCTATCCTCTACTGCTTCCTGGGAAAAATCACACTAAAAAGAAGTTGTACTTTGTCATTTCTCCTCAAGGGCTCTCCAAGGTCTTTCAGTAAAGCTGCAAATCATCCACATGGGTTTAAATGTTTGTGTTCCACCGTATTTTTATGCGCAAGCTAACTCTTGAAGTGACTGTAATAGGGTAGGGCCTTTGGAAGGTGATAAAGTCATGAGAGCTCTGCCCTTGCAAACAGGATTAGTGCTTGCTATGGTTTGGGTCTGGAATGTCCCTCAAAAGTTTGTGTATTTGGAATGTGATTGGGTTGTGGAGGTTACCTGGATCATGTGGATCAGTCTACTGATTTTATGTGCTATGAAGAGGTGGGGCCTGGTCAGGACAAGATGACCACTAAAGGTACAGCTGGAAGTATATATTCTTGCCCCAGCTTCTGCCCAGTTGCTCTGCTTTCAGGTCCCAGTTAGATAAGCAGCTATGCTCTGCCAAGCCACTGCACCATTCCCAGCCAACCATTCAAAGTCCAAGATCTCTAAGCTGTGAACTGAAGTAAACCTCCCCTACCTTAAATTGTGGGTACCTGTGCCCCAGCAACAAGAAGGCACCCAAGACAGTGCCCTTATGAAAGAGGCATGCGAGAGCTCATATGCTCCTTCCCCCATGCAAGGATGCACAGAAGGTACCATTCATGAACGGGAAACAGGCCTTTGCCCTACAGAGTCTACTGCTGTTGATCTTGGACTTCCTAGCCACCAGAAGCAACCGTAACAGCCATAACAAGCACTAATCATGTAAGCAATTAGAGAAAAAAAAATTTTGAGACAGAGACTATGAGGCCCAGGTTGGCCTCAAACTCATGATCCTTTGGCCTCAGCTTCCTGAGTGCCAAGATTATAGGCATGTGCCACAATGCCTACAAGGAAAAAATTCTTAGTAAGTTATAAATTACCCAGTCTAAAATATTTTGGTATAGTAGTAGCCCATACAGACTGAGATGAACGCCTTTCACTGCATTTCACCTGGGCCTCTGCCTCCGGTGTATTTTGCTTTTGCTTTTGTTTTTGTTTCTGGTGATACTGGGGATTGAATGCAGAGACGCAGACCATTTGAACTGAGCTACATCACCAGTTTTTTCTTTTGTTATTATTGTTGTTTTGGTTTTTGAGACAGGATCTCACTAAGTTGCTAATTTGCCCAGACTGGGTTTGAACTTGCAATCCTCTTCCTCAGCCTTTCAGAATGCTAAGAATTATAGCCAGATTCGTCCGTTTCTTTTGCAAAAGGCCTCCTAATTCAGCTCTCATCTGGGATTTTACACATATGGGCTCCTTCTGAGAAATAGGCTAGTCCTCCTCTTGGATTCTGCCGCCTCAGAGGACAGCAGTGTTGAACAGAATGAACTGAGGATTCACTGGAGAAGCTGGCCTTACCACCCAAGGCCTCGCTAGGAATGTATTAACATGTGCTGCTGTACCTAGAATGCTATGGATTATATAGTTCAGTTATCTTCGGGGGACTGAGAGAATAGGCCTTTAGTTATTTTCTTTTTTTCTTTTTTTTTTTCTTTTCTTTTTTTCTTTTTTTGAGACAGGGTCCTGCTCTGTAGCCCAGGCTTGTCCTGAACTTACTATGAAGCCCAAGTTAGCCTTGGACTTGTGGCAATCCTGCTGCCTCAGCCTCCCGAGGGCTGAGATTATAGGTGTACGCCACCATGCCTAGCTTATGTGGTGCTGGGGAATCAAACCCAGGGCCTTGCTCTTGCTAGACAAGTGCTTTAACCACTGTGCCCTTCCTCCAGCCCCACTCAGTTATTTTCAATGGTTTATATGAAGTCTCCAGCTGAGAGAGGCTTAGATAATTTACTTTTATGTATGCTTAAGGCCATGCGAATGGATGAGATTGTACTGAGAAAAAGTATAATATTGAATCTGTGTAAAAAGATGTGAAAGGATAAGAAGCCCAAGAAAGAGAGTCTAGAGATGTGGTAGAAAACCAAGAGATGGAGATAGAGGCTGTCAGGTCAGGTGTGGTGGCGCAGCCCTGTATTCCCAGCTAGTCAGGAGGCCAAGACAAGAGGATCTCAAGTTTGAAGCCAGCCTGGGCAATTTAGCAAGACCCTGTCCAAATAAATAAATAAATAGTGGAGATGAAGCTCAGTGTTTTCCTAGATCTGGATTCAATTCCCAATACTGGAAAAAAAAAATCATCTTATTCCTGCCTAGGGGGAGGTCAAGTCGCATCCGAGGGACAACACAACAACAAACCACAAACATAGTATTAGCTATTAACTGTCAAAATGTATTTTTCATTAGTAGGGGCTTAGATTCTCTAATATTTTCCTAGAAGATTCACTAGGTTCTTTAAATTCGACCAAACTGTTAAACATTACTATAGTTAAGCATATTAAAAATGTGCTAAATTGCTTCCTTGATTGCATTTTGAACATTTCAACAGCTGAGTACATTGTAAATACTCCAGCAGGAATTTTTATTTCTCATCCTTATTTCTCTGGGATCCCATGAGAAAATACAAGAATCTTGTTTATTGCTGAAATACATCTTGTTTAATGTCTTTCACATCTGTCCCTGGTGTCTTACCAGCACAACTCGTAGTGAACATGCTCCTAAGCAGAGGGAGAAATGGAACAGGGAAACAAAAGGAGAGAAGAAAAAGGAATTGTACTGGGGAAGGAGGATGGAAATGCACCTGCCAGAACGGGCCAGGGTGTACTGACATGAGCGACTCCTTAGGCACCAGGCCCTTCAACACTAAGGGGAGAGGAAGGCGTCGCGGCCAGGGGCCCCTGAGGCCTCCACCTTGGTCTCCATCTCCCTGCTGGTGCCCTTCTGAGGTTCTGTTGTTCTGCAAGTATGACCTCCTCAAGACTCAGGAAAAGGCCATGTATGCTCCCAGACTGTCTCCACCTTGGCAGGCAAGTCTTCACAGTATTCTCCTCAAGACTGTTTGCTCTAACAATTATCTATCCAAGGCCAATTTGTGTATTATCTGTGTCTCAAATTACTCTACTCCTTTGAATTACTTTGAAGCAAATCCTTACATAATTTAGAATATGTCTTAAAAAGACAATTGTCGAGGGCTAAGGATGTAGCTCAGTAGCAGAGTGCTTGCCTAGCACGCTCAAGGCCCTGGGTTCAATCCCTGGTACCAAAACAAACAAACAAACAAACAAAAAAAGACAACTAAGAATACACCCAATGCAGGAATTTTTAAAAGTTACATCTTTGTAAATGCATCTATGCATTTTCCTGGGAAAATGTCCAGAGCTGTTAGGAAACTTTAGCTTTAAAAAAAAAAAAAATCAGCTAGTACCCTCGTCAGTTTTTTTTTTTTTTGAGACAAGGTTTCACTCAGTAGTCCAGGCTGGTTCTGAACTCACTATGTAGCCCAAGCTGGCCTTGAACTCATGGCAATTCTCTTGCCTCAGCCTCGTGAGTGCTGGAATAACAGGTGCGTGCCATCACACCCAGCTTATGTGGTGTTGGGGTACTGATTGCTTGGATACCGCTTGCTAGGCAAGTGCTTTACTCACTGAGCTATTCCTCCAGCCCCAGAGATTGTCGAATTTTTGAACTTTACTATTGCAGTAGTAGAACAATGAGAAGAGAATCAAGTTGACTAAAGATCAATAATTGTTATAAAACATCTCATCTTTGCACTACCACTTTATACTCTGTTGAGAATATTTTTCAGAAACTTGTTTCCTAGAAATGTTTATAGGTGTTTTACGAATACAGCAGTAAATTTCTACTTTAAAAGTTTTGAGGATGCCAGTACTCGGAGGCTGAGGCAAGAGGATTGCCATGAGTCCAAGGCCAGCCTGGGCTACAGAGCAAGACCCCGTCTCAAAAAGAAAAAAAAAAAAAAGGTTTTGAGGATAAAACAGTCTTTAAAAGTAATAAAAATTAAAGAGCAGAAAACCTAACTAAAGGCCTGGAAACAACAGTCACTACCCAGTCACCAGGAGAGCCTACCACATGGGCCTCAGCCCACCCAGCAAAGCTCATTGGTCAGAGGCGCGCCAGGACCACTAGCTCAGAAGCACTGAATACGGTCATGGAACTGCACATAATGTCCTGAAAATACAAAGACAAGTATTACTTCCACCAGTTGATACTAAGAAGGGTTCAGAAGCTGCACGTACTGCAGATTATATTAAAATAACTTATTTTAAGAAAACAGACATAAAATACACATCTTTTTTATTTTTCAAAAAACTGGATTAAACAGTGAGGCTGTTTGTATATATACCAAACCAGGCAACAACTTAAAAAACCAAACCAAACCAAAACAACAACTCCGACCAACCTTGCAAACTGTTAAGACTCTCCCAGACTACTACCTAGAAGGCTGAACTAGATGAACAAGAAAATCTGCTACTGATGCTCTGACAGAAAACCGGGTGACATCCACTTTCCCTCTCGGTGTTTCCAATGTGCAGGCAAGTGCCCAGGGTGCCGTCAAGTGGGGAGGGCGGGAGAAGGGCTGGGGGTTGGAAATGGTACCAGATCAGTCAAGTTACTGAACACCAATCTGAATGTTTCTCGTGTTAAGAAAGTGTGGGCATCTTTTTCTGTTAAAAAAGTACATATCCAGAACAATGAAAGCATAAGGAACACAGTCTTGTTTATATTTGAAAAATATAACTACATAGAAAATATTGAATTTTGAAGTAAAAGCATTGTTTCTACGTTGAACACATTTTTGTCATTCTCAACTTCACAAGGAGACCCTGGGATAAGGAATAGCTCGTGGAATCTCCCCAGAGATGTTCCATCTCTCTGCGAAGAGGTTTTGCTGTGTTTCAGAAGGAACAACTGCGAGAATGCAAAGCCATTCGTGAGCTATTCTATTGTCACATTTAAAGCAGACGTGCTAGTGTCACTGAAAATTTAGTTGAGAGTTTAAATTGGTGAGATAGCTTGGAGCACAAGTCAAACTTTTATATTCACATTTATATTGGGGCCAATGATACTATATTGTGTTCCTGGGTTTTCAAGTCCTTTGCAAGCTCATGAAACACACCAAACTACCCAGCTTTAGTGTAGACTCCAGAAGTAATTTTTTTTCAGTTTTTGTTCTTAATATAGGACCTCATATTTTAAAATTATTTATCTATTTGGTTTTTATTTGTGGGGCTAGGATCAAAACCCAGGGCCTGTGCATGCTTAACAAGCACTCTGCCACTGAGCTGCATCCCCTTCCCTTAATATTTGAATTTAGGGGCTGGAGGAATGGCACAGCAGTTAAAGCGTTTCCCTAGCAAGCGCAAGGCCCCGTGTTCAATTCCCTAGCACCACATAATTGTGCCAGGCGTGGTGGCTCATGCCTATAATTCCAGCACTCGGGAGGCTGAGGCAGGAGGATTACCATGAGTCCAAGGCTAGCCTGGATTCCATAGTGAGTTCAGGACCAGCCTGGGTTACAGAGCAAGACCCTGCCTCAATATATATATAAATTTAAAGAGTTCCATAAAATACTTAGTACAGCTAAGCACCTCCCTGTCCTGGCTTTCTACAGCTACAATTGGACTTTTCTTGCATTTACACTGAAAAAACAAGTTTTATTTTTCCTGATCACTCTTTACAAGAGACACATATTTAGAAACCGTCTCATTTTGTATGTTAATGAGCTTGAGGAGTGTGGAACAGCACGTGAGGTGGAGTCAACCAGCTCCACCTGGGCTCTCAGCCTCACCACAGGTACGGGCAGTTGATGCTTTCACTAGTTTTTAATGGGTTGTGGGGAAAATTGACAGCAACTTATATTTCACTTGCACAAGTTCTAGCTGATTTTCTATTTATAATTATCACATATTATCTCAATAAAAATGCAGTGTGATTCTGTAATAGTGCAGTTATTTTTAGGTTCATCTTGTATTAATTTAACTCATTCATGTGAGGACTTTGGGCATTTTTACCTATATGGCTTCTAGCCATATTGCCTACTTAAAAGGAGATAATGAACTGATGATGTTTACTACTCCAGAATCCTTTGAAATTCTGAGGCAGGGTCTCACTTTGGATCAGGATCAGGCAGGTCCTGATCTCACTGTGCATCCCAGGCTGGCCTGGAACTCATGAAAATCTTCTTGCCTCAGCCATGAGGGCTGAGGTTACAGGTGTGAACTACCACGCCCAGTTTATGTAATGCTGGGGAACTGAACCCAGGGCCTTGCACTTGCTAGGCAGGCGCTTTAACCACTGTGTCATTTCTTCAGCCCCAATTAATGCCTTTAAAATATAGTCAGTATTGTTCTTTACTGCTTCCAATGTGGATTTTAATGTGTCTTGTTTTTAGCATCTGTGAAGTCCTTCTCATCTATATCCTTTTTCATTCGATTCTGTTCGGTTGTACTTGTAACCTACTTCCATCTTTCCTTACTGTTACTGCATGGAAGCATATGTTGTTCTTTCAATTTTGACAGAGAACCTTATGTTTTTCTTATTTCTTACATTACTTTCATTTTAAAAAGCATTCTGAAAGCTGTTCATTTTCCTTAGCTCGATCACATTTTATTACAGGCTTCATTTTGCTCAAGGTGTTCTCTGAATTCATCCTTAAGTGTGGTTCTTTCTTCCTGGACCCTTTAGACTTGTCAGATCACCTTCTCAGTCAACCCCCAGCTTGATGGTAAGATGATGCGCCTATTTCCAAGTTCAGTTTCTAGCTTCTCACTCTTCTGAAGAAGTAGCCTCCTTCTATTTCTACTGGCTGACTTTCTGGAAATCTGCACCAACACTGTACATGAATAATCCTAGCCTTTGCACATGTTGCTGCCCAATCATTTACTGCTTCTAAAGGTCTTTGTTCTCAGCCTACACCAGTATCTACTGGTCCCTCTCTGCTTTCTGCTCATATTTTAGCCCGAGGACTTGCAGTCTTTGGCTGAAAGAGGAGGAGGTGTGTTTGAGAAAAGGAAGAGGGCTGGACCTAGAACCTTGTGTTCATGGTGCAGCACCTGGGTAAGAGGGTGAATCAGTTAACTCTGGTTCAGGGGTTCGCACCCTGGTTTAGGAGACATGTGGTTGGGGAGGAAGACAAAGTTTAAACTACTTTCAAATTTTTAATTCCACTGGGTCTGTTTCCTGAAATGAAGAACTACAACTGGAAAGTTTTGCCCAACCCACCTCCACAAGAGTCAGAAACTGTGCCATTTCCTGGACTCTGGAATTCAGATTTGGTTTTCTAGGTCTTTTTGGTGTTTTCTTGGGAAGGCAGGAGAAATTCCCTGGGGGCTTCTGCAGGCCAGGTGTCATCTGACAGATGCCGTTCTATTAACTTTTAAAAATCCAAATCTTCCTAGCTATGATATAGAAGAAAGAGTTCTGAATGAGTTTTCTAGTTCTGAATCTACTACTTATTGCCTAGTTGACCATGGACAGGTCCTTTAATATCTCTTCAATTTTATTATTGGTAAAATGAGGGAATGTGGCTAGACGATCTCAGACTCATTCTTAACTTACTGTCTTTTAAGTCTCAAAAGAGAAAATGAATATGTTAAAAGTAGAACACCAATGACTAAGTATACTTTGCTATGAGAGTAGTTTAGTCTAAAGAGTATTTAAATATTTTGACATCAAACTCAAAAGCAAAAGTAAAAAGCCTGAGCACTTAATTGTGACATTAAGAACATTTCTGCACTTTAAGCAACATTCCAATGTCAAATCAGATGCAGTCTATCAGCTAACTTACTTTTTTGAAACTGGCATAACCATCTGCCCTTTAAGGTAGGTAACAGGTAATATAAATTATTTAATGGACAAAGGCAGAAAGTTCATTCGGCAAAAAATATTATACTCTCACAGAAAACCACCAGGCTTTCCGGAAACTAATAAGTAGTATCAAGTAACTAGTTAATTAGAATGCATATATGATTCAATAAAGTATGGCTTGGGAAATGGGCTATTTCCCAAATTTTTAAAATTTTTAAAATTTAAAGGAATCCCAACCAGGGACAGTGGATAGCTGAGGCAGAAGGATTGCAAGTTCATGTCTTGCTTGGGCCTTTAGCTCAAAATTAAAAATGGGCTGTAGCTCAGTGTGAAGGCCCTTTGTTTAAACCCCAGTACCAATAAATAAAT